>MU225685.1:4149822-4167093 GCA_018584345.1 Thuja plicata | reverse complement strand
GATTAAATTATAATTAATGGGAAGAGGCATGTCCTTTCTTATAAATAATAATGAATAGACATGTCTCATGAAGGGACATGTCTCTCCTAGCCTCATTCCCAATATAAATGAAAGAGAGATTGTTGTAGTTGAAAAACACATACAACATAGAGTGTTATTACATTTGCAGCTATCCTAAAAACTTAACAATTAGTGGCAAGAAGGACAAGATCAGGCATGTCATGCAGATGAGGAAGGAAGTCCATCCACCGCCCATGTTTGATATACTTGGAGACCAGGGTACCAATCCGGAGAGTGAGGATGTTCCTAAGCTGAGAGAACTTTGAAGACCCTAGAGTGATGTCAGGCAGCCAAGCATCCTCCTAGAAACGGATGTCCCAGCCATTGCCTAGTTGCCAAGTGACGCCCTTGTCAAGAATGCATCTGCATTTGAGAATGTTGTTCCAAATCTTGGATCCTTGGGGGTGGTCATGCTCCATAAAGAGTTTGCAGAAGCGGCCACACTCCAGGTACTTGGCTTCCATGATTTTGCACCATTCAAAAGATCCTTGGATTAGAGACAAAGCGACCTTACAACAAAGCTCCGTTTAGGTTAATAATTTTCCTTAATCCCAAGCCACACAGATTCTTAGGCAAGCAAACTTTGTCCCAGCAAATTAGGTGGAGTCTTTTTTTCTCCTCACAGCCAAACCAGAGGAAAGTGCGTTGGATTTTCTTAAGTTTGTCAGCCATTATACCAGAAATTTTGAAAATTGAGAGGAAATACACAGGGATACCTTGTAACAAGGCAGAGAGTAACTGGTGTTTACCAACGCTACTAAGAAGCTTTCCCTTCCATCCAGCAAGTTTCCTTTGAGTTCGCTTGGGAATGGTGTTTCAGAAGTCATTCTTCACATCTTTAATCATTAGGGGAAGCCCAAGGTAGGTCGCAGGGAGGGAATCAAATTGGCATCCCAAAATTTGCAGGATTTATTCCTGGACAAAAAAAATCCGTGTTGAAGAAGATCAACCTGCTTTTGTGGTAGTTAATGTGTTGACCAAAAGCAGTAGCATAATCATCAAGCAAGTTCTTCCACACATGAGCTTCCCTCACCGAACAGACACCAAAAAAGTTATCATCAACAAACTGTTGCAGGACCGAGGGGGGAGGGTGGTGGCAAGCTTAATCCCCTGGATTCTACCTGACTGGACCAATTGCATCATGTTGCGACCAAGGACCTCAGCCAGAAGGATGAAGAGGTAAGGGGATAGGGGATCCCCCTGACACAAACATTTGCCTAGGGTGAACTTGGCACCTAGTTTGTCGTTCAACAGCACCGAGAATTTTATAGTCTCCATGCATGCCTTGATAAAGTCGATGAACGGTTGTGAAAAGCCAAAAGCGGAGAGCACCTTATAGAGGAAGATCCAATTGACCTTATCATAGGCTATGGATATATCAAGTTTGAAGGTCATCCCCGCAGATTTGTTGTCGTCAATGGAATGTAGGATTTCATGTGTAGTAATGGCCGCATCCATGATTTGCCTGCCAAGGACGAACCCCTTCTGATTAGGGCTTATGATCTTGCTAAGTAGGGGTTTAATACGATTAACCATAATTTTGGAGAAGACCTTGTGGAGGGTGTTGCAAAGACTTATTGGTCTGAATTCCTCCAAAGCCCTAGAGTCCCCACACTTGGGCACCAACACAATATAAGTATCATTAAGCTGCCTAAGGAGCTTCCTGGTCCTTAAGAAGTCACTCGCTGCCCTTGTCACATCCTTACCAACTATGTCCCAGATTTCCTGGAAGAACGTCGGGGGGGAACCGTCCGGTCCAAAAGCCTTGTAAGCACCCATGGAAAAAACAACCCTTCGAACTTCAGCCTCCAGCACCCGGGAGAGGAGGATGTCATTATCAGCAGAGGTCATAGACCTGGGGAGGTGGGAGAGAAGCAGATCATGCAAATCCTCCAAATTGTCAGAATCAATATCGGAAAAAGTGTGGGTGAAGTAATCAGTAGCCAAATCGCCAAGGTGAAACGGATCGAAAATTTCCACTCCCAGATTGTCACGAAGGGTACTGGTAGAATTCATCTTCTTGTGCTTACAAGCAGATTGATGGAAGAAGGTAGTATTGCAATCCCCCTCCCTCAACCAAAGGACCCAGGATCTCTCCTTCCAAAAGACTTCCTCCTTAGCCATGACATTTTTCTAGCATTTCCTAGTAGTTTCCTCATTCGTGTGGAGGTCCAGAGAGAGATCGCCAGCGACCATCTGTCTTTGGAGGCCATCAAGTTTCCCAGAAATCTCCTTCTTAGTTTTAAAGATATCCCCAAAGGTGGTCTTGCTCCACCCTTTAACAGCTCTGATGAACTCAAGTTTTGATGCCACCCGGAACATCGCAATGCCCCACATCGGGGTTGACCACCAGTGCAAAATTTTCGCACGAAAATTAAAATGGGAGGCCCACATGATTTCATATCTGAAGGGGGCAGGATATGGACTCTGCACATCCACCCACTTAAGCAAAAGAGGATTGTGGTCCGAGGTAGTTCTGGGAAGAGCATCAAGCGAGGAAGCAGACCCCAAATACCAGGAAGAGGAGACAAAGACACGGTCAAGGCGAACTTGAATGATGTGTGATCCTTTCTTGTTGTTGGTCCAGGTGAAGGGGTTACCCTTCAACTCAATATCATAGAGGTCATTCAGGCAGACAAAGCTATAAAAATCCCACATGTTGTCAGTGTAATCCATTACACCTCTAATCTCTGAGGGGAACAGGGGGGAATTGAAATCACCAGCCACCAAGAACTTAGAATCCTGGAGGGAGAGGAAAGAAGCAGAAAGCTCCTCCCACACAACACTTCTTCCATGGCAGGTGTTAGGCACATAAAAATTAAAGTAGTGTCAGGGCGTCGTCGAAGAGGTGAAAGATACTGCAAGGTAATGTTGGGAGAAACTGAGGGCATCCCCCTAACCTTGGAAGGATTCCACAAGGTGGCAATACCTCCATAAGCCCCCAATGCCTCAGAGTATAAAAAAATGGGCCCTAGGCCATAACTTCTCGACCAAAATTTCAAAATTCACATTAGACATCTTGACTTCTTGAAGCAATAGAATCTCTACTCTGTAGTCGCAGATGTACTATTTAACAACAAATTGTTTCTGGGGGTTATTTAGGCCCCAAATATTCCAGAAGAGAACAATCATTTCTTACCTTTTTGGCTGAGGTCTAGGGTTAGTTGTCTACCTGCAGCAATCTCCTTAGCGGCACTCTTTTGTCTTTTGACCCTTTTAGATGGTCTTCCCAGTCTGGCTTCCGCACCAACATCGATTTTCTTATTCCTTGTTTTTCTCTGTTGGGTTTGCCAATCCACCTGCTCACAACCCAGAGTGCCCAGAGAGCCAGGAGTGATCTCAGGAGCAACAACTGGAGACACAGCCAAACCGAGATTGTACAACACCACCTTCACACAGGAAGCATCCTACGAACCCTTAGGTGGGAATGAGGGAATGGAGGGTTGTTGCCCAAGGATACCAGCCGCCTCCAGGGAAAGCACAGAAGAAGAACGTGGGCTGAATCCAACCGAGGTACCACTACTAGACGATATTTCTCCATCTTCTAAACCAGAGGGTGCTAGGCAATCCGACTCTAACATAGTGGGTGGAGGGCAAGGGGCAACCACCCCCAGGCTCACCCCAACCCCCAACACAGAGTTACTCTGGAGCTACAGAATCGGAGGAAGGCCAAGGGGATTACCACTTGCCACCTCTGTATCAACATCCCAAATCTCAGGGGGGGTGGCTACTCTCCCCAACAGCAATCGCAACCTCCATGGCAACATGCTTCAACTTCATATCCGGTTTGTGGGGAGCCTAGCAGTCTGCCCTTGTGTGTCCTTTAGAGTTGCAGGAATGGCAAAAGAGAGTAGCATTTTCATAAACAATGGCTTGAGTCCATCTTCCAAGCTTAGATTTAAGCACCGCAAAGTTGGGAAGAGTTTTGATGATCGACACATTGACACAAAATCGAACAAAAATCAGGCGAGATTTAGAAAGAGTTACCAAATCCCTAGAGATATAGTGTCCAAAAGAGTTTATGATCCACCTGAAAACCTGCTCGTCCAAGAATTCAAGGGGTAACCGAGGTAAACGAACCCAGACCAGAGCCATTCGACTGAGCTCAACAGAGGGGTCTAAACCCAATTTCCACTTAGCCATAGTGAAAAAATGTTTCCCATAAAGCCAGGAACCAGATAAAACAAAGGTCAGGTCATCCACAGCCGTGAATATGAACAGGAACAACCCTCCTAAATCATAGCCAAGACCACCACACTTCTTTTGAGCTTCCACTGGGTTCCCACCCACTTCCTAACCATGTCAATGGTGGGACGAAAATTAACAAAATTCCCCACAAGCGCCAGGTTTAGATCAGCCATGGTTCTGTCAACAACAGTCGGGGAGAGTAATCTTTGTGCCTTCCTTTATAAGGGCGACCACACCCAAAGTGGAATCCAAATCACCCACCAGAGTCCCCACAAGCACACATTTTCAGTCAGCTTTGGGGGGGGGGCGGGGAATTTGAAGTACTTTCCGCAGAAATCCTGATAGGGTCAACTGCCTACAGGCCAGCAACAGAAACCGGAGGAGGGTCTCCGGGCAGGGGAGGGGGCTCCCCCAGTAACGACCGCCATGTTTAAGAATTCAAAATAGCTTTTCGGATGCAAAAAGTTGCATAACATTGATATAGATTAGTCACATGTTAATTTTAAAGTTGACCTACTGTTTTGACTCTTATTTGTTGAATTTCAAAATACATGTTTCGAGTGATATGTACTCCTAGTTGATGACGATATTTCGGAAGGTCGGAACTGGTTCAATTGGTTATTAATCAAACATCACTTCACGTAGAGGGAAAACAGTGGCAAAAATATTAGTTTTAGTCTTGCAACCCAAGTATAGGTTTGTGCAATTTCTCTATTCAAAAGAACCAACCAGAGTTAGGTGAACAGTTGCCACATATAACAAGAAAATATGCTTCTCAATCAAGGAATGAAAAAGTTGCCATGCTTTTTGGTAACTCCACAAGTTACGTGTCGGCCATCTCTTCGATATCTTCCAGTGTTTCTTCTTTACCCAAAGTTTACTTTTAAAACTTCAAATCAAATCAGCTTTCTTATTCCAGAACACGGTGTATTAATGGTAGTCCCACTGACAAGTCAAATAATGCACAGTAAATCGTTCTCTTTACGTGATGGGATGCGCAAATTAGGATTAAAATTTAATGATTTACCAACATTACAAGGTCAAATGCAGCACTTTGTAAAACACTTCCTGGGTAAGTCAAGTTGAATAAGACATCAAGAAACTTCCAGATAAAGCCGTGTTCTCACTAATTTATAGGCGGCCACATGGTCAAATGCAAGACTTAGAAAACACGCAGGCGAGTAGAATTAGAGAATACTAGGCTAAATATTCAAAGGCATCACATCAAAGAAACCGAATTTGTTGTTGAAGATTGAAATTAAGAGTCTGATGTTGTCAAAATTGCACCAGTGACACAGACTAGCAACGCTGATTGTGGCTTAAATAAGTCGACACGTTGTTGGTAGCTTTTAGAAAAACGTGATATATAGATATCTTATTTTAAGAGAAGAAATGTATTTCTGTGCACTGCAATTGCCAAGATTGGCTAATTACAAGTAAAGCCCTCAACTATGGTTAGTACATTGGACTATTCAAAAGTCAAATTTTGTAGGGAAGGCTTTATTTGTTTAAAAAATTTAAAAATATATATTTTATTAATTTTATATGTGACAATAATGGGTTTTTTGTTTTATTAGTGAAGTTGAATAATTTAGTTTTTTTTAAATTAAAAAAGGGGTAAAAATTTATTAAAACTTTAAAGAGAAACAAAATAAAAAGGGCTTAATACTGTATTCTATCAGGATCAACAAGTTGATAAAAAACATGAGATAAATCAGGGGCAGTTGTCTCTTAACGACAATACTATTCCATTCTCGAGAGATGTCTGTAAGAATGATAGAATCAAGAGACCTGCATAGCTGGAGAATCTGATTAATAACCAAAGACATAATTTTGAATATATGTATATATATATATTATTGAGTATAAAACCCTAACACAACAAGAAATCAGACTGAAATTATGTTCAAATAATTTTTTGACAAAATAAATACCCCTCAATTATTCAACAGAAAATGTTTTATCCTAAAACATGCTCTTTTATCAGATAGCTAATCAATGGATTTGACAAAAATCCTGGAAAAATTGTTTTTATTTTTGTTTTTCCATTTCTTTTCCTAAAGAACGCCGCTTTATTTGAATTCCATGTATGCGCTTTATTTGTCTGCTCGTGACTTTCTTGGTCTTCGAATAGTGGGAATCCTGTTGACCCAATTTCAATCACAATCATTATGTTTTTATATTTGATGAATTCATTAAATGCTGACGAACAACTGATTGACTCTAATAATTCTTAAAACATCGCGCAATTATCTTTATTTATCTCTGTATCATTATTTCTCCTCCTAACCCTTCTCTGTACAAACATTGTTCTGGCATTTAGATTAGGTGTTTGTTCCTCAAATTTGACTTCTATCTGCCCTTCCCAATGTTAGAGTTGTGATCTAAAGCTGGTAACTGTCAAGTCAAAATTTAATTGTTTTTGTTCGCAAAACTTAGTTTTTCATCTTTTTAAACCATAAATTACAGAATTACAAAGTCAAAGTGAAATTTTGGGCACGGTGCACAAAACTGCCGTCTACTAACATAAAACTTCTTGTAGAAAGGGAACTTTTTCACTTCACCTTATAACTTTTCGTAACCTTCAAAAGTTTTGAAGAGCACTTGCCATGCAAAATCACATAGCATAAAATGAAAACATGTTCCTACAAGTTTGAAGCAAAATGACAGTCACACGGTTTACTATAGTAGCCTCTCATCAAACAAAGGGATTTAGATCACGTTTAGAAAGATCACTAAAATCAACACTGACAAGACCACAACTGTATTCTTGCAATAACAGCACACACAGAAACCTCATATGTCTGCCTTGATTTATTGATGAGAAACAATCCATTGCAGTTTATAGTTGAATAGCCAATGCAACAATAGCACCTTGACATTACACAGCCAATAGCCACATTGAAGCACATTGTGTTTGTAATAAACACTGTTCCAAGGTAATGCATCCTCCACAAAAAAAAATACCCCACGTCCCTGATATGGGGACATTTCCAAACTTGCGGACTGGAGAAATGTCCCCCAACAATACCACCACCTTTGCCGGGGATGCCGTCAAGTCACTTGCTATATGGCACATTCCATTACATATTTCTTGATTGCAACTTTAAGTTCATGAAAGCTAGTCCCGCAGAGGTGTTATATTTCCTTGAAAATTTCAATTCACCTCAATTTGTACACCCACTATCAGTCCACCGCCATCTCCCTGTCATCCCCTCCAAACCTGAATTTAGGCCCTTGGCCCCCGGCACCAAACCCTTACCCACATCCCTGTGTAAACTCTTACCCACATCCCTGCATCCTACATAGATGTGAAGCTTTCAATTCACCTCAATTTGTATACCCACTATCAGTCCACCAGCATTCCCTTGTCATCCCCTCACCAACCCTAAATTTAGGCCCTTGGTCCCCCTGGCCCCAACTTACCCACGTCCCGCCTCCCCTCATCAGGAAACTCCATGAAACTACAGTGTAATAAAATTATTAAAGCCTTGTAAGCAATATTTATGACAAAAAAATAATTAAAATTGTTTTGCAGTTGATGCCTGTAATGCAAGCTTAAGAAAATAAGATCTTTGCAATGTAATTTCAAGCCCTGTACTCCAAAAGCAGCGAAGCTTTTGAAACACAAAACTGCAATTTCAAGACCGCTATCAATGAATAATTCCTAAAGCCCTCTGTGATTTGAATCTAGAAGCATAAATCCTATATGTCAAGAATCTTGTTTCAGCTAGTAAAATCAGTCGCCTTTCCATATGTAAACGAAGTTTATCAACAGAGGTAAGCACAGGTCTTCAATCTCAACAATTGTTGAAGGAAAGATCCAACGAGCTGCAATGTCACTTCCAGAATTTATGTAGTTGAAAAATTAGCGGTCTCCTTGAACAAGTTCTCTACTAACGAATCGCAACTTTGGGCAGCTTGGGTCTCTCTCACTCATGTTACATTATTACTATTAACCTTAAAAAATATTTGATTGCATATACGCCTTAAAAAATTGCTACCACAAAACACCAACCTTCATACAAAATCAAATTACATCCTTCATACAAAATCAAATTACATCAAAGACACCTTGTGTAACATGAACATTTGTCCAATACTAAAACCCTGTTCATTTTATCTACCAATTTCACACACTACTAGTTAAGACTAGTGGAATTTTTGGGCACTCATAGAATGTTGAAGCACTATAAGCCTCCACAAACAAGTGTTCTTTCCTGCTACTTACGAGCCAACCTGGATCTCATCCAAGTTAATAGTCCAATATTAATTGCATATACGATTCAAGCTTCATCCCCAGAGAACATTTCACCTCTAAATTTTAATCGCAGAATGTCAGTTGTTAGACAGATTCTTTCATTCTCATCCATCACTTGATACAATACAACCAGTCAAAAATTCTTTTAACCCATACTTACACTGGAGGTGTCAAGGATCTGATTTGGTTAAGACTTAAGAGGATGGCTCTCAAATCAGGGTATGTATTAAAAATGAAAAAGGGTTAAATTGGATGTGGGTAGAATGGCAAAGACCAAACCATCATTTCTAAGATGAAGCTTCCTGATTATTATGAGCATTAAAACACTTTATTTAATCTGACATTTCCAGTCATTTCTACTTAATCATTTTTGTGAACAGTGGCTTGCATATATACCCGCGTATTGTAGTTAGTTCAATTCCAACTCCAAAAACTCAAATATTGACATATTTGTGAAAAAGCAGCCTTCAAAGATGTCCGTGTGGATAATCGAACTCATAAATTCCTCGATGGTGTATTCAAGAAAATTCCATTATGCAAACATTAAAATATTGGTGCCTTCTCTGAAGCTTAAAATTTATTTGATACACATAAATGGTAATACCATATACAATATAAAAACAATGAATACTGTAAGAATACTGTTCCAGCTCTTCGGAAGGGAAGACTGAAACCCACGTCATGATATCAAGGTATACACAGAGATCATCTGGTCATAAGTTAGTTTATCCTGAAGTCACATACCGATCAATAAATATCAATATTGAATATTGTCATCTGGGGTGTAGTATGTGTATAGCTCCACTCACAAGCAAATTTCTTGAGTGCAGCTTCAGGACAAAAAAAAATCAATGAATGTATCATAATCAGCGGTTGTTAGATGAGAGAGGGTTAGTAATTTGGAATTCCCGAGAGAAGATGAAGCCACCTTTAAGATAATGTGATGAACATCAACCTTCTAGCTACAAAATCTTTCTACCTCATATTACAACACTGAGCCTTTCCTTTAGATAATTTGTCCCACATGCAGAACATCTGTCTTGGTGACTGATAATGTGCAGTGATATAATCATCAATGCACCCAAACTGGCAAAATTTCCAATCATGTGAATAATGAACTGGAGTTGAAGCATTGAACTGTTCTACCCACATCCCCATGCTTACATCTTCCATCTTGAACAACTGCAGGAAAAATATTACGGTTAAACAAACAAGAAAGCATAGAAAAAACTTTAATATTAAATGATGACACCTGGATCCCTAATGTAGGTGAAGGTAATTTTAAGCAAAGAAGTTTACCCTCAATGTCTTATTATAGCGCTGATTTACAACAAAGTTTGCTATTTCATTTGATATGATATATCCTGGTCCATTTGCATAAGGTGGATAGTCCTCCTCTGGCCATTCCTACGATAGAAAACAAACAAAATTGACCCAAATGTTAATTTTAGCCCTCCGTCACCATGACAGTTTAGGCTTCATGATTTAACTAACAAAAGACATAAAACAGCCAATAGCAATAATCTAAACTCTGCGAGAAACTATACTAGATATTTGATAAGCCCCAGAACTGTAAAACGAAATTTTCATTCAAGCAAAGTTATTAGAAACTACTTTAAGTATCAATCAAAAACTTGTCTGTACCTCATATGCGACAGCCCATTTCCCCACCCGGAGGGGCTTGTGATAGTAATTCAGATTGCCAATGTAAACATCTTTTCCATGGGATATTTTTTTTACTTCCTTCAGTACAGCACCCACTCTCACAAAATTGTCATCGTCACACTTCATAATGTATTTGGCAGATAAATTATGAGCCTGTACACATTTAAATATATAAATTAAGAAGAATAATAAGAATTAGAATTAACCAACAAGAGATAGAAAAGAATCATTCCCCGACAACAAACTTTAAATGAAGGGAACAAACAACAACAGAGCAATATGAAACCACTTTGCAGTACAAAAGAAAATGATAAAAATCATCAGATCGCTTACCCCATATTCACATATTGCAATGGTCTTCAAAACTACGAGCTCATAATTGTCCATAAATGGCACAATTATTATATCGCCATAGTAATCTGCTTCCTTCTTTAATTGTATATTGACTTCCTTCCGTGCATTCTGTAATGTTAAAAGAAAAAGATTAACTTTTGCTCTCAAAAAAATTTGCATACTCAAACTCACAAACCATCCATGCAGTTGACAAACAATTTCCTGTAAACAATTACTGCTAATATAAAATGATCAAGGTTGGAAGTTGTTTTATTGGAATTCAAGTTTATTTATCTGTATTGTTTCATTTTTATGTATACTCTCAATTTTCTCTCAGTTCAGATATTTTTCTTCATTTCAATGAATATTTTCTCTTACCAAAGCCTGAATATATGATTTTCTCTTAATTTCAATGAATATTTTTTGTTTTTATAATCATTTTATAACAGTAAATAATTCAGTTAATTGCATTTTCCGGTAACTCTTACCAAAATATAGAGAAACTAAAAACTTACCAAGGCAACAAAGAAACGGGCAACGACTTTCGATGATCGGATATGCTTTGATTGCATCCATGTCTTTCTGACAGCCATGCGTTCTGCAAAGTGGTTACCTGCAGATAGTATCCCAATAAAAAGATCTACTGGACCTTCTGGCAAAGGTGGAGCTTTCCAAATGTCTGACATGTCTAAGACTCTCTGAGGTGAGAAGCTGGAATGAGAAGTAGGCAAGGAAGCAGCAACAACTGTGTGTACATCAATGTCACCATTCACAGACAAGCCAGTTGCATCTTCAAGTACAAATCCCTGTTGACCAAATACTACTGTTAGGGGAGTTTAACTATATTACTAGCATGGTGCTTAATGAATTTCAACTGTAAACTTATGCACGACTGGCACAGATGAATGACAAATGTAAGTTTTGCACTATAAGGGCTTTTCAACTCACCGTCCGATAGGGGAAAGATACAACATGTCTCCCATCCACACTGATATGATAGCCTTCTACTCCTGCACTTAGAGTAAGAACAAACAGTTTGTTCTCCACAAATGAGTATGGCCAATCAATTACTGACTTCTTTTCACCCCAAAATAAATGGTTGAGCCATGAAGCACTCTTAGTTTCCTTTGGACTACCCTCTTCATCAGTGATCCACTTTTCACACTTGGGAAGACCATCAACTGTAAAAATTCACAAGCAGTCAAAATTAAGCCTCAGAATCTAAAAGTAATTTTAACCAAAGAGATGTTGACAAGTCACCCATCATATGAAAATATTTTGAATGTTAATGCATAGATACATGATTAAGATTCGATGTTAATATCACACACCCACATGATATAAGAAATAATTAGGATTTTAATGGAAGAAACAAGGTAATGCCATTTAGAAGAGATTAAAAACATTTGACAAAATATCGTATAACTCAATAAATGCGAATACAACTCCATGAACGCCTAAGAAAGGCAGTGAAAAAAGCAGCATCTAGTGCAGCAGTTCAAAATTCTACTGAGTTGTTAAAGAATAACTTATTATCTTGAACCTAGAAACCCCACCTTCAAACCCATGGACATGTTACATAATTTAAGGCTTAACTGTGATGCCTCTGGGAAACTAGAATTAAGAAAACAATTAGATGAAACACAATATACAAAACATCTGTCATCCCATTTTTGGCTGGCTCAAAAATGCCATCTGTTGCAGAGAACATTAAAAGTTTGCTGCAAAGTATCCTGATTCTTAAAATTTAGTTTCTTAGCATGAGTCTGTTCAGCTATGGAAGCTACTTTTCAATAGTTATTGTAGCTTTTAGTTCCTTTCTTAGATTTCAATGCCCATCAAAAGGTGACCCATTTATGCCCTTCAAAAGATGACCCGTTTATCAAAAATTGTCATACCGTTTCCATTTCCCTATAATAATGTCCCTACTTTGCATACAGTATTGATCCAATACAATTCGTGTGCCCTGTTTACATGGACAAAAATTGCACATTGAGGGATTAGATTTTTGAATCGTTGTCTCAAAGCTTCCTGGGATCTAAGAATGCATTTCAATTACGATCAGAAGAAAAATGATTTGCAACTAATTAAAAACCCACTTCAAAACAGTAGTTAGACCGATGACTGCATCAAAAGCTGTACAATAACACAGATCCCACATTATTGAACAGTTACATCTAGCACCGTTTTAGCAAATTCGCAGTTTCTTTCTCACCTAAAAGCTGGTTCGAAACCTCGATTTGGTGGGTGAAAAGAATGAATTTAGTTTGTTCTAGCAGTTTAAAAAATGTAACAACTCCAGTTGTACACCTTTAGCCAACAATCTACCAACTAATCCAAAACGGTGATGTGGACCTGCCCCTATGTGCTAAGACAATTATGTGGATCAGTGAGATAAAGGTGTAAGGGGTTGGTTAGCTTCACAGCTAAAATATGAGTGTGAAAAGACCTGCTCCCTGACAATTTACAAACCCATCTATCATATGTAAAATTAATTAATCTATGAGAAAAAACGTATATATGCACCAAATCATAGCAATTTTCCACTAAATAGAAACAGTTGCTCTTAACGACAAAAATGTTAAAGCGAATATGAATGTTTGTTTTGACATAAAATAGCACCAATTTACATACCGGTTTCATCTTCCTCCTTTGATCGCCATCCGTCACACCTCTGAGCCGAAGCCCACTGCATCCTATAACAAGTATTAAGCTCTATCACGGGCTTGCCACTCCAATCGCCCTTCAACCTGGGATTAAAGTGCAAAATCCTAGGTGGGTCCTCACCATCCACAGCATTCAGCCCTTGCAATTCAATCATGAATTGAGAAACAAGTAAAGAGTTGGCCCCATTCAAAGCAGAGATTTTGGGGTTCTTCTCCTCGTGGGCCTTCCTAGGCCTACCCACTATAGTTATAGAAGAACCCACTCTTAATCCACAAGGCAAATGCATCACTCTTCCAGATTTCAGTAGTTCTAGACTTTTCATGGATATTGACCCTGGGCAGGATTTAACCTTGTCCGCAGTTGCAGTCCCATCATCCAATACTGTCCCTAGTTCTTCCCAGGCCCTTAGACCTAATGTCCAGGCCTCCATTGCAGACCTCTCTATCTGAGACAACTCCTTTGTCTGGTTCATTTCTATGGGATTGGAAACAGGCCCACCCATTACAGGGAATGACTCTTTAGAAGGCCTAACTGGAGCATTATTGACCTCGTTCTCCTCATGAAGAGGGTCCTTATAGAGAGTCTGCAACAATGTCTTATCTCTAACGAACACCTCTTCTGAATTGTCCTCTGTCCAACTAGCCTTGGGTAACTCAAAACTAAATAGCACAAAATACAGAAAACACAAAACTGCAAAAATCCTCATACCCCTAAACCCACAAAAATCCAATCTTACCCTCTTCATTTTCAACCAATATTTGGAATGCTTTTCCAGTTTAAATTTGGGTTTCTCACACTCAAAACAATCCCAAACAGAAGTTGCCCTTTTCAGCTCAAATTTCAACGTCTTTTTTATTCCTTCCTGTTAGCTCGACTCAATCCTTCCAAAACCTAACAAACATCCGAAAAAACGATCTCAGCACCCAAACTACCAGGATTCCAGGACTCCTCCGGCTCAAGACCAATCAGCGATCCTATTTCACTGCCAGGGATCTTCCGTATGGCTCTGTGGGCGCCGGTTAAATCGAAGAGGGCATAAACAAAAAGCAATATCACAGCCAAATTAGTCAGGAATCCAGCCCTACTTTCGCCTAGACATCGCCAGCTCTGAATTTGAAGGCCTTCCCAATAGGTCGATGAAATCGAAGTAGGTAAGGAGCTGAAAATGAAATAAAAAACTTGTTGTGTCGGCTAAGCCAACACGAAGAGAGGTTGGCAGTGCACGCGGAATTGCAAAAACTATAAACTAAACCCAGGCAGAGGCCACTCTGTAATACATCGATCTAACCGAGCAACAGGGTTTTCTAAATTATTGTCTTTAACGGTAATAAAATTATTCTCTCTTTTGCCTCGAATGTTATATGCGATTTCTCGTTTTGCATGCCGGGGTTGACGTTTTATATGATGTCGTGTGCCATATTTTTAGGCCAATAAGACAATTGGCATCCTCAACAGTTCCCTTCTTCCTTCCTTCTTCCTAAATATATATTTTTTATTTAGTTATGCCAGAAAAAAACAATTCTAATTATTCTAAATAATTTGTTTTACTAATTATGCTAAATAGATCTGGTCAAGGGATGATATATGTTTTTTTTATAAACGGTCATAAGGTGAAGTATGGGGCCGCGGGCGAGGGTAGCTGTTGTGGGTCAAACAACATATTAAATTTAATTGTTGAGTTCTTAAAATAGATTTCTTATTTTAAGGTTGAAATCACACTCATTAACAATATAAGGTTTATTAAATACATATGTTTTTAAAAATTTACATTATTTAAAAAAGTCAAAAATAAAAATTATATATATAATATATCTTATAAAAATAAAAATTAATATTGATATATGTCAATTTTTAAAAATAAAATCAAAATATAAAAAATACTTTTAAAATGAAATTAAAGTATGAGGTTGGCGGTCTGCAAGTTGGCGGTCTGAGAGGATTGAAGTTGGCCCGAGGTTCTCGAAGCGTGCGTCGGCACTGTCTGCAGTAGGAGGGCCCCGTGGCTCCCCCGTACTGCACCTGTGGCGACATCTCTTCTTCCCTCTTTTTTCGTGTCATTTTCTTCTTTACTTTCTTTGTTTTGTGCGGTTGTGTTTTTTTAGGTTTGTTTCTCTTTGTCATTCTGGTGTGTTGTGTTCATGTGGGTGTTTTGCTTGCCCTGTTGCTTCATTATTCTCCCTTGCTTCGGCTCTGCATGTTTGTGGTTGCCTCTTATTGTATTGATGAAGGTCATTTAGAGGCAAGATCTGGTTTGATTTCCCACGAGTTGCTCTGATGGCCGTAGATAGCATTCATGATGGAAAAGACAGCCCAAATGGTGATGTATAGTCGGAAAATGGAAGCACTTCCATTGTAGACTAGTTTAGCCTTCCGAGTAAGTGGTTTGGGGTCATGTCAAACACCTTGAATGGGTCTTTGACTTGGATCTGGCTTTCTCCCCTATTCTGCCCCATTTCCCACTTTTCTCCGACCTGTTTCTGGCACCTTGATCTGCAGATTTGAAGTTCTTGACTTCAGGGTCAAGTTTGACCTTCTGGGTCAAGGTCGACCTCAACCCTGACCTAGGTCAGAATCAACCTTTTTCTGGCCCAAAGTCCAGATTTCAAGTTTCCGGGGTTTCCGAATGTCGGGTTTCGGAAAGATTTAATTCCCACTTCTGAGTCGGCTGTTTTGGGTTCCAAAACGATGACTCTTAAATTATATTTAATATAGGTCCTCTTCTAGGGATATAGGTCTAATTGGAATTTAATTCTCCTATGTAGGCCTCTCTAGAAGATTGTGCCCTAGATTCATATATAAGGAAACTTTATCCTCTCATTTTCTCTAACCATGATCATCAACAATCTAAGACTTGAAGATTTGAAGAAGTAAAATCTAAAGGTGAAAGACAACTCTATGCATGATCTATTGAAGCAAGCATCTACTCTCAAGCATTCAAGCATTCAAGCATCCACTTCATCAAGGAGATCCATTGGTAGCCATTGAAGGATTCAAGCTCTATGGAGCCCTCTTGTTGAAGATTTCTCCATCCACATTCCTCCAAGCATCTTCCTATTCCAAGATCCACTCAAGATTGTTGTTGAAGATCTACAAGGAATTGATTTGAGACATCCTACATTCTACATTCTACATCCATTTGGTGCATACATACTTGTGGATCCACGGATTTGAATCTGCCACAAGGGTTTCCATACAAGCAAGGTGAATTCATTTATTTACTTTGTTACTTATGCAATTTCAATTACATTTTAAGGTTAATTCCAAAACCGGGGTTTGATCAAGGCAAACCCCCCAACAAACAAAACCATTTTTCTTGTAGGTACAGGTTCGGAACAACGAATTGGAGTGCAGATCTGGATACCCTTTTTGGCAAACTATCAGGATCTGGAAATAGATTTTCTATCGGAGACTTTTGAGGTCGATTTTGCCCTAGGTCGAAATTGGAAATTCTGGGTCAATGGTGACATTGACTTGAGGGTCAAAATTGAAACTGTGTCAGATCGGAAAAAGATTTTTGGGTTTTGTAGATCTCGCAGTTTTGGTTCAAGACCCCGAAAATCAACAGTTTCTGAGACCGTCTGACAAGGTTTTCAGCAGGTTCTTTTTCGGAGGTATGTACTTTATTACATTTTCTTTTTCAAACATTTCCAGATTTACACCCCTTATCAAATACAATTAAATGTAAGTGGATAATATGTGCATATGGTCACTTTTATGAGCGAATCTCCATTGTTCTAAAGCCTATCCATATTTTCTTCTTTACATTTTGGTGAACCCACGATAGACAACTCTTTCTTTTTGGTGTTAGATTTTCATTTTATGTTAGATCTTACATGCATTTAAAAGTAGATTTGTTTTATGCTCTTGCATTTATATATCAAAAATAAAAAAACAATCACAAAATTTCTTTAAAAATACAAAAACAATTACATTTTTCATGCTTATAGATTTCATTTGAATGCATTTGGACCTATTTTCTATGCATTTATTTATTCATTATCATGTTGCACAAGTTGTTTCAAGTGTTTTCCAAACATCCTTCTATAACTTTTGGGATTAAACAACATCCTCCTCTTACCTTACCATTGAATGATGTT
>MU225685.1:4097232-4149752 GCA_018584345.1 Thuja plicata | reverse complement strand
TGATGTTAATTCTTCTCCTAATATATGTCTTTTCTATGAGCCTACTTTAGAAAATAATTTACCTTCTTTCCCCGTTAGGGATCAAGCTTTAGTGATTTATGGCACTCCTACAATGTTCTTTATTGATGGGGATGCTAATCCTCCTATTTGGGATGAACCTTTGGATTTGCATGTTGATTACTCTCTTCCTCATGAAGCCATTGTGGACGATCCTCCTTTTTGGGATGAACCCTTGGATAAAGACATTGATTTATCCCCTCCTTGTGAAGATGCTTTGATACAAGAGGGTGATTTATTAATGGATGACATATTCATACATGATGATGACTCTTTTTCTAAAACACAATCCCCTTATGCAGACATTTTAGAGAAAGAAGAAGACATTATTGATGCTTTACCTTCATTTGGGATTCCTTCTAGTGATGAGGCATTAGCGGAGAATGATATGAATTCCCTTAATGCTCTCCTTCTTAGTGACGATCTTATGAAGAATCAAGATCCTACCTCATCTCCTCCTAGGATGTCTTCTTTGCTTCATTCTTGTGAATCTATTTGTAGTGTTGAGACAACTAACATGGTTTATCCAAAACCCTTGTTGACTATTAAAGGTTTTCCTTGCATTACTATCAAGGGTAAACCTAGAGATCCTTTGGGTTTCTTTGATAACACTGATTTTGTTTCACGTGCTTATCGTACAAGGAATAAACCTCAACCTAATCCGATGGTTCCTACTTCTTTACCACCTTCTCAACCCATTCTTCCTCCTCCACCCCGTCTTCCTAGCCAGGAGTATGATTTGATAAACCAATTGTGCAATACCCCTGCCAAGATTTCTTTATGGGAGCTTCTTCAAACTTCACCTACCTGCCATGAAGCCTTGCAAAAAGCTCTAGAAACTCTTTCCACTCCACCTCCTAATCAAGAGAACATCAATGCCTTCTTATAGTGCATGCATGCTACCCCGGGTCCTCCTGACATTGTGTTTACTCAAAAGGATATACCTTCTAAAGAAGTTCAGAATCAATATGATTCTCTTATGGTTGTTGTTACTATCAATAAGAATATCATTCATAGGACCTTGATTGATAAATGATCTGGGCTTAATATTTGTAGCATGGACATGCTCAAAGCAATTAAAGCCAATCTTTCAACTATTCAACCTGATAATGCTCCTATACATGGCTTTGATAACATTGATAAGAAAACTTTGGGCATCATTACCTTACCTATCAAAGTAGGTCTGGTCGTCCTAAATACTCCTTTCCATGTTATGCCTGGACCTCTTAATTATAACATCCTTTTTGGTAGACCTTGGTTGCATGAGATGCATGTTATCCCTTCCACCCTTCACCGTAAAGTCAAGTTTATTCACAACAACATGGTGTATACACTTCATGCGGATGATGCACCAAATCCTTGTTTGAATATTCAAACCCACAATACTCCTATTCTTAATAGTAATCCTTCTTCCTCTAATGCTCTTCCTGGAGATGATTGGGGAACCTTCAATTTTAATCCTACCTTTATTGAAGAGTATAAAGTTTATAATCTTGATTTTATGAAGCAACAAAGAGAGTTTGAACAACAAGCCTTTTCTCCTATTTATAATGCCCTTCATAATAACTTTGTCATTGCTTCTACCCACTATAAATCTGTCAAACCTACTAATGATGACATAGTGACTACTGAAGCTCCATTGACTCCTTCTGATATGGCTTCTTGTTATGGTCATGGTTATCATTTACTTGTTAAACAAGGATTTTGTGGTCAAGGATGTGGTAAGCATAAACAGGGAATTCAAATGCCCTTACAAAATGGGGGGCATGAGAATTCTTATAGATTGGGATTTAATCCTCAACAACACATCAATGTTACCAACATCTCAAATAACACTTCAAAAAATGATGACCCTATGAAGGAATTTGACCAAGAAGTTCTCTTGCCTAAACTTCTTCGTGTTAAGATGATTACTAGACCTAAACGCAAAAAGAAATGTAGTCCATACTTAAAGACTCTTCCTTTTTGTTTGTATCATAGATTTCATGATCACTCTACTAATGAATGTCATCCTTTACATTATAAGATTAGGCAACTCATTGATAGTAAATTTGTTTATATATCATGTGGCAATGAGTTGTATTTCAATCATATTTTCTCTAAATAACATTTATGTTCCTATTATGGAGCTCCACATTATGTAAACAATGTTAGCCTAATCTTTGGGGGCTCATTGTCTTGCATAGTGTTGTGAGCGATATAATAGGTCCCCTTTCATCCTTGTTCCTACACTTCGGGGGCAAGGATGCCATCTCCTTCTTTTCTGTCTTTCTGGGATCCACTTTTCCCTTGGTTAAGCAATATCTATCTATTATGTGATATCCAATCATACATGAAAATTTTTCTTTACATTGAGGATCTATGTCCTTGATCATAACCTATTTCATTGTTTAGCATTGGGTTTCCATGGTTGATAAATCTCTCACCTTGGAAAATGAATAATATGCTATCCCTCACAAGGGTTACTTTTTCACTTCTTGCATGACATCTCTTTGCATTCGTCCCTTCCATGGCTTCATAGGAGTTGTGACCTTCTTGGCTTGGACTAGGTGTTGTCTATGGATATTGTCTTGATGTTGAAGAAGGCTTTATCCTTGTTCTTTTCTTTCCTTAACATGTCAAAATAGTATGTATTTTGCCATCTTAAGGAGGGGGCATATTTACGGTCTCCCTCGTTCTATATTATGCATTTTTGTTCTAACCTTTTGTTTTGTAGCATGTTAAATCCTTTGAAGGTAACACACATAAGTTGCTAAATCCTGAAGAGATACGCATTTAATTACAATTCAATATGTTGAATCCTTGGAAGGTAACGCACATAAGTTTCTAAATCCTGAAGAGATACGCATTTTACAAATGTGTTCCATGGTGATATAAGGATATGGATCCATGGGTACTTCATAAAATCCATCAGATGACACACTACATACATACACAAATCCGCTAGAAGGTGTACAACTTTATGGGGTGACTATCAAGTGCTTTCTTTGTGGGCCATCCTATCCTTTTTATGGCTCACAGTGAGATACACACATCTTACTGGGCAAGCTAACCACTCCTCTCTCTCTCTTTCTCATTGACTAGTGATATCTCTCGTATCATAATCTTAGGGTTGAAAAATACTTGAGTCCCTGGGGGCTTGACGATTCCTTAGTCCCTTTTTATTTCAATAAGATTATCTTCTCTTCATGATCTCCTTTACCAAGATTTTGTATCGAGTCCATACTCTTGCTAAAGTGGGGGCTAAATGTATAGTTGAAAAATGGAAGAACTTCCATTGTAGACTGGTTTAGCCTTCCGAGTAAGTGGTTTGGGGTCATTTCAAATGCCTTGAATGGGTCTTTGACTTGGATCTAGTTTTCTCCCCTATTCTGCCTCATTTCCCACTTTTCTCCGGCCTATTTCTGGCACCTTGATCTACAGATTTGAAGTTCTTGACTTCAGGGTCAAGGTCAACCTTTTGGGTCAAGGTAGACCTCAACCCTGACCTAGGTCAGAATCGACCTTTTTCTGGCCCAAAGTCCAGATTTCAAGTTTCCAGAATTTCCAGATGTCAGGCTTCGGAAAGATTTAATTCCCGCTTCTGTGTCGGCTATTTTGGGTTTCAAAATGATGACTCTCAAATTATATTTAATATAGGTCCTCTTCTAGGGATATAGGTCTAATTAGAATTTAATTCTCCTATGTATGCCTCTCTAGAAGATTGTGCCCTAGATTCATATATAAGGAAGCTTTCTCCTCTCATTTTCTCTAACCATGATCATCAACAATCTAAGACTTGAAGATTTGAAGAAGTGAAATCTAAAGGTGAAAGAAAAATCTATGCATGATCTATTGAAGCAATCATCTACTCTCAATCATTCAAGAATTCAAGCATTCAAGCATCCACTTTATCAAGGAGATCCATTGGTATCCATTGAAGGATTCAAGCTCTATGGAACCCTCTTATTGAAGATTTCTCCATCCACATTCCTCCAAGCCTCTTCCTATTCCAAGATCCATTCAAGATTGTTGTTGAAGATCTACAAGGAATTGATTTGAGACATCCTACATTCTACATTCTACATCCATTTGGTGCATACATACTTGTGGATCCATGGATTCGAATCCGCCACAAGGGTTTCCATACAAGCAAGGTGAATTCATTTATTTACTTTGTTACTTATGCAATTTCAATTACATTTTAAGGATAATTCCAAAACCGAGGTTTGACCAAGGCAAACCCCTCCCCCAAAAAAATAAATCCATTTTTCTTGCAGGTATAGGTTTGGAACACTGAATTGGAGTGCATATCTAGATACCCTTTTTGGTAAACTATCGGGATGCAGAAATAGATTTTCTGTCAGAGACTTTTGAGGTCGATTCTGCCCTAGGTCAGAATCAGAAATTCTAGGTCAATGGTGACATTGACTTGAGGGTCAAAATTGGAACTATGTCAGATCAGAAAAGGATTTTTGGGTTTTGTAGATCTCATGGTTTCGGTTCAGAATCCCGAAAATCAATAGTTTCTGAGACCGTCTGACAGGGTTTTCAGCAGGTTCTTTTTTGGAGGTATGTACTTTATTACATTTTCCTTTACAAACATTTCCAGATTTACACCCCTTATCAAATACAATTAAATGTAAGTGGATAATATGTTCATAGAGTTACTTTTATGAGCAAATATCCATTGTTATAAACCCTATCCATATTTTCTTCTTTACAGGTGATAAAAGGGATGATGGAAATGATAGTAATGGTTCCAGTGTTACGAACAAGCCTTCGTACAAAGCAATGGTGGTGGAAAAAATAGTTTTACCAGAATCTGCGCAATTTGAAGTGGTTAATGGAAATGGAGGGAGATCCCCCAAAACTGATGGACATCAACCAAGAAGAGATAGAGATGAACCCCCAACAAATTATTATAGAGGAGAGAAGGACGGTGATGAGGAAGGTAAGACCCCATCGACTGGTGCTAAATTCCTCACTCTTTCTCCAAATGTAGATATGGTTAAGGCTATTAAAACTGAACAATCTCAGTTAAAGAATATTGCTATATTTTTTGTTTGTATAGATATGAAATTTCTTCCTGCAAGAAAATTTTTGGATGGCTGGATTGGGAACATTTGGGGAAAAAAGCTTGGGATAAATATCAATTTCACTCGTATTGTTCAGAAAGGTCTATTTGTTATTTTCTTTAAAAATCATGCTATGCAAGATAAAGTGTTAAATAAAGGATGCTGGAATCTAGGACAACCCTTGTTTAGGGCTATCCCTTCGTCTCTGAGTTGCAAGTCTGAAAATATTATTGCTCGTGCATCTCCTTCATGGGTATAACTTAGAAATATTCAACCTGAGTTTTGGCAATTTATACCTCACTTTCTTAAGCCGCTCGGCTCTGTCCTCCAAGTTGAAGAAGCCAAGGTCACATTGCCTCACCTTAATGTTCATGCTTTGGTTATCCTTAACCCTGAGACTATCTTCTCGGATGAAATATCCCTCAAAATTGAAGGAGACAGATGGAACTAGACCATTACCAAATCGGGAGACATTGGAGCTTGCTTCCACTGCAAGCTCAATGGTCATAATAGAAGAGAGTGTCATTTGTTAAAAGATATTGAGAAATTTTTTAATTAAGATGATAGGAACAAGAAAGACTCTTCAACCATGAATAAAAATAATGAAAGCATAAATAATAAGAGCAACGATTCGAATGAGAATTATAACAAAGGAAATGAAGACAGTAATACTAAAGATAGCAACAACCCAAAAGGTAATAATGACAGTGTTATAGAAACCTGTGATTCCCATATGGACAAATTTGTGTCCTTGTCTAATCTTCTCTTTGGGGATGAATTTGAAATTCACACTGCTGCCCAAAATAATAACATGCAAAACCAGTTTGCTTGTTAGCCTCAATATATTCATGTACCTAGAGAGAGAGAGTCAATGAAGATGATGCCCCTTGTCAGAATGCGCAACAAATAGCTCTTTCCAAAATTAGAAATAAAAATTCTTTAACGGGATTGAACCAACCTTTGGTTAAACAGAATAATATCTGCCCTGACAACATGCCTTCTGATATTTTACAAAAAGATTGTGAAGAAGGAATCTTGGAACAGAACTCTCATGGTAATGACATTGTCTCTCTTGATGGCAGCCTTACTTTGTCACTTCATAGTGAGCAAGGAAAGGATGAGGATGGGTTTGTAGAAGTGGTATCTAAAAAGAAAAAGAGAAAAACCTATGAAAGAAGCAATAGTCTTAGAAACAGTGGGAAGAATCTCAAAATCAAAAGTAAAGAGATTCCAATATGTTTTAACAGATTATGCAAGAACCAAAATACCCCCAAAACTCTATGATGATGCACATACATAGTTGGAATGTTAGGGGGTTTGAAATGTCAGATATGAAATACATTGTTAGAAACTGGTGCAATAAACTGCACAAGAAAGATTTTATTTGCCTCCAAGAAATAAAGATTACTAGATTCCAAGCCCACAACACTCTCACATTTATATGGAACAAAGCCACATGCATTTTCTCAGGTGATAGTAAAGGAAAAGGAGGGGTTTCCATTTTGATAGGAAATAGATGGGACGACAAGATGACCTCTAAGGGTTCTTCTCCTTGTCATAGAGTTATTTTGTGGTTGTTCAAAGATAATAACCAAGAGATGGGAATCTGTAACATATATGCACCCAACGACTATAGAGAAAGAGCATAATAATGGGAGTGGCTATCAAATAATTTACCATATGCCAAATGGATCTTTATGGGAGATTTCAACGTGATTGAGAATAAACAAGACAAATGTGGAGGTAACAACCATATGTGGAAAGGGAATGAATTTTTCTTTTGGGCTAAATTCAAGAGGAGATTTCAAATCAGTCACCCTCTAGAAAACATGAAGCGGGAATATAACAACATTTGGTTCACCTGGTGCAATAATCAAGCCAACAGAAATAGAGCATATTGCAGACTTGATAGGATATATTTCAACAAAGGTTTCTTTGATCTAAACCTTCAACCTAGGAAAAATCCTGTGGAAGTGATCCCTGCTAGTTTGCCTGATCACCTCCCATTCATGTTTGCATCTTCACTGTTACACATCTCAAACATGATCCTAAGATGAAAAGGAAAAGCACCTTCAAATTGAAGACCTCCCTCCTAGAGGATGAGGATTCCCTCCAAGCTATTCAAACTGCTACCATTCTTTCTAAGTTTTGCAACTATGATCTGTCCATGAGGGGCAAATGGGCCCAACTGGTTAAGGTATGGAGAAGTTTATTTCAAATTGTGGGAACAAAAGAAGCCATTGACAGAAATCATGAAGAGAATGTTTTTCAGAGAAAACTCAATAGTATAGAAACCCAACTTCAAAATAAAGGTAATGATCAAGAACTTGAACAAGCACTCATTAACACCAAAGTCAAGTTAAGGAAGATCCAAAACTTCAAAATCCAAGGACAAAAAGTTAGGGCAAAATCTAGATAGATTAAAGATGGGGACAGAGGATCTAAATATTTTTTCAACTTAATCAGAGCTAAAAACACTAGAGTAGAGATCAATGGCATTCAGTTGAAGGTGGAACCACCAAGAACAATAAGGATACTTTGAAGGCTTTTGCTGAGGTTTATAAGAACTTGTTCTCTTCAGAACATAAAATAGAGAATTTTGAAAGTATGGACAAATACATTAAACTTATTCCAAGGAAGGTCTCTCACAAGAAAGCCATAATTCTTGAGAAAAAGATTGACATTAAATAAATTGATGAAGCTATAAGGTCATTAGCTAATGATAAATCCCCAGGTCTTGATGGACTCCCTGCTGAATTCTACAAAAAGAACAGAGAATGGATCTTTGGTGAACTACTAGAAGTGTATGAAGAAGCCTTCAAAGAAGGATCTTTGGGGGAAAACATTAACAAAGGCCTAATCAAACTCCTTCCTAAAGATGGTGATAAGTTACAGATTAAGAATTAGAGACCAATCCAATCACTTTATTAAATATTTCATACAAAATCATTGCTAAAATCTTCGCTAGAAGAATTAAGGATATCTTGAACAATGTGGTGTCAATCACTTAAACTGGATTTATATAAGGAAAATATATTTTGGATAATATCATTACTAGCTAGGAAGCTATGCAATGGGCCAAAATGGATAAACAGAACATGGCCATGGTCCTCCTTGACTTTGAAAAAGAGTATGACAAAATTGAGTTGCACTTTGTTCTCAAAATGCTAGAGGCATTCGACTTTCCTGAATATTTTTGCAATTGGGTTAGAATTCTGTTTAAATATTCCTCATCTATGATTGATATTAATGGAGAACTATCTGAACATATCCCACTTGAAAAATCTATTAGACAAGGGTGACCTCTTTCCCCTGCTTTATATGTTATTGTTGTTGATGCTCTGTCCTCTATTCTCAAAGCCTCAGTTCTTGGTCCACCTGTTAGAGGGACCCACCTTCCCAATAATGAGGAACTCTTAATTGAACAATTTGCTGATGAAACTTCCCTCTTTGTAGCTCTGGAGGAAGAGAAATTTGATAATGTTCTTAGGAGGTTACATATTTTATGTATGGCATCAGGAGCCAAAATAACTCCTCATAAATCTAACATGTTAGGATGGATAGAAGACCCGCCTAGATGGTTAGCTAATAGAGAGTGGCAATGGGCAAGACCTTCCACCATTGTCAGATATCTGGGTATACCATTTTCCATCAATCCCTCTATTAATGATATATGGACTTGGATTTATAAAATGATAGAAATCAAACATCTTAAATGGCAATCACATATGTTGTCTCTAGCTGGCAGAGTCCAATTTGTGCAGAAGGTTCTATCATCTCATGCAATTTACTATGCATCATCTTGGATGTTGGCTGATAGTCAAATCAAAAAATTAGAGATAATACTGAGGGATTTTTTGTGGTCTGATGGGATGGGTAACAGGAAGAGATACTGTGTTAAGTGGGAATCGTGTTGTACACCTTAAAAAGAGGGGAGGACTGGGTTTGAGGGATCTAAAAAACCAAGGTCTTTCTTTGGCTGCAAAGTGGATTCTTAAGGCCCTAAGAGGAAATGAGCCTTGGAAAGTGCTGGTTAGAAACAACATTGACAAATCAAGTATTAAAAAGGGTAAGAAATGGAATGGCATCCCCCTTCATGACATTGTGTTTGGAGAATTTGAGATTCAAGTGTTTGGATCCAAAGTGTTCCATACTATTTGGAAGGCATGGTGTCAGGTTAGGAATCAAGTCTGTTTAAGAAATGTTGTTGGGAAAAATCATTCTTATTCTGTGATGGATAGATCTATTTTCTGGGGTGTGTACTTGAATGGTAAACCTCTTGATTTGACTCAATGTTGTTCTGCTATAAATTGGCAAGAAAAAGGTATCTCCCTTATACATGATTTATTGATGGATAAGCAAATGAGATCATGGGAAGAGATCAAGGATAGCTTCAATATTCCAAACTCTCAAAAAAAAACTTATACCCTGATTTTGAAAGCTGTGGGAAGAAAATTCCATGGGAAAATGTTGAACTCTATACAGATGGTTGATTAGATGAAATGGGCCGATGGTATAAAGATGAATGATTTCTCATGAAAACAAATCTATTATATGCCTTAAGGAAGACATAGGAACCATCAAAATAATTAATAAGAACTAGGATCTTAATTGGTCTACCTCTAAATTGCACTTTATCTTTGACTTTTTTTGGTACTCACAAACTGAACCTAAAATTGTTTGTTTTCGTTGGTTGCTTCTTCTTAAGAAACTTGTTGTTAGATATTTTCTTTCTCAGAAAGGTCAAAATAGTATCTTCTATTCCATTTGCAATTGCCTTGAAACTTTTGAACACCTATTTTTTGAGTGTGAATTTGCCAAAAGAGTCTGGACTAGTTTTCTTGGTTATCCTATTTTATGGAACTGTAATAATGTTTTTTCTTGGCATGAAATTGTTGTTGGTTTTGTGGATAATTTTGATTGTAAAAGGAATAATTTGTGGTTTACCTTTACTGTTGAAGTCCTTTGGGTCATTTGGAAAAAGAGGAATGAAGAGATCTTCCAAGCCAGAAAACAAGATCTTACTGAGTTGTATTTTAAACTCACATATCTCCACATTGTCTCACAAGTATCTGTGAGGTTAGAGGTACCAGAAGAAAGATTCTCATCCCTAATGAAGGATGGTGCAATGATTATATACAAAAAAGACATCCAGTCAACCACCTACATTGAAGTGCCTCAAGAAAGTAACATTGATCGAGATCCAGGCCTAAGACTCCTCAACATCCAGGAGCCAAATGAATATGGAGGAAATATGGCTGACACTCAGGAGGAAATATACAATAGATAATGGGATAGCAAGGTTTAAAATGACAACTGGACTAGCCATGAACAAAGGAACAACAATACTGATTGGGACAATGCAGAATCCAGGATTAACACAGATGGAGGGGAAGACCCCTAGCATAACAGTTATAATACCTTCTTTTTTGTATATCTGATACTCACTATACATATAAGGGAGCTAAACATGCTCTGTATGTAGGCTTTTCTGTTGGTACCTTGTACAAGGTATAGTTAGTTCTAAGTACAACAACAAATCTCTAATTGTTGCTGTTAACTTTTAATTGTTATGTTTCCTATTTTCAGTTGATACGCTACATCAATATAAAAAAAATTAAAGTGAGCAACATTTTGAATTTTAAAAAAGGAAACTTGATAACGGACACCAACGGGGAACGATGGCTTTGTAACTAGGGTAAGAATTTGTACATCCCCTGTCCTTCCCGCACACAACTTGATGGTGTGTTATTAATGGCATCTACTTCCCCCAGGTCCGTAGAAGGCATTTAAAAAGACATTAATGATGGCCTTGCTAAAAACATAGGCAAATGTTTTCTTTGTAGTGTGATTGTGGATCCTAAAGCGGGTTTTTTGGTTGAGAAAGCAGTTGTATCTAAACCCGAGGACACCAAAGTTCAGGAAGAGAATGGAGAAAAGCAAGGATCCCAGTCCAGACCAAAGTCCTTCAAACAAGTGGTTCAAAATGAAAGGAGTATGCCAGAAGGAGCCCAGTTCTTCTCAAGCATTGCCCATGAAGTTGTCGCCGCTGAAGGAGATGGAGGTAAGGTTCCTTCCCCTCCCAAACTCATTATTATATCAAATCCACAAATGAACGTAGCAATAGGATAGGAGAAGGTAAGGCTTAGGAATAGTGTTCTTTTCTTTGTTGTTGTTTATGTCTCTAAGATTCCCTCAAGAAATTTTCTTAATGAATGGTTTCAGGAAGTTTGGGGGCAGAAAATGGGGTTTCAATTTTCCTATTGTAGAATGCTTCAAAAAGGGTTATTTATTATGTTCTTTTGTGATCCCAAGTCCCAATAAGCCATTGTCGACAGATAATTTTGGAGAGTCAGTCCATACAAATTTTCAGTCATTCCATGGTCGTTCGAAGCCACTCACAATGAATTTTTGGCATAATCAAGACCTAGATGATTGATAATTGGCAACCTCCCGCTTTTTCTGTTGAATCTTCTTCCTCACGCTCTTGAACAAGTGGGTAGGGTTTTAAAGGTTGATCAATCCAATGTTTTAATCCACAATACTAATGTCAAAGTCCTCATTTCCCTCAAACTTGGTATTGATATACCTAAATCTCTGCACTTTGACCTCAATGGTTCTCCCATCAGTTGCCCTGTTACTTTTTAGGTGAAATTAATAGATGCTAATTATGCAGGAAGGATGGCCACAAAAAATAGGATTGCCCTATTCTGAAGAAATGTGCTCTCCCCCCACCTAAAGCCTCCCCCTGCTCCTGGTGATAACCATAAAATCTCTTCTCTGGTGAAAACCAATGACATAATCTCTGGATGTGCTCCTCAATAAACCCTGCAAGGACAAGTCTCCTTATTACCTGCTTGGATGCAAAAATCTTCAACCATTAGTGCCACTCTGGATAAGCTTAAAGGCCAATTTGAAAAACAACCAGATGCCCCTCTCTTGAACTCTGAAATCCCCAAAGCTCTACTGGAAATTCCCAATGCTAGTGACCTTAATTTTGTCTTGGGTAACAAGAATCCCAAACCAAAGCATAGAACACAGAATGCTCAACAGATTGCACTAGAAAAGATTAAATCAAAAGAATAAAAATCCAAGGCAAACCCTCAGCCCAAATGGAAGGTATATTTTATCATCCCTCTAGGTCAAGGTGCCACCTCTTCCCAGCATGCAACCCTTGACTTATCCTTAGACATGGATAGTAGCGCTAAATATTTCTCTCTTCCTTCAGCCCCCCTAACTAATTTAGTAACTCATGATCATGAGAGTGGAATAGGGGAGGGAAATGTTCCTCCTCATATGGACCTAAGTGGAAAACTCAATGAGTTCTCATTTGTTGTTATCCCTGCACCCCCCTCTTCCACCCCTGCCTGATCAATGGAAGTATGAGCCTAGAATGAGGCAGAGTGCAGAGAAATCTATTTTGCCTAAGGATATTGTAGTGTTGGAGGCTAGTCAGAGGAAGGATCCTGAGTTGGAGGAGGGATAAATTGGTAAAGATCAAGATGGTCCCTTTAAAGAATATGTGGAAACTTTTGTCTTCACCTCTCACTCTGACAAGAAACACAAAAAGGCTAGTAAGCCTCTTAAGAAGGACCCTTCAGAATTTGTTGATGGAGTCAATATTAGGAGGAAGAGAGGCATGCCTCCTCTACTCAGTGGTAACCCTAAACCCTCCAAGGCCCCAAGGAATAAAATTCCTCAATGTTTCAAAAGTTTTCAAATCCCCATGGAGACTGACATGTAGGTGTTACTCATGATATTAAACTATGCATCTTGGAAAGTTAGAGGCTTGGAATCCTCTTATAGGAAATATGTGGTTAAGAGGCTTCTAAATTTGCATAAGAATCTAGATATACTTATGCTTCAAGAGGTTAAGGTAGTTGGGTTTGCACTTGATATTGCCTTAAAACGCACTTGGAAAGATGCAATAGCTTATTCTACTAAACACCTGAGGGGTAAAGGTGGGACCTCTATTCTAATAGGTCCAGAATGGAGGAAAGTTGTCCAGAAGTGGGATTCTCTCCTTGCAATAGGGCAGTCTGGCTCAAATTTAAGGTTGATCATGAAGAATTTGGAGCTTTCTCAATTTATGCCCCCAATGAACATAATGAGAGGATTAACCTGTGGAAATGGATTTCAAATCTTGATAACTTTCCTTGGATCTTAGTAGGAGATTTCAATATGATAGAAAGGGCTCAAGACAAAGTGGGAGGATTAATATTTGAATGGAAAGGAAATGAGCTACTCTATTGGAACATAATGATGAGAAAACTAAATTTATTTGACCCCCTAGCAGAAAAGAAGGGTGAATCTAAAGGTGTGTGGTATACATGATCCAACTTTTAGAGAGGGGATAGGAGGATCTACTTTAGATTGGATAGATTCTATATGAACAGACATTTTTTTGGTTTCCCCCTCCTTGTGATGACAATTGTGTAAAGGTTTTTCCCTTCACTCTCTCTAACCACCATCCTATACTCTCTTGCATCCATCTGATCCTAGATCATGGAGATATGCCTAGTAAGAAGCAAGGCTTTTCCCTAAACTCCTCTCTTCTTAAGGATGAAGATGTTCATGCGGCAATCAAAATCATTGCTTGGTATAATAATCAAATTTCTCACCATGAATCTGAAGTAACTAGGTGGACCCAAATTACTGAATTTTTGAAAAAGATGCTCAAGGTTGTAGGAAAGAAAAGAGCTAAAGATGCTAGGGGGAAAAATACAGATTAGTTGAGGCCCTATAGGAGTCTGAAATGCTAATCTATCACACCCCCTTTGACCCAAGACTATTGGATAGGGTGATGCTTTATAGAGACTCTCTCATAAATTTGCAAAATTTAAGACCAGACGTGCTAAAGTTAGAGCCAGAATCAACTGGCTTAATTTCGGAGATAGAGGTTAAAATATTTATTTCATACTCTAAAGAAGAAGGAAGTGAGAGATCAAATAGCTTGTATTAGGGAACGGGACAAAACTATCACATCCCATGAGTAAATTGTGGAGACCTCAAAATTTTATAGAAATTGTTTGCTTCAGAAGATAATGGAACCCCATGGAGACTGCTAGGAAAAAGATTAGAGGAATCATCCCTAAGAAGGTGACAAAGGAAGATGCAACAGTGATAGACAAAGAGCTTTTAGAGGATGAAATCAAAAACTCCATTTTGAGCATGGCCAATTATAAGGCCCCTGGACCTAATGGACTTTTAGTTGAATTCTTTAAAGGCAATATAGATTGGATTTGTAGAAACCTACTCAGTATTTACAATAGGCCATTTCATTATGAACTCTAGGTACAGTTATCAACATCAATCTTATTAAACTAATTCCTAAAGAAGGAGGCAAAGTTCTTATTAAGAATTGGAGGCCCATTACCCTCCTTAATATTGGGTATAAGATCCTCACAAAAGCTTTGTCCCATAGAATTGAAAATGCACTTCCTAAGGTGGCTAACAGTACTCAAACAAGATTTGTAAAGGGGAGATGCATCCTAGAAAATCTTATAACCTACTGGGAATCTTTGGATTTGGCCAAAGTATATGGGTAGCAAAGTGCTATATTACTTATCGATTGTGAGAAATCATATGATCAGATTGAGTGGAAATATATCTTGATGGTGTTGGAAGCACTAGGTTTTCCACTTCACTTTTACAAGATGGTTTCTACTCTTCTCCAAGGAGCTATGGCAGCAGTAGAAGTCAATGGAGTAAGACCAAATTTTTTTGAACTGTCTAGGTCCATCAGCAACGGATGTCCCCTTGCCCCCTCCCTCTTTGTCGTTGCTACAGACTCCCTCCATTTCTTCCTAAGGGATGAATAATTATCCCCAAAAGTGAAGGGAGTCCTATTCCCCAATAAACAAGAGGTCTCTAACATTTAATTTGTTGATGACACCTCCATCCTTATGTATCTTGATGAAAACAACATGGACTACCTCATGACCAAACTATAGTTGTTTTATTTAGCCTCTAGTAGTAAGATACCCCTATCTTATTCTATTATATTGGGATGGGACAACAATCCCCCAAGGTGGTGGAGCAAGTTTGGACTAGAATGGGGAGGTCCTGACCATATTTTTAGATATCTAGGTGTTTTGTTTGTAGTCAACCCCAATATTAATGATATGTGGAGTTGGGTCAAGGAAAGGATTGTGAAAAAATTGAACAAATGGGATAGTAATATCCTATCTTTTCCTGGAAGATTCCAAGTATGTGAGAAAATTATTTCTTCCAATCCAATGTATTTCTCCTCTGCCTGGCTGTTTAACCAACACCAATTCAACTTTATCCATAAAAATATCAGAGACTTCCTCTAGTTAGATGGTAGAGGAAACATAAAGATGCATGCAGTATCATGGGAATGGTGTACTAGAGAGAAATATTGGGGTGGAGTTGGTGTTAAAGATCTTAGAACTCAAGGTATAGCCTTAGTTGTTAAATGGGTTGTAAAGGCAGCCACAAGGGAGGAGCCTCGGAAAGTCTTGATTAGGAACAATTTATCTCGGGCTCATCCTTGCAAATCTAAGGCTTGGGATAACCTCTGCTACACTGATCTTCTTACATTAGAAGCCAATATAATAGTACAAGATTCAAATGTTTTCAAAACCATTTGGAAGAGTTGGAAATTTGTGAAACAATTTCTCTATAATACTGGCCCAATTGAAGGTAATGGATTAATCTATTGAAAGAAGTCAATATGGTGGAATCTCAAACATGGTAATAAACCCTTGGAATTACTTCAAGGTTTCTCAACAAAAAAGTGGTCTGAGAAAGGCATTAATACCTTCCATGATGTATTACAACAGGGAAAATTAATTCTATGGGAAAAAAATAAAGTAGGGTTGAATATTCCTAAGTCCCAATGGAGAAAATATTCCCTTCTCTCAGCTTCCCTCAATAGTCTGGGATCCATTAGTGGTTGCTACCCACAAGTCATTGCTCCTTCCAACTCCCTTGGCCTAACAACACTCCCCTCCACCTTTTCAAAACCAAATATATCTACAACGAGCTAACCTTCAGCCCTGATATTATTTCCCATGTTAATTCCAAGTGGCACCATGATACTCAACAATCTGACTGGAACAAATATTTTGCCTTCATTTAGAGTAGAACTTTGGAACCCAAAATTACCTATTTTTGTGGAAATTCCTACAGCATAAGCTTCCCTTTAAGAAGCCTTGAGGAGAGCCTAATTTGTGTACAATCTGTAGACACCCATAATCTACAATGCATGTCTTTTTTGAATGTTTATTTTCTTATGAAGTCTGTAAAATGTTTGGCCTCACCTTCAATGTTCATTTCAAAGTTTTAAATATAATCCCGAGTCATATTAGCAACAAAAAATATTGTAACACTTTCTAGTCCATCCTTTCTTATTTTATATTATGGATTATTTGGAAGGCTCGGAATAATAATGTGCTAGCAGGAAAGGACAAGAACCTTACTGAGTCTCTTCGGAGACTCATTTATCTTTATGTTGCCATGCAGGTTACCATTGTGATCAAAATGAAGGAGAGAAAATTCCTACAAATCCTGAAAGATGGAAAGACTGCAATTGAGAAGAAAGACATAGGACATGGATACACCACTATGAAGGCTAAGGGTGAATTTGAGGTCACTCTTTCTGAATTCATACAATAGTTGAAGCAGTCTGGACAGTGGAATCCTAATGTTGAGGAACCAAAGCGAGCATAGGACCTAGGCTACATATCTCACGAAATCATCAGCTACAATGTTGTGTCCCCAGATTCTAATGATACTAATACAGACCAGGAGGCACCAACTGAGTGATTAGTTTGCTCTAGTGTTGTATCTTATCACTTATACTACAATGTGGCAGTAACTTGTATTTTTTGGATTTTTGATCTACCTAAAGTTGGTTCGTAAAACTCACGAGCTCTCTAATTTTTTTGATCCTATAGTTCTGATGTAAAATTTTTTTCTATTAAATATTATATAAAAAGCAGTTACATCATCAAATTTTTTACAATTACATCATACCCAGTTACAGTTACTTAGTATAATACAAAATTACATCATCCCCTTGCAACTCTAGGGGATCAAAATCTCATAGAATCAAAATAGGTTGAATCACTCATGAGGAAACCATACTATCCATGGCATATAACCACCAGTCCACTTAGTTTATAGTTTTCTTTCACAATCTCATTATAAGGGCTGGACATCCAAGCCTCCCATGGAAGTAGAGGAAATGTAGTGTTGGGGATCTGACCCTGAGGGATATTTATGGGACTCTGATCAAGGGGATATGCACTGGAGAAATTGTCATGGGGTGTCAAACTAGAACCTATGGATGCATTGTGAGTCTCCTCCTAAAGGTCATCCATTGGAGCAGTAATTGAGACACCCCTTGTACAATCCTAGGCTCTTTGGCTCTGGTTTCCCATTCTCTTTTTCTTTCCTTGATTTGTTCCAACATTTGGCTAATGGTAACATCATAATCAAAGTCTATACTAGTTTTAGTAGACATATTTCATGGTACCTGTTCTCTATCGAGAACACTCTAGATCTCTCTGATAACTCTCAGTTCTTTGTGTTCTTTTACCTGCATAGCAACATTTCGAATAATGAGCCTCCGCAGAGACTTGGTAATAATTCTACCTCTACTATTGAATATATCATCATTCATAAGCTTTCAAATGTGCCAAAGGATGTGGAGAGAAAGAATAGACCAGAAAGTGTTACATCTTTTATCCAGACCCATTATAGACTTAGAAATAACCTCCAATAGAGAAAAGTTACCATTAAGTTCCAGACCAAAGAAACTCCAAACAAACTTGGCAAATAAATAGTCAAATAAAATGTGGAAAATAGATTCAGGTTCATGACAGAATGAGCAAGTATTTGGTTCCCCATCATGTTTCTTAACCGACAGCCTATGTAGAAGAAAATGCCACATGAAACACAAGACTTTAGCTTCAGCATGGGTATGCCACAATTTCATTAAATGTTTACTCCAAGAATCATAATCCAATTCATGGTTTCATTTTGTATTAAGATGTTCAAAAATAACATCAATTCCAGCAAGAATCTTATACACCGAATTGACTTTAGTATTCCAAAGGGGAGTACAATCAAACTATTTAAGCAAGTCAAGCCTAAGAAAATTAACAGATGAGGATCTGTGCAATTTGAGGGGAAGGCATGAATCTCTTAGAATGGAGTAGTTTCTCTAGTGAGAAGGGGGGAGATCAAACTTATCTACCAACTCCTCCTAGGAGACCAACTCCCCATTCCTAATGATATCTGAGAAAGACTTGATGCCCAAAGAGTTTCATTTCCTTGCAGATCATCCTTGCAACAGCGCCAGGGGCTTATCTTCCTTACTGAGATTCCACCAAATGGACTTTTCTCCACATATGTTCTGATTTTGGTCAAAGATACCATTACCTGAGACACAGAGTCTAACCTCTTCCCATCCCTTCCAAATAGACTAAAAAATAGTAGACCCTACCACTCTCAACTTGAACTTACCTAACAGAAGGTCATTAATAGGCATGTTTTTCCAAGACTTAGAATGGGTAGGAGTAGCTTTACTAATATTGTTTCTGATCATAATCTTCCAAGGCTCATTCCCTTGAGTATCTTTGGCAATCCATTTGACCACCAATGCAATATCTTGCCATCTTAAGTCTTTCAGACCCAGTTCCCCTTGCTCAGTAGCCCCGATACACCAGCCACACCTAACTGCATGTTTTTTCTTCTTTCCTCTTCCATCAAACTACAGAAATTCTTTGATTACTTTTTGGATTAAATTGATATATGCTTGATTAAAAATCCAGGCCAACGAGTAGTATACTGAGTATGTAGAGAGAATCTCATGCCATACTTGTAATCTCCCTGCTAGAGAGAGGAATTTTTTGTTCCACTTGTTCAACTTCCCTTCAATCCTATTCTTCACCCATTTCCACATGGCTCTCAAGTCAGGATTGATTGAGAATGGTATTCCTAAGTATCTAACCTGATGTAAAGCCCCCCATGAGAAGCCAAACTTATTACACCATCTAGGAGGGGAATCTTCCCATCCCAGCAAGGTGGACTTAGGAATATACACTTTGATACATGAAGCTGAGAAGAAAATCTCTAGCTTATTCATGAGATCTATAAAGTTGATATTATTCATCTCTATAGTGATAGAAGTGTCATCTACAAACTGGACATTAGACAATTCCTCATTATTTGGAAACAAAATACCCTTAACTCTTGGGGAGATAGAGTTGTCCTTGAGAATATAAAATAAAGAGTTTGTTGTAATAACAAACAGGGAAAGGGAAAGAGGGAAACCTTTTCTAATAGATCTGGATAAGGGGAAGGATCTAGATCTATTCCCATTAATCTCTATCACAACAGTATCTCCCTTCATTAATCCCAACACCATCTGATTGAATTCTTTGGGGAATCCTTGTGCCTCTAGCATCATCAAAATGAATCTCCACTCAATCCTATCATATGCCTTCTCATAATAAAACAATATCATACTGAATTGTTGTTCAAAAGTCCTGGCCCACTCCATGGTCTCCCTGAAAGTGATCAAATTTTCCAAAATATACCTACCCTTAACAAACCCAGTTTGGGTGGGGTTGATCACTTTAGGTAGAATATCCACCAGTCGTCTAGCTAATAGTTTGGCCAAAATTTTGTAAGACACATTAAGGAGGGTAATTGGCCTCCAATTCTTGATAAGTGTCTTATCCCCATCTTTAGGAATAAGCTTTATAATTCCATTATTACTTACTAATCCCAATGGACCTTCCTCAATAGCGTCATTGTATATCTGAACCAAATCTTAACCAATCCATTCTATGTTCTCCTTATAGAACTCAATAGGTAGTCCATCAGGTCCTGGAGCCTTCTCATTACTCATATTGAGAATGGCCCCATTAACTTTATCAACTAAAATATGTCTGCTTAGAGTGAGAGCATCTTCCTCACTAAGTTGAGGAGGAATAATGTTTTTAATCTTATTACTCACCTCCTCTATACCTAAACCTTCTTCCTTTGAGGTGAAGAGTTTGGAGTAAAAGTCAACAAAGTCTTGTAGAATCTCCTCATGGGAACTAATAGTATTTCCATCCTTGTAGATGCAATCAATCTTGACCTTAGCTTCTTTTCATTTTAGCAACTGGAAAAATATCTCCACCCCCTGTCTCCATCCTTGATCCAATTAACTCTTGATCTAGTTTTAGCACCATTAATCTTGCATTATTGCACTTTTATAAATAAGTCCCTGAAGTATGCTAATCTCTCCAGTGCTTACTTATCAACCATATCATTCTTAATGTTATATTTTTCTTAACATAACTTATTGTATAATTCAGCTTCTAATCTCCTAGAGTCCTTGGCTCTTTTCTTTCCCACCACTTGAAACATGGTTTTCTAATTTTGTGTACACTGTATCCATCACTTAATGGAACTCTGATGATTCACTATGTCATGGTTAAACCACCTGATCATAAGAACTAATACCTTGATGTCCTCATCCTCCAAGAGTGTAGTATTAAGGGCAAAGGAGTTAAGGCTTGGGGTGTAAGTTACTTCCCAATTGAAAATTTGAGAAAATTATAGGGTATGATCTGATAAAGTGTATAGAACCACTTTAACACTCACAACATTATCATCCTTCTTGAACTAAATTGGTCCTTATTAACATAGAAAATGTCCAACATGAAGTATATCCTTTTGTTCCCCTTTTGAAAGTTAGATCAAGTGTGCCATATCCCTTTATATTTTGCCATCTGACTAGCAAGGGGATCAAACAAATTAAGTTTACTAATCATTTTGGACCAGAATTATTTCTCGTTACCTTTCCACTCCATCTTGGACCCTCCACCATTATCCTATGGGGATCCCACCATGTTAAAGTCCCCAACAATAATCTATGGAAGATCTTTCATGCTACACATTCAATCCCAGACTTTAATCCTATCATAATGATCATTTGGTGCATATACCAAACATAGGCCAAATTCAAACTCATTATACTTAAGAATTACCCAGATAGTTCTATTACATGGGGAGAAATCCCAACCCTTAATCATTTTATACCGTCTGGGGTTGATAATAATGGCACAACCCCCTTTAACTTTTGAGTGATTGGTGGGAAAAACCTTAGTATCCTGCCAGATGCACTTCAGAGGCACATCTAAGGTGAATCCCACTGCTTTGACCTCTTGTAAAAGAAGGAAATCAAAATGTTTCTATAGCTTAATAAACCTCTTAATAACATATTTCCTATCTGGGGATTCTAATCCCCTCACATTCCAAGATGTGCATCTGATTTCTATGATCAACTTAAGAGTCAGTTCCATAGGAGCTTGGAAACTCTTAAAACAATTAGGTAAATTCATCTTTTGTATCTTCAATGGTTTGATGCTAGAAAAAATGTTGGGTGACCTACCTATCTTCCTCCTGACCTTGGGCTCCCCTCCCTCATCTTGAGTCTTATCCCCTACCTCACACTTCTCCAAACAAGCCTTACCAGTAGAGGTTTCTTGGATTTATTCTTGGCATTGAAAACAAAACCACTCTAAACTCCACCATTGTACTCAATAATAGCCAATTTCGACTCTCTAATATCTCCTTCTTTAGAACTATCCTCACCTCCAATATTATAAATCAGAGAGGAGGAATATCCTACAATAGAAATTTCCTCCACAATGGGGGTGGGAAAACTCTGTTTTGGGGTGGGAAGAAAAGGTAAGGGGGTCGAGACAACTATGATAGAAACATTGTTCAACTTATCATCAATATCATAGGCCTTTTTGATAGCATCCAACCCACCATGGGTCTCTTCCTCAATATTACTAGCCTCCTCCAGACCATCACTTGGGGGTAACACTTTATGTCTAATGTCCCCATCCACCTTCTCCAATCTATCTCCTATTCTAGAGTCCTAAATGGGGGGATCTTGAGAAATCAACCCAAAATCAATGTCTTTAACCCATGGAAGGGTGTTCAACTCCTCTAAGTTAGACACAACAAGAGGGATAAAAAAAGAGTCTTTATTGAAAGTAGTTCTTAGCGCATCAAGAGAGGTCTTGAGAGCATCTGAAGTAACATGAGGGTCCACCTCCAGGATTCAAAGGGTCTTAGACTGAATCATGGGATTCATAGTCTCCTTAATAGATTTTTTATCAGAACTAGGAATAGGGATTTCTTCTTCTTATTTAACAAAGGACATTCACATCTCATATGGCCTTCTCTTCTGCATAGGAAACAAGAATTAAGACCACCCAAATAGGGAATAGGGCATCTAAAGGATTGGTCAACAAGTTCAAACACAATCTCACCTGATAAATATTTCCCCAGGTTAATCGTAATCAAGACCTTGGCATTTGTATGGAGAAGCAAGACATTTGTTTTATCAAGTCTGAGGATCGTGCCAAAGGGTTCTAAGGCCTACGGGATAATATTCCTTAAGAAGGTAGGGAGTTTAAAAACATTAATCTGCTAAGGGCTCGATAGGGCTAGAAATTCATTATGGACAACGTCGGGCAATCGAGGTAGAGCCTTAAAACAAGAAAAGCCAATTTTCCAGAATTGTTTACCGACAATCTCTCTGGGGGTTAGGGTTTTTGAAGAAGATAAAAAAACAAACCTTTTGGATCATACGAAGAAATAAAAAATGAAAGCCAAATTTCTTGCCCCAAATGTTGTGGAGCCAGTCATTGAGGAAGGTCCTCGATGGAAGTTTATTAATGTCTTGGGCTACCAGAAAAAATAGCTGGATTCCTAAGTTTATCCTTCTCCTTCTCAATAGAAATAGACATTTGCTCATTAGGCTTGATAATACAAGGAGTAGTAGGGGTAGCATTCTTATCTCAAGGACTGGTTCCATCTCCTAGGCCTGGATTTCTTTCTCCATTGATCATGAACTTTGTACCAGACGGGATCACGACCTCCTCGCTCAACGCCTTCTTAAACATCTTAACCCTATCTTCTACAATTTTGCCCAAAGAATACGATCCCATATCCAAACACACCACTTAGAAATGTAGGGGACTGGTGTACGGGAGGCCATAATTAACTGTTGTCAGCCAAGGACGACCTTGTTAATGTTGCCTAGTTGCAGAGCCCTTTCCATGCGCCATTGGTTTTTTTCCCCCCACCTAAAATATGTAAAACTCTTTCATTACTTAATGATATGCAATTGAAAAAAATGAAATTAAAGTAGTGAAAATAATTTTTATTTAACTCATTTACTCTTTTCCTTAGATAAAGATCATATGCATAACAAATCTTATTAAAAATCAAATGAAAGGTTTGCCTCTCAAATAAGTATCAATAATAAAAATATAAATATTTAACCATTTTTAAGAACGATGCTTTTGCATTCAAGTAGAATGACTTAGGTTTCAAAGCTTAAAAAAACAGAATGCCTTTGCACAAGAGACTTATAGTTTATTTTATCAATTAATAAATATTTAATTTAAATTTAAGAGTAGTTGCATATAGTTTTAAATTAAAAAATGATTTATTTTTAGTTTTAATTTTTATATAGATACTTTTGTTTAGGTATTAAAAGGTTATTTTGTGAAGGTTTTGAAATTCACAATCTTTTGTTGGCTTATAAATCAAAATACATTTATTTTTAGGTGTATAGAAGTGTGGAGATCATAATTAGGCACATAAATTTGGACTTGAAAGTTATAAATATCATCTAGGACATATTGGAATTGGAAAATGTCTCGCTTGATTCTTGGTATTTGAATTATTACAAGAATAAGCAATGTTTACAAACACCTTTAGGAAACCTATTATATTGTGAGGGTCAAATTTTCCTCAATCAAACTATTAACAAACTAACTTTACAAATCTAAGAAAAAGATCAAGGATGACAAGCTAAGTGTTCAATAGAGTTAGGATGTTGTGCTCTAATTGTAATTCACTAATAATGCTCTTAGATTATTTTCTATGCATATTAAATGGATAGTTTTAATTACCTAATTACACTAATATGTCCTCTGTTCATCTATGATAATCAAATAATTTTTAATTATTTAATGATTCTATATAGTGGCCCTAGAGGTAAGACATGTTGGACACTGGGCTGGGGTGCGAGGATACCTCAGACACAACAACAAAATTATTAATTATTTAATTAATAAATCATTTTTCATCCACTATAATTAAATAATTATATTATTTAATTAACTAATACTTCTTCCAAAATTAAATAAATCTCAAATAAATTATTTATCTCTTGTTTTCTTCTAATATAATTAAGTAATTTTATTATTCAATCATTTTTAGGCTATTATAACTAAATAATTTTAAAAAATGATTTAATTAATTCACCTTTTGATCCTATAATTAATATTTTGACTAATATTTTTAACTAACTCTTCTTTCTAAATTAAATAATTTATTTAATCTCTATTTTACTTTAATAGTAATTAAATAATTAGGCAATAGCCTTAAGCACAACGGTAAAGTTCTGATCCTTTAATTTGGGAGGTCTTGGGTTCAAATTTACTCAATCTTAACAAATAATAATAATTAAATCAACAAACTATAATAATGAAATCTTGGCTTCGGCCCATTACCCATAAAAAATATATTAATTAATTAATTTTATTTTTTAAAATTAGTTCATCTCTTAGTCTACTATAATCAAATAATTTTCAAATATTGTTTAATTAATCCATTTTGATACATTATAATTAAATGATTTTAAAAATTTAATTAACTAATACTTCTTCCAAAATTAAATAAATTTTAAATAATTTATTTAATCTCCTATTTTCCTCAAATATTAAGTAAATAAGCTTATTATTTAAATAATTTATATTTTGGTTCACTATAATTAGATATGTTTTAAAAAAATTGATAAGTTCTGATTAAGTAAAAATAGGTTTTACAAGGACCCGAAACCTTTAAACAGCGTTATACAAATATTCAAAGAAAGTACAACAACAACTGTGTCGAGGCACCAAAAAAGACATCCGACAAAAAAATCCAGCAGATAGACTAGCTAGCAATAGTCCCAAAGATAAACATGATAAACATGGACAACACAAAAAAGGGGAGGGCCCAGGAAAAGACAGCTACATGCCATCAACCATTTCCTGGGCCTGAATCACCATAACCTCCATCTGATTGATAGTATTTTTGAGGTCACCTTTGTCCTTCTCTTTTTCCTCCCTTGGGCTCGTCATTTTGGTGCTAGCCCTTGTGCGAGTTCCCGGGCTAGCCAGTTCCTTGACAGCTTGGCCATGCTTATCACCAATATCCTGCTCCATCTTCTCCATTAAACTCTTGGCCTGCCCTGTATAAGTTTTGAGACTCTTTAGAGATTGGTCCCTAATCTTACAAACTGTGTCCTCCAGCTTGTCCATCTTGGCCTTCAAATTAAAGTGGCAAAGGTGTCATACATATATACAACGTCAGAACTTCTCCAAAGCAAAAAAAGATGTATCATATTACAAAACAAGAATCAAAATGTTTCAACCTAAAACCAACTTCAAAAGACAAAAAAAACTAACTAAGATCACCACATTTCCAACACCATCCTTGACTCAACGTCCACCACAAATTACTCCTTGTAGCCTTCATCTTCAACCCATCCTATAGCTAATGAAATGACCTATTACTTGATCCCTCCACAAGTTCTTTCATAATCTCCATACAAAAAAAATCATGTTGAACACACTCTAAACCAAAATCACACTAACTAACTTGTATAGTAACCACATGAAACAATAAGCAAGTAATGAGTAGAACTAGCAACACATGAACACCCAAATTTTATATGTGGAAAATCTAAATTAGGAAAAACCGTGATGAGCACTTTCCTACAAAGAATAATTCATTAATGTAAATATTCTGATTACAAAAGATGGTAGGAGTTCACTGCTTTGAACTTACAACCAGAGGTTCACTGACAATCTAACAATGAATACAAATAGGGTCTCACTGCTCCAGACTTGCAAACAGAGGCTCATTGCCAAAGTAGCAAGACACAACAACTAACTTGTACACTCAAGACTCACTATCTCAAGTACAAGGTACATACAATTCTTTACAAGGATAAAGAGAGATTCTCCTCATAATGCAATTGACCTACACAACACTGTCAACCTTAGCAGTACATTGTTAATTCTTTTTCTTCTCTGTCACTATCACTAAACTTTGCTCTACTAACCGTAGATCTTCACCGGGTCACACACTATCCACTTGCTTCACACCTTACATTTTTTCCAAAGCACAAATTGTACTTATATACAATATGTTACTCCAAATGAGCTTTGAAGGTTGTCATTAGTATTCAAGCATTCAAATACCCAATCGGTAACAGAGTCACAAACAGACTAGTCAGTATGATCACCAAAGTGCAGAGTTAATCGAGTTCACTAATCACGCGCAGAGTTAACCGAGTGCACTGATTACCGAGCAGTAGTATACACTAAGCACACAATATACACCGAGATACACAGAGAACACCGAGCACCGAGAGATAGAATTTACTAAGTGAACCAGTGGTCACATAAAAGTTTGTAATGACACATCAATCTAGGTAAAAAAAATTTGCCAAGCTAGATAATGATTTACAATGATCGAGGAGAACATTAATTATAGATTCACAACATTAATTGTTTATATCTCCTATGTTTAGATGAGCAAGGTAAATTTTGTACACCGTTGATCTTAGGTTTTTCAAGATATTGTAAAACCCTAATTAGGTTAAGAAGTTTGTTATATGTAATGTTATGATGTCATTTGTAATGTATGTTGATCAAGTAATGATCAAGTAGCCTCCATACTATGAACATCAGATGTCAGACAGGGTTTTAGGACAAGGACTACATTGAAGCATTAAGTTTTCATAACAAAGGCATGGCTACCGAGCAATATAGAAGGTATTATCATTCACAGTAAGGTGATAATTTCATTGCACTTAAAGGTTCTGTATCCATAATATAGAGATTGTAATTTGTTTAGATCACACAACTTTGTTACTCTCTGACAACTGTAACAATCCTGAAATCTCCTAATAGAGTAGACTTAACCGTCTTTGTATAAATATCTTAACAGAGTGCACACATAAATTGTGTTGCTAAATCCTCACATGAGGTAGATATAATCGATCTTATTATTACTCCTAATAGGGTAAGGTCACCAGAAGTGATCAATCTTTGTAAGATTTAATAGGCTACTTTATTTACTGCAGTAGTGAAGTTTTGTGGGTCTCATCCCCACTGCAGTTTTTACCACTCTAACAGGGTCTTTCTGTGATACCAAAATACTAGTGTCATGTGTACTTAAATTTCATGTATGTTTATTGTTTACATTACATGCATTTACATTTTCAACAGTGACATTACATATTTGGTGAATGCAATCTACTTAGTCGGTTATAACAAAATATTTGATTATAAAGATTTGTTTAAAAGTTTTTAAGGGTGCAAATTCACCCCTCCCCTCTCAGTAAACACCTTTCTATTATTCCAACAATTGGTATCAGAGCTAGTTATCTTGTTTAGGAAATTTTAATCACTAAAGAGAAAATATCTTACAATGGAAAGGTATACACTTGATAAAACTATTGAAAATCATAAGTTACAGTTGCAGATCTATGTCGAACAATTCAAAGAAGCCAAGGAGAAACTCAGGGAGATGTTGATTAAGAGAAAGGACATGGCACTTTGCTATAGTGAGGCTGATTACCAGGAAGAAGAGATTCATGACCCATTTGACACATTTGGATATGAATTTGGTAGCATATTTGATGCATCTGAAGGAATCATATCAAATCTATCTGAGAGCAATCAACAACTTACTGAACAAGTGAAAGCACTACAGATCAGTCAAGATACACAAATAGTTATAATGGTTGAAGTCTTGAACGATGCAAAGAAAGCTGAACAAGATAAAAACATGGTTGTTTATGACAGAAGGAAAATGACTAAAAAAACTACAAGAAAAAGAATCTGAGATAATGAGACTTACTGAACATTACTTTGAGATCACCAATCAAGTGGAATCTATGAGTCATGAGGCCAACCGATTGAATATTGAGCTTGCTAGAAAATTAGAAGACATTGGTGTATTGAAAGAAGAGAATGAAAAATTGAGAATGAATTAAAGATTCTACAACAACATAATGGAGTGATTAAGAGATCTGAAGACAGTACTAAGAGAATGGATGAATTTCTGAACTATCAAAGAAGACTGAACAACAATACCGAATTAGGGTATACCGAGCAAGGAGAATTGTCAAATCAAGATGAACAAAGGAATGTATACTCAAATATAAAGCCTAAGAAGCCCTCTTGCCATCACTATGCAAAACCAAGCCACACATCAAACGTTTGCAGAAGCAAGGCAAAAGGTATTTCTAAAACTGTCATAAATTTAATGGAAATTTCTATAACTGTAATTATCATGAACATCAAGCACATGAATGCAAAGCTAAGCTGAAAAAACCACAAAAGAAAACCTACATGGATAAATATTGTCAAACTTGCAACATGTATGGTCATACATCACAAGCATGCAGGACTAATTTGAAGAAAATTTGGAAACCTAAAGGACAAGAAGAAAAAGAAAATCATCCGAGAAGACAAGGTAATGCTTATGCTTGGGATTACAACACTTGGGCTAGTTGTACAACATGTGGAAAATATGGACATATAGAAGCAAACTGTATTAGAAAATGGAGAACTAAGTATAGGAATTGGTCAAACTTTTGTATGGCTTGTTCTCACTGTCATAAGGTCAGTCACTTAAGCAAAGATTGTGTAGACTAAATAAATACTTATGGAAATGGGAATACAATTGAAGAAATCATGAGGATTAGAAATCAAATGTGGAGGAGAGCATAAAATGACAATGATGGGCAAAGCACAATAGTCGGTGACACTTCATCCAAAGGATTAGGTGATTCCACCACCTCCACCTAAGCAATACAAGCAGGTATGGAACTATGTTTTACAAAGCTATATCTTACATTAGTTCCTATATTCATTGTACAAATGCCAAATTAGCATGAATTAAGATACACTATGGTATTATATTTTTGATTACTTTAATCTAGTTGAGTCGGTTAATCTGTACTAAGTTAGTAATGCCAGTCAGTGAAAATGTGTGAGACAACTAAGTTGCTAAGGCAACCGAGCATTTGGTATACTCACCGAGATGAAGTATCATTAGTATTAATTGAGTATTATGTTTGTCTATCAAGTGGTTGGTAAGAAGCATTTATTGCGTTGACTAAATTTATTTGGTATAAATTTGATCGAGGTGAACTCATTTGTTCACACAATGGTCACAGAGAAGAGTAGAGAAATTGAAAGAAAATACATAGTAGAGCACTACAAAGAATTTTACAAATATTCTGAGCACATTTCAACCAGTTAAAGGCTATAAATTGTACGCATTTGCACTTACCAAGTTATTTGAGTTCTTTCGCGGAAGCTCTAATTCAAAATCAATGGCGTCCTCATCATGAACTATGAAGAAAAAGATGGATAAAGAAAAAAAGGTAATTATTGTTAAGAATTCTACATACACAGAACTGAATTACAAGATACATCCTTAGGTTGTAGCCCAACCCGATGACAAAGGCGAGTTCTCAGCGATACCGCCTAGGGTTTTGTTAGTTCAAGATGTGTGAGCATACATTTGTTAGGAATAGTCCCAAGAGATAGATGAGAGGGGGGGGGGGGGAATNCGCCTAGGGTTTTGTTAGTTCAAGATGTGTGAGCATACATTTGTTAGGAATAGTCCCAAGAGATAGATGAGAGGGGGGGGGGGTGAATCAGTTATCTACAAGATTCAATTCTTTTTCAATTAAGTACAGAATAACTTAAAACATAAACTCAACAAGATAACACAGAATTGAACAACACAATTTTGGTGACGGGGAAAACCAAATTAGGTAAAAAACCCTGATGGAAATTAGCACCCACAAATAAATGTACTAGTTTATAATGATGCTTGTTAGAAGATCTTCCAAACCTGTTAGGAGTTGATCTTTACAATGCAATAAGTACAAAGACCTGGTCAAAGGTTGGACCCTGTTAGGAGTCTTTTATAAATAACCCTGTTAGGGGTGAGGATACACTGTCCAAGAGCTCACTACTCAAATGATGAAGGATACAACCTTCTGTAAGGCAGATATACACTATATTTGATAATGACCTGTTTGAGTAGACCTGCTATCTTGATTAGTTCCAATGAATTGTAATCTTCTCTACTTCTTCACATAGATCTTCAACTTTTACTGTCTAACTTTCTTCTCTTCTCTATCTTTTATTTTTCACTTCATTTTCACACTTTGCAATCACAATTGAGCTACTATACGTATATTCCCCAAGGATAAGGTCACAACGGCTATAGGAAACACTTCAACAACTTTCTTGTCATCTTAACTAAGCATGCAATCAAAGTTAGGACTGCGCAACTCAAAATGAATCGACACGTCGCTTCACATAGTCGACTCTACCAAATTAACTCAAACATCACGCTTCTATTGAAACATGTTTAGCACCTTTGGATAATCATCATTAACTCATAAATAAACATGAATAAAAAAATGCATAGCCCAAAGATGGGCGCAACTCAAGAAACAATGTAAATACATCGACTCTTAACAGATAATCTCCAGAAACTGTAACTGCCAAAACAAATTAACATAACTCAACTGAAACTGCATCTCTGAATCTGTGTGTATGAACATGGCATCTAGAACATGTCTACAACATAGATGTAACTACGCAAGGCTCCAGAATATCTGTACTGATAATTTCTTATAGGACACTATTGTATATTATATGTTGTCATCAATGACAAACATATAATCAACTATTTGCACAGAAGAAAATCTCCAACAATCTCCCCCTTTGACATTGATGGAAACATATGATATGAAAAACACCATCAACCCAAAGTATCCTCCTTATTTTTACAATCTTCTCAATATCCTCATCAAAAGCTCCTCTTAACTGTTGCATCTCTTTTTACTATATTTTCTATTACTGTATACTCCCCCAGAGTATATTCTCCCCCTAACTATATAATCCCCCTTTGACATTAATAGAAAGGGGCACCAAAAACATTTAAGCACAGGCACTACTCCAGAAGTAGAGTAGTCGACCATTCATCAGCCACCTAGGACTGATGCTCTTACTGCAAATTCTAATCAGACCCAGGAAAGGGAATTACTCCTAGCTTCTCCCTAAGATACTCAAAAGTATCTTTTGATAAAGGTGTTGTAAAAATATATAGCAATTGTTCTTTAGTGCTCACATAATCCAACTTTACTTATTTGTCTGTAACTTGTTCTCTTAGAAAATAATATTTGATCTCAATGTGTTTTGTCTTTGCGTGCATCACAGGATTCTTTGACATATTGATAGTGCTAGTGTTATCACAATGAATAACAATAGGATAATCAATCTGAAAACCAAAGTCTTTAATCATCTATTTGATCCAAACCATTGTTGAACAATTCAATGCTGCTGCAACATACACAACTTTTTCTATCGATTAAGAGATACAATTTTGCTTCTTGCTTGTCCAAGTAATCAACCCGTCTCCAAGAAATACTACTCCTCCTGAGGTACTCTTCCTGTCATCAACACTCCCTGCCCAATCTGCATCTGTATATACATGAAGTTGTATATTCTCTAAGTTAGGATACCATAAACCATAGTCTATAGTCCCCTTTAAGTATCTGAATATTCTTTTTATTTCCATTAGGTGATTTTGTTTAGGTTCAGCTGCAAATCTTCCAACAATGCCAACTGCATTAGAAATATCTGGTCTAGATTGAGTAAGATATATGAGTTTTCCAACCATAGAATTGTATAATGTCTTGTCAACTGCTATGGAATCATCTTCTTTAGAAATCTTGCTTCCTGTTATCATGGGGGTGCTTGCTGGTTTGCAATCTTCCATTTTGAAAGTCTTCAATATCTCCTTCACATACTTAGCCTGATTTATGAATATGCCTTTGTCTGTTTGTTTTACATTCAATCCCCAAAAATATTTGATAGGTCCAATCATGCTCATTTCAAACTCACTTTGCATCTCTTTGGAAAATTCTTCACTAAACTTGTCATTACCTCCAAAGATAATGTCAACATCAAAGATAGAAACAACTAGTAGTCCATCAAGTGTCTCTCTCATGAATAATTTGCAATCTGTTACTCCCTTTTTGAATCCAATCTTTGTCAAGTAACCATTAATTCTCTCATACCAAGCTATTGGGGCCTGTTTAAGTCCATAAAGGGCTTTCTTTAGTCTACATACCATGTCTGGTTTGTCTGATAAACTAAATCCTTCAGGCTATTATATGTAAACTTCTTCCTTCAAGTCACCGTTTAGAAAAGCTGATTTAACATCCATTTGATATACTTTAAAGTTCTTGAATGTTGCATATGCCAAAAAAAACTTGATAGCTTCCAGTCTTCTCACAGGGGAAAATGTATCAGTGTAGTCTATTCCTTCTCTCTGTGCATATCTTTTACATACCAGTCTTTCTTTGTTTCTTACCATTGTACCTTCTTCATTCATCTTATTTCTGAATATCCACTTTGTTCCTATCACATTTTTGTCACAAGGTCTAGGAACTAGTTCCCATGTTTCATTCTTGAATATCTATTCTAATTCTTCTTTCATTTCTTTCTTCCAATCTAAACCATTAGATGCATCTTCAACACTTAAAGGTTCATTTTTTGTAAGTAAACATACTTCTTCATCAATTGTTAAATCTTTTGCTTTAGATCTTGTCAAAACTCTACTGCTCTGATCTCCAATGATATCTTCCTTTGAATGGTATCTAGTTGTGAATTTTATAACTTTAGGTGTGACATCTTCATCTATAATCTGTGATTCTTCTTTGCTTGTTTCAGGGCCATTGTATGATACATCAATACAATCAAACATTTCTTCAATAACTGTTTCTTTATTGCTAGGCCTGGGTTCATCTTCAATCATAGGTGCACAATAATAGTATCTTTCTTGAATCATGAACTTCTCATCAATATTCACATGTTTACTTTCAATTATCTTCTTCAATCTCAAGTTAAAACATCTATATTCTTTGCTTTTAGTAGAGTAACCAAGGAAAATACCTTCATCGCTTTTGGCATCAAACTTACCAACACCATCATCTCTCTTGATGTATCATTTTCTTCCAAATATTTTGAAGTATTTAACTATAGGTACATTATGAAACCAAATTTCATAAGGTGTCTTATCTATGCCTAGCCTTAATTGAATTCTATTGATAGTATAGACTGATGTATTGACTGCATCTCTCCAATAGGTGTGTACAAATTTTCCTTCTATCATGATAGTGTGCGCTGTGTCAAGTATGATCCTATTTCTTCTTTCTACAATCCCATTTTGTTGAGGGGTTCTAGGAGTACTGAACTGCCTTTTGATCCCATGTTCTTCACAATACTCATAAAACTGGCCAGAGGCGAATTCTCCTCCTCTATCTGATCTCATACACTTTAGTTTTAATCCAGACTCATTTTCAAATTTAGCTTTGAATATTCTGAACTTCTCAAAAGCTTCAGACTTATACTTTAAGAACGCAACCCACATCATCCTTGAAAAACCATCAACAAACAAAATAAAATACCTTTCTCCATAGTATGATCTTGTTTGAGTAGGACCACAAAAGTCTGTATGCACCATATCTAATTTGTTTTCTGGTGAGTTCTGCTTCTTTTGAATGAGCTCCATACATGCTTTCCCATCACATATTCTGTGCACATAGTATCAACTGGTCTTGCAATACTAGGAAGGTCTCTTACTTCCTTTACATTGCTTATCTTTACTATGTTGTCAAAATTGATATGACAAAGTCTTTTGTGCCATAGCCAACTGTCATCTACTTTTGCAACAAAACAACTTACTTCTGAATTGAGCTGAAAGACATTACCTTTAGTCTTAGAGCCTGATACAATCATATCTCCTTGTTTATTGTTAATGATGCACTTGTTGTCTTTGAATTCGAACTGATATCCTTTGTCAAACAATTATCCAACACTTAGTAGGTTATGATGTAAACCATCAACATAAAGAACATCAACTGTCTTGTTCTTTCCATCTAAGATAATAGAACCTCTGCCTATGATAGGTTTGGGAGTGTTATCTCCAAATCTAACCATACCACCTTTGTACTTGTCAAGATGTACAAATCTATCTTTTTCTTTTGTCATGTGATGTGAGCATCCGTTGTTAATGATCCAGTCAATTTTGATGTCTGCTTTGGAAACTAATACTAACTCTTGTGCTTTCTTTTCATCTTCATTGTCCATTTCTTCAAGCATTTTCTCAATGTATTTAATGACAACGAATCCAATTTCATCTTCTCCTGAATCATCATCAGTTACACCATCTTCAACATGATATCATTCCTTAGTATATTCGGGCTTGTAATCTGATCTGAACTTCTTGACTCTAGTAGGACACTTGGATGCAAAATGGCCAACTTTGTCCTTCATATTTTCCTTTACCTTTCCTTTCTTTCTTGGAAATCATAGAAATGAGTTCTTCTATTTCTATATCCACTTCTTCTTTATCTTTATTACTAGAGATGCTCAAGGATTTCTTACCATGGATTGAGACTTTGAAAGTTGTTTCACTTTTAGGTTCTGTCTTCAATCTTGATATCTCAAATGCAGAGATTTTGTTGATCAAAGTCTCTGTCTTGAATTCTTTTGAAAATTGCATAGTCTCATCTAAATAATTGATCTTGCTCTCATAGTTTGCTGTCAATTTAGTCATTAGTTTGTCCATTATGTCTTCCTCTAAAATTTCTCCATCATTATTTCTGATTCCTGAAACTGCTTCATTAATCCTCTGATTGTAAGCTCCGATGTTCTCTTCAGGTAGCATCTCTAGGTTGTTATATTTATTTTTCCATGTCTTTATCCGTGCATTCTTTTCTTGGATATCTCCTTCAAACATATCTTCTAAATACTTCCATATGGTGTAGGCTTTGTCTACTTTCTTGATCTCAGAGAATTCACTGTCAGATAATGCACTTATAAGGGCTTCCTTGGAAATTGCATTAGCGGTGAATACATCCTTTTGTTTACTACTAGAATAATCTTTTGCAAGGTCTTTCAAAGAGGGAACAACAACTTCTTGTGTGGCTATTTCAAAAATGTCAAAACCAACGCACTATAGATGTGTTATCATTTTGTTCTTCCAGTCAAGATAATTCTCTCCATCAAACTTATGACTCTCTTTTCTGAAGTATGCCATCTGATCTACCTTAAGCTATTAAGATTTCTCTCCAAGGCACTTGGATCTGATACCAATTGTTAGGAATAGTCCCAAGAGATAACTAAGAGGCGGGGTGAATCATTTATCTACAAGATTTAATTCTTTTTCAATTAAGTATAAAATAACTTAAAACATAAACTCAACAAGATAACACATAATTGAACAACACAATTTTGGTGATGGGGAAAACCAAATTAGGTAAAAACCCTGGTGGGAATTAGCACCCACAAATAACTATACTAGTTTATAATGATCCTTGTTAGAAGATCTTGCAACTCTGTTAGGGGTTTATCTTTACAATGCAATAAGTACAAAGACCTGGTCAAAGGTTGGACCCTGTTAGGAGTCTTTTATAAATAACCCTATTAGGGGTGAGGACACACTGTCCAAGAGCTCACTGCTCAAATGATGAAGGTTGTAACCTTCTGTAAGGAAGATATACACTATATATAATAATGAACTATTTGAGTAGACCTGTTGTCTTGATCAGTTCCAATGAATTGTAATCTTCTTTTGCTTCTTCACATAGATCTTCAACTTTTACTGTCTAACTTTCTGCTCTGCTCTATCTTTTATTTTTCACTTCATTTTCACACTTTACAATCACAATTGAACTGCTATGTGTATCTTCCCCAAGGATAAGGTCATGACGGATGTAGGAAACACTTCAGCAACTTTCTTGTCGGCTTAACTAAGCACAAAATCAAAGTTAGGACCGCGCAACTCAAAATGAATATACACGTCGCTTCACATAGTCGGCTCTACCAAATTAACTCAAACATCATGCTTCTATTGAAACACATTTAGCGCCTTTGGATAATCATCATTAACTCATAAATAAACATGAATACAAACACATATATCCCAAAGATAGGCGCAACTCAAGAAACAATGTAAATACGTCGGCTCTTAACAGATAATCTCCAGAAACTGTAACTGCCAAAATAGATTAACATAACTCAACTGAAACTGCATATCTAAATCTACATGTATGAACATTGCATCTAGAACATGTCTACAACATAGATGTAAATGCATAAGGCACCAAAATATATGTACTGATAATTGCTTATAGGACACTATTGTATATTATATGTTGTCATCAATGACAAAAATACAATCAACTATTTGAACAGAAGAAAATCTCCAACAACATTCACTGCAAGATCAGTGAAATAGGGGATTTTGAGCTTATATCAACATATCAATCACTATGCACACATGGTAAACTAAAAGATGATCATAAACATCTAGAAGTGAAAGGGTTAACCAATGCCCTAAATTTCCTAAAGGTATTCAAAACCGAATGGATCCGCATTGTATTGAGCCAAGTTCATGGAAAAAATCTTTGGCTGGATGAACCGAAAAAGATAAGAAAAGATGTGATACATGTAGTAATTGAGTATCCCACATCAGATAAATCAAAATCCCTAAGGCACCTGCCCAGAACCGAGATCAAAAAATTGATAGGAGCCAAGTGGGATGGTAGAGGTCTATGGATCAACACTATTGATGATCCTGAATTTAGGTTTGGATCAAATGTTATTGCATACAAGTTCTTCCAATCAATCAGACCTAACAACATTGCATGTGGATTTGTTGATATTGTTGGAAACACTGAGAGGGGGGGCGGGTGAATCAGTGTTTGGCAATTTAATTTATTTCAGAAACTTGAAACTTAAATCAAAATAGATAACAGATAAAGCATAACACAATAACACATAACACAAGACATGTTTATGGGGAAACCTTGATCAGAGGAAAACCCTAGTGGGAATTAGTACCCACAAATAATTGTACTAGTCTTATGAACTTGTTAGAGTTCCTTTGCCCTATTAGGAGAAGTCATTACAATGCTTAGTACAATGACCCTATTAGGAGTCTTTTACAAAACCCTTTTAAAGGTGAATGGCTCACTACTAGAGCTCACTGCCCAAGAAGAAGAAGGCTATAACCTCCTGATAACAGATACACACTATATCCAAAAGGTGAACTATTGTTATGACACTGTTGTCTGATCAGTTCCGTTTATGCACTGATGCTCTAATCTCTTAAAGAGATCTATCTCATACTAATTTTTTTATACTAATCTTCTGTATATCTTTACTGCATATTTTTGACTCTCACACCTAATACAAAATTTCATGTCAAGTATATATACATGCTTGAATAGACGTGAGCGAAAACTAGAACTTAGTCGGCCCAAAATCAACATACACAAGGCTTCCAAATGAATTAGCTTAAGTGTGTTTACATGAGTGTTAATAACATAATTACAAACATATTACAATAGGTGCATAGCCATTGCAAAACAAAATAATATACGCTAATCAAAATCTGAAGTCGGCTCCATGCTCTTTTTGCTGAACTGCTAGTAGCACTTGAACTTGCTGTAACTTCTCCATACTGTCATATTTTACCATGGGTGTATAGAATAAGCATAAAAACATATAATAAATCTTAAGTACAAAAGCATATACTCTAACTCAATCATACACACATGCGCTGGTGCTCTGATCAACTGTATACCTCTATTCTATTATGCTTTCTATACTTAGCCAAATCTTGATCTTCAAAGTTTGTGAACTTACTGTCAAAACTTCATATGAATTTGTTGCAATAATGACAACACAAAACTAGTCATATAATCCCTGTAGTTTCAACTTGCCAACAATTTGCCCCTTTGTCATTAATGGCAACAAAGGAATGTGGCCAAGTTACTAAACTTTGACTTAACACAAAAAATTGCAAGTTTACTGTACATCATACCTTCGGCTATATACACCATACTCCTTTATATACTCTACTCCCCCTTTGAAATTAATGACAAAGGTATGCAATCTGGGTATGCAATCTGAAGATTCTTGATTTCTTACTGTCAAAATGCCTTGAGTGCATCAACAGTCTGAAGATGGGTGCATAATGCATATGTGAGCTTCTCCATTTTTATCAGATCCATGTAGAGGCCTTGATCATATGTGACAATAGTTGCATCAATCTATTTGATGTTCTCATTTAGTACAGCTAAGGAGGGCGCAAGTGCATTTCTCAGTTGCGTTTGTCTAATCCTTATTTTATTGATCTCTATCTTGGCTTTCTCAATTTTATCTATCTTCCCTTGATAGATGTTGTTACAGATATTGATGTCTTGAGAAGAGGTTTCAACTGATTTCCTTATATTTTCAACCAAGATGTCTACTTCCTCAATTTTCTTGATGTGTTCAGAAATGAATTTGCCTCTGTCCATACAGTTAGCTATCACATTTCTACCTTTTGTTGCTAACTCTTTTAGAATTGCTTGACCAATCTTTAATGAGTTGAGATCTAATGAGAAGTTCTTTATTAGTTCATCCAACCTTTCCTTTTTGTATTTGTCTTCTGCAATTTTAGTAGTTGAGTCTACTAGACTTGTGAAGTTTTCTTTGAAGCTTGTCAAGATGCTATCGACATCATCAACTGATTGAATATTTGCCAATTTCTTCTCTGTTGGCACTAGGTTGTTCAAAATGTTTACTAACTCAAGAAAGAGAGGATTTCTCATAACTTGTTTCTCTTTTGTTTTCTCCATGGCTAATACGCTTATTTTGATCAAATCTTCTTCTCCCCATGCATCTAGGTTTGCTGAGTCAGGGGTCAAACTTGACAACAATGATATTGATGGTTTGATGGATGGAGTGAATATAGAATTTTGACTTACATCCATACATTCACTTTTCACTGGGACCTCTATAGAGGGTGGCTCATTAGATTGATTATCTTCCTCATTATTCAAATATGTTGAGTCTTTAGAAAGAACTTCATCTTGCTGCAAAGAGGTATTATCAGTGCATAACTTCTCAGCTTCTTCAGTACTGACAAATGCTTTTAAGTCATTATCTAATGCTGTCATTGTTATCTTAACATCATTGATCATAATGGTTTCATCTGAATCTTTGATTGTATCAGAGGGTGATGGAACTTTGGGCGTAGAATCCTGTAGACCTATCATAGGTACATTAAGAATCTCTGATTATTTTTCTTGTTTGGAAGGAACTGGAGTCACTTTAGTTATAGGCACTGTTGATGGATACATACGTCTATCCAAAAACACTTGCTTGAATGATTTTTCAGTCTCTTTTCCAACCAACTCATACTATTTATTCATAATATGAAGAGTTCTTGTCTTGGTTCTTAGATGAGGTTTTACTAGATCTAACAGTTGCCTTCTCATCATGTGAGAAAATAGGGAGAAAATTATCTAGTGTTTCTTCTCTAATCCTCATATCTTCTTCTATTGCTTGCCTTTTTAATAAGTCGAGTATGTTCCATAATCTGTCTGGAATGACTGTCTTAAGTTCCAAAACTGATCTTGTAAACTTGATCATATGTGAGATAATCATAGAATGTATTTCTGATTTATCTATCTCTTGATACTTGTCATAGACATTTGTAATTGAATCTAGTCGACCTTCATTAATGATTATGTTCCTTAAGATTTCAAGAATAGGTCTGAATCCTACCTAAGGAGGGGCTTGAGTATTCTTTACTTTTCTTCATGTTATCCTTGAGGATGGGTGGCTTGTGGGAACTTGCTTCCTTCTTCTAGTCATCTTGCTTGGCACAGAAGGTGGAGAGGATTCCAGTTCAATAGTAGTAGAGGACGCATATGTGCTCTCATCATAATTCTTCTTTTTCTTCTTCTAGATATCATCAGATTTTTCTAATTTTACTTATGCAGGTGTTTTCTTAAGTTCTCTTGCAATCTTAGCCTCCCTAGCTTTACCTAGGTCTTCTTGGGTGACACCATGAACTTTTAGAATGTTAGAGGTAATCCTTGATGCTTTCCTCTTATTGTCTGCACTGTATAGGATATAATCAACTTGATTTGTCTTTTCTCTGTATGTGCCCCATCTAGGCTCATTTGGATCTTTAGGCGCAGATAGAAGGACTTGTGCATATCCTTCCAAAACATGTTCTTCTACTTCATAGCCAAGTGGTTGAATCCATTTGGTTCTTGGCTCAACTGCTTCCATGCATGTATAGTCTATTTCCACCATGAAGCATATGGTTTCCTTATATTTTTCAACCATTTTCTCTGGTATTCTAAATATCTTCTGCATCTTGATTCTGAATGTCTTTATTTCCATATCCATGGAATCCCTTATACTACTTTCAGATGTTGCTTTCAATGAAATTTGAGGTAGAGTAGGTTTGCTCCTGTCTAGGTAGAGGTTAGAAACCTTACCAACAAGGTGGAAGTATATGTATATGATTAGAGACCCAAATCTGAATATTTTTCTCTTGTCATTTTTTATAGCCCTGATGCTCTCCAATAACTGTGCGCATAAGATCTCACACAGATTGAATTGAGTAGTCTTTCACTGACCTTATAGCTGCCAGAACTGTAGCTGCAGATACAATGTTAACTCTGCTTGTGTGCTGAAACTTGCATCCAAGGATCATAGTGATGAGTTTGATATCTTTCTCCACAATAGGATCAACTGTCATTCCGCGCCTATCACTCCTAGAAAAGCAAGCCTGATCAACCTGCTTCTTTACATCTTTGCCAGTGGGAAGAACAAGACCAACTTTAGAGAGTCTAGTCATTTCATGAATGAGGTAAGTTGTAATACGAATTGAGACTTCACCAATCCAGAATAAGTCATCATGAATCCTGATGAGTAAAATCTTAGTCCATTCTGATTCATAGAACTCATGTGCATTCATATACTCAATAATAGGGTTCCCTTCAAAACCTGCTTTTACCATAATAAAAAAAAAAATAAAAAAAAAATAATAGGGTTCCGTGTGAGATTAGAGAACTCATCTTTGAATGAGAAATTAGGATGTCATAAATGCCATGAGTGACGTTATGCTATTTTCACCTACAGACTCCTTCTTATAGTAGATGTAAGTGCGTATGTCCTCAACATGCACAACTCCTAACGGAGTCTTGGAAAATGAACCCTCAACATCACCCAAAACTGACTTGAAAGGATGCTTCTTAAACACATATCTCTTTTTCTCAAAGATGTCAAACACTATAGGAGTAGCCATTACTTAATTGTAACTTGCTTAAATAGGGTTTCTGAAATTCTGAAATGATGCGTCCGCGCTAGGGTTTCATTTCAACTTCAATTCGCTTTGCTAACTAACCAACGATTATCCTTCAACACTCAGATGATTAATTCTCATGTGCTCTCCAACTCCAATCTCAAATGTAAAAGTGAAGATATAAGATCTTTTACCGACTTATAAATGAGTAACTGCATTTAATGCTTGTTGTCGTAACATAGTTTTCACTAAGAATTTCAATCTTTGTTCTTGTTGAAGTATAAGCTATGCATCCATGCATACTTCCTCAATTCATGACCAAATACATGAATTCATAGGCACATACTCAGAGGTGAGTATACCAGCCATGCAAGGGTTTAGAGCTTGAATAGATCCCCCTATGACCATGAGGGTCATCTTATCTAGAGGTAGAAGGTGCATCCACTATGGATGCATCTACCACTTTGAAAACAATATCATCTTTCTTTACCTCAACCCAAATCTTGCTTGAATCTTCTGTAGCTTTCACAAACTTAACTTCTCCAGATTCTTCAAATAGTGATCCTTTAGGCTTTTCTTGTCTTTGCGTTCTAGATCTGCAAAACCTTGAGATATGTCCAGCTTTGTTACATGAGTGACAAATAAATGGAGGTATATTGATATGATTTACCATGCTGCATTGCTTAGCTGTGTGTCCATTTTAATTACATATCTAACATGTAATGTTCTAATATTTTATTTGAGGTTGATTTCTCTGATTGTATTGAGTCAGACTTCTTTGGTTATGTTGTGACTGGTTTCTTTGACTTGTTCTGCAATGTATAGTCCTATGACCAAATTTATTACAAGAGTAACGATAGCCATTGAAGGGTCTTACCTCTTTACAATCTCTTGCCAAATGTCCATGCTTGTTACATGCATAACAAGTTTGGTTAACTAGCTTGTGTTCATCTTTAGGTGATTCAATTTTAGCTTCATCAGGATTCTCAGTTTTCTTTGCTTCTGTAGATTCTTCTTGTGCTTCCTTTCTTTCTTGCACTGTATTGATTTCACTTTGTGCTAAACTGTATCCAACACCAGTAGTATCTCCTCTTAACTTTTGTGCATAAAGTTGTGATTGAATTATATCAGAACTTGTGTGTATTTTTTCAATATGATTCTTTGCTTCTGTCAATTTAGATTCTATCTTTTTCTTGATGTTTTCCAACTCCAAGATCTTCATATTTTCCTGCATAAGTTCTTCATCTAATTGTTTACTTTCTTTGGTCTTTTCTTCAATAGATGTTAGGCTATCTGTTAGCTGTTCATTCAAATCTTCAATCTTATCCTTCAGAGACATGTTTTCTTCATTCAGCTTATTGACCATTTTTCCCAAATCATTCTTAGAGCAATCTTTCAAATATTTTCTTAATTTTTTGATAAGCATTTGCAAGCCATCAACTTTTAGTTTTAGTTCTTCATTTTCTTTTTTAGATCTGTCAAGATCTTCAAGGGCTTCTTCAAGATTCTTTTTCAAATGTTTAACTTCTACTGAATCCATGATCTCCTCAAGTGGTTAAAATTTCTTTAAGAGGACCAGAGCTCTGATACCAATTCTTAGAAACACTGAGAGGGGGGGGGGGGGGGGGGGTGAATCAGTGTTTGGCAATTTAATTTATTTCAACAACTTGAAACTTGAATCAAAATAGATAACACATAAAGCATAACACAATAACACATAACAAAAGATATGTTTACGTAGAGACCTTGATCAGAGGAAAACCCCGGTGGGAATTAGTACCCACAAATAATTGTACCAGTCTTATGAACTTGTTAGAGTTCCTTTGCCCTATTAGGAGCAGTCATTATAATTCTTAGTACAATGACCCTGTTAAAAGTCTTTTACAAAACCTTGTTAAAGGTGAATGGATCACTACCAGAGCTCACTGCCCAACAAGAAGAACGCTACAACCTCCTGATAACATATGAACACTATATCCAAAAGGTGAAATGTTGTTATGAAACTGTTGTCTGATCAGTTCCATTTATGCACTGATGCTTTAATCTCTTAAAGAGCTCTATCTCATACTGGTTTATTTATACTGATCTTCTATATATCTTTACTACATATTTTTGACTCTCACACCTAATACAAAATTGCATGTCAAGTATATATACATGCTTGAATAGACGCGATCGAAAACTAGCACTTAGTCGGCCCAAAATCAACATACACAACACTTCCAAATGAATTGGCTTAAGCGTGTTTAGATGAGTGTTAATAACATAATTACAAACATATTACAATAGGCGCATAGCCATTACAAAACAAAATAATATATGCTAATCAAAATCTGAAGTCAACTCCATGCTTTGTTTGCTAAACTGCTAGTGGCACTTGAACTTGCTATAACTTCTCTGTACTGTCATATCTTACCATGCGTGTATAGAATAAGCATAAAAAACATATCATAAAGCTTAAGTACAAAGGAACATACTCTAACTCGATCGTACGCATGTGAATTAGTGCTTTGATCAATTGTATACCTCTGTTCTGTTCTTCTTTCTATACTTAGCCAAATCTTGATCTTCAAAGTTTGTGAACTTACTGTCAAAAATTCATATGACTTTTTTGCCATAATGACAACAAAAAACTAGTCATATAATCCCTGTAGTGTCAACTTGCCAACAGATATTGCTTACAAAATTGTAAAGAAGGGTTGACAACTTGACCTAACCAAGCTGTTGCAGAGGCAACTTGAAGAGAACATGAGAATAATCCGATCAGCACGATCTAAAACTTGTAAGATTGGTTCTCTCCTGTTATGTACATTCTTCTATCTCCATAACTTTTTTTCCCTCCGTTGATAATGTGAAATGGAAGACAAATCGACCGATTACACTATAAATTGGTGACTTCATTACAAGTCTAGGGGCAAAATTTGAACCGATTATGAATGAATATTTTGCAAAGTTCAAAGCAAGAATGGAAAAGAGATCCAGAATACCAATGCAGGGTAAAAGTACAAACCTGTGTCACACTTTTATAAAGGAAAAGGACCAGAAAATGCAAATTGTTCAAATTTGAGGATGATGTAAACTGATGAAATGTGTAAAAATGGATGAAGTTTATGTCTATAATTTTTTAATCTTTTTTTGAACAAGAATTGACATAGTTTTTTAATTTTTGAAGTCCATTTTTCAATTGTTGAAAACTACTGAAAATATGGGGTCTAGTTCCCACCAAACAAGTATATGCAAATAATCCATTTTTCCTCTGATTTCAAAATATGTTATAGATAAAATGTATAGCTAGTGCAAAAAACAAGAAAGATTAGTTTTCAATGTATATTTTCTCCGTTATAACTACTCAAAGTTGAACTTATATGAAATCGACAGTTTTCATCTCCCACCAAATTTCCCCTATCAAATCTACACCATTCAAAAAAAAATACATATTCTTGAAGATGACTCTCTCCTCTAGGGTTAAATAAAAATTTTAATTTTTTTTTATATGATTTACTATTTTTTTATTTATTTGAAGCAACATCTTCTTGAATGTTAAAATACCTACTTCTTGTATTTTGAAATTATAATATATTAGATCTAATCAAAATACTATAAACTTTACATGACAATAATCTTGACTCTGAGCTCTATAAAAGGGTGTTTTTTATATTTTTAAAAATATCATTAAAAATAGTAGGGGTTATTGAAACATCAATTTTATGAAATAATTTTATTTCTTTGGTAATTGGTATAAAACATGCATTTAATAGACATTTCCAATTGGAAAAGTTTAACCACTTATCTAGCTTAGCTAGAATGAATCTAGCTAGACCATATGTTTGACAAAAATTAATTTTTATTTAGAAATACTCAAATTTAGCTGTTCTAATAAGTGGTCCTGAAACGTGACACAGGTAGAGAAATACAATGATGACATCTACTTTGTAGTTGACATAGACACTACTCTTATCAAGGTAGTACAATCAAGGACAACATGGCTACCTCGAATGAAATATGAACTAGATATTTATTTAGCTTCTGAAGTTATAGAGAAGTTACTTAATGAACTAGTTGACAAATTTGCCATGAGATTTGGCACATTTGAGGAAGCTTAGACCCGAATATCAATTGGACTTCAAGTTGAAAAGATGGGTAGGAAGAAGACCAAGATTGTTAAAACTTTAAAACACAAATTTTCTACCATTGATGAAGAACTGGATAAATCAGTTGATGATACCGAGGAGAAGACTACAGCCGGTAAAGATGAAGAACCTGAACAACATGATGATGCCACCAAGTTTGATGAAGCACAAGTAGAGGAACCTAAGGCCAAAAATGCAAAGGCATAAATATTGAGTCTCCACCAAGGACAAGATCACGATTGGTGACAGTAGATTCACCACCTTTGAAGAAAGGAGTTGCAAAGATTACTAGGCCATCACCAAAACTCACTTATTAGACAAGGAAACTGAAGACCATAGCACTGAGACAAAGAAAGAAGTATGTAAGGAATAAGGATGACAAGGATGATTCTAATGTCAATACTAATCAATTTAAGGTTGTGCAGAACAAAGTACCGAAGACTATCGATGAAATTGCAGAAGCAATCAGGACAACCAGAAGGTTAGGACATCCTAAGGTACACGCTTATGCAGATCTGACTATCAATAATAAGGATAAACTTGAAGAAGATATCATAGGTATGATGATAAATTTCAAACAGATCTCTGTTGAATTTTCTACTTATATTCCACAAGAATTGTATGATAAAATATCAGCCCAATGGACGTATGCACTCAACACCGAGAAACAGATGAGAGAGGCAACTCTCACTCAACTAAAGGATAATTGCACTGTAGAACAAATTGATGATATCATGCAACATTATGCCAAGAAATTCCTCAAGAAAGCACGAGCATTGAATATACTTCAAGGGAATCTGAAGGAAGTTGATGAAGAGAGCACCAGGATTTGGAAAAATCCACTGAATCCAACAGAGGAAATCAATGACATTGCATCTACAGTCGATATCGAGGGACATCAATCGAGAAAAAAAACAATAAATATTAATGATGAAATTATTGATAATGTATTGGATGATATTCCTAAACTGTTGACAAATCTAGGTCATGAAAAGATCACAATAGAAGATATAACTGAAGGTGATCCTGATGATAAGGCAAAAGAAGATGAAATGATGATCAAAGCTACCGAGCCATTAGATGAAACATATACAACAAAGGTAGCTCTAGAAATGGTACCAGGTAATCTGCCCATTCTGGTACAAGCTATTAACACTAAGAATGAAGCATAAAAGAAGACACTCGAGCAGGTCACAGACACAACTGAAGACAAGGGTGATACACAAGGTAAAGAGACCGAGCATAGTGGAGCCACTGTTAGAGCAATCTTTAGTTTGCTTATTAATTAAATCATATTGATTTAATTAGTTAAGTTATTACTCTTTAGTGCTTAAGCTTTCTCTTAGGTGCATTAATAATTAATTCTTTTATTAATTATTAATGTGTAACCTAGCTTTTTTAGGCTTTAGGGTTTTGTTCACCTTTATAGGTTGAACCTTGTAATTCCTTTTTAATTAACTTGGATTATAATTTTTCTCTCACATTTTGAGTAACTTCTGAGTTCTATTTTTTCCTCCATCTGCTTCTCTCCTGTAACAGGTTATTTGCATGTAGGTATTCTTAGCGTTCTGTGGATTTGTATCTCTCAAATCCTACATGGTATCAGAGCCACACTGCTACTGCCTGGTCTGGAGGTTTTGAAGCCGTAATTTGAAGGTGAAAACCATAACTTCTCTAGGGTTTCTTCTTCAATCTGGAAGAGGTGATTTTTTTGGAGTATGTTGAGCAAAAATGGACACTACCATCATGCTCAAAGGGCCCGGGAGATCATGTTTTCATATAAATTTTGCCATATTTGGCCACAGTGACCTTTGGGAAAAAAATTCTCCCTCCTAGGCTATACGACACATTTCGAGAATTTTTTTTTAAAATAAAAAAATAAAATTTTTTTAAGTGTTTTTTGAGCATAGGAGGCCACGGTGCCCATGTAAAACCAGTGCCCAGCCCTGGCCCGGCTCACGCCCAGCCTCAACCGGCACACCACCGCAACGCCGTTCGACAACTGCCGTGGCAACTGCTCCGCCCGACCACCTCCACAGCACCGCCGGGGAGCTGCCTCTGCCTGACCACCACCACTGCACCGCCCAGGCGTGCCACCAGCACTCCACCACTCACCAGCCATCACAGCTGGTGACGTTAGCATTTCGACTGATTATGTCATTTTCTGACCCTTTTTTTTGAAATTTTCCAGTAGCTTCCATTTTTTCGGCGAGACGGCCAGATGATGTGCATACGACCATCAAATTTTCTAGTGGAGGTGCGATGGTCAGTTGACCATCAAATTTTTTCCCAGGACTGGTTTTTTCTAGAGAGCTTGTTCTCAAAGGTGCTATTGGTTTTTTATCCATAACTTTTGCATACGGTATCATTTTTTGAAAAATGAGATATCGTTGGAAAGCTCTTTCCGAGCTAGAGACCACCATGCAAGTTTCGTTTGCAAATTTGGCCATTTGAGTTCCTATTTTTTAGTGTCAAAGTTATGGCTTTCATTTCCCTCCTCATTGCACCCATTTTTGATCTAAATATAGTAAGGTCAGATTTCTTAGTTTTTTTTCATTTAAAAGAGCTATCATGGGTTTTTCTACTCACCCTTCAGTTGTTATTTTGGAACAGGGTAATTATGAGTCATGGGAAAAGGGTATACTTATACATTGTAGGTGGCTTAATTTTTTGCCTTATTTTTATGATCTCATTCCTAAACCAACCACTTCAAAGGGAAAATTAGCATTGGGATATTATTAGAGATCACATAGTAGGACTTATATTGTCTAGTGTTGATCATGACACTGTGTTGGCTATATCAAACATTGATTGTCCTCACCCACTTTGGACACATCTTTGGGAGATCTATGGAGACCCTAATCTCTCTCCATTCTCAGAGAATACTGCTTCAGATTGTCTCATACCCATTGCTTGGAGAGAGATTACACCCTTTGATCATGATACTTTAGAGGGGCTTGAGTATTTAGACACCCTTCCATCTTCTAATGGATCAGAGGCTTGTCTCACAGTTCCTACTTTTTAGACTGAGACTTCACTAACATCTCATGTTGTTCCTGATTTCGTGCAATAGGGCATCATTTACCTTCCAAACATAGCTACTTTAGACTCTTATCTTGCAGACATCTCCTTCTTGTTTGTTGAGTTTTATATTGTAGATTTAGAGGATTATTTTGAGGACATTCATCTCCTCTACCTTGACACTCAGGTTATCACTATTCACCCACCATTATCAGTGAATTCAACGGTTGCATTTCAGGATTCTCCACATCAGTTTGTATTTGGAATCATTTGTTTCAGTTTAGAATGAGAGATTCTTCAACATCCAATCATGGCACACATCTTGAGTCAGATTGGTTCATCACTCTTCACAGGGTTTCTTTGACATCTCCTTTGGATCCATTTCTTCCCAAGGGGAGGAATATCATTTGCCGCTTTAGGATCTCCTTTTGGATTCTACATCAATCATCTACCATTGTGATAGGAGTTTCTTCATTCTATGGGGACTTTGGTGTCTCATCCCTCTCTCATGTGGGGGCTAGTTGTACTTATGGTTTTGAGAGAGTCTCTTGAGCCATTTCTTTTCTGCATTTTTCTATCTCTTTTTGGAGAGGGGTTTTTTCCACTAGTTTTTCTTCTTTTTCTCAGGTTTACAGAGATTTCCTTGTATTGGGTACCTAATCAAGCCTTATTGCTGAGACCATTTTCCTACTTTCATAGTTGTGCTAGGTTAGCTTACCCTCTATGCTTAGCTTCAGGGGGGTGTTAGAGTAATCTTTAGTTTGCTTATTAATTAAATCATGTTGATTTAATTAGTTAAGTTATTACTCTTTAGTGCTTAAGCTTTCTCTTAGGTGTATTAACAATTAATTCTTTTATTAATTATTAATGTGTAACTTAGCTTTTTTAGGCTTTAAGGTTTTGTTCACCTTTATAGGTTGAACCTTGTAATTCTTTTATAATTAACTTGGATTATAATTTTGCTCTCACAATTTGAGTAACTTTTGAGTTCTACTTTTACCTCCTTCTGCTTCTCTCTTGTAATAGGTTATTTGCATGCAGGTATTCTTGTCATTCTATGGATTTTTATCTCTCAAATCCTACAACCACAACACAAGGTGATGCACCTCAAGAAACCTCTGACGCTATAGACAAAGGTGAAGGTAACACATAAATGATGGTAGACACTCTTACTACTGACACCAGGTTAGCTACCGAGGCACCTTCTCAAGACATCACACCCATCGAGCCATCAAAGAAAGAAATTCAGAAAAAGGCTCAACTGTCACTAACACTATCTCCTTCATCAAGTGTACACGGGAAGAAGAAGAAGAAGAAAGGGAGAAATGATGCAGTAACTTTATATGAAATCATAGGCATCCCCGACTGTGATCCACTTAGGAAATATGGTGAGTTATGCACCCAAAAAGCAACACAAGATAAGCTAAGACAAGAACATAAAAATGTACAGGTACTAGAGGTTGCAAAGGAGATTCTATAACAAGTTGTTCTTGATACAATTATCAATGAATCAGCCCCCATCATTGATCAACTTGCACTGCTCACCAAGGAAATAAATAGTCTAGACATTGATGCCAAGCAGACATTTGAAGAGAGAGCAGAAAAGAAGATTCAGTACAAGGTTACTGAGAAGATCAGCCAAGCAGTGGTAGTAAACAAGGTAACTCTTCCGTAATTTGTAACCGGTTTGGAAAATGTTATAACTGAAACCCTTACAATTCTACAAAAGTTATGCACTTTAGATCACTTCACTACCGAGCTTGGTGAATAGATGAAGAACTTAGATGAAGATCTAAAAGATAGTGCTAACAGTCTTTTAACTGAGCAACATGCATTGCAGATGCATTACACCAAGGTTCTTCAAACACAACAGTTGAGACTTGATCTGAAGAAGGAAGAGGACAAAATCAGAGAAAAGGTAATCGAGCTATAGGCTATGTTACTACTGCATTTACTTGGCAAAGAACTTGAGTTCCACCCCGGAGCTATCAATTACAAAGAGAATATATGATATGCATGCTCAACTGAACCTAAAACTTTTGACCCTTGAGCATTTAATGGAGGAATGGGAGAAGCTATTGGAAAATCTCTAGAAGGCCCATCTTAATATTTTTGACAAGTTGTAAGTTATTTCTTTGTCATTACTATCAAAAAAGGGGGAAACATATGTATATAGGCATATCAAGGGGAAAACATATGCATATACCGAGCATGTACAAAGGGGGTGTCACTATGTATAGTAACTATGTATAAGTTGTTGTGTGTATACTACATCTACATATTCAAGTTTTTGATACTAATACCAAAGGGGGAGAATGTTACTCCAAATGAGATTTGAAGGTTGTCATTAGTATTCAAGCATTCAAATATCCAGTCGATAATAGAGTCATAGATAGAATAGTCGGTATGATCACTGAAGTGTAGAGTTAACCGAGTGTAGTCATTACCGAGTAGCAGTGTAAACCAAGCACGCAGTATACACTGAGATACATAGAGAACATTGAGCACTAAGAGACAATATTTACCAAGTGAACCAACGGTCACATAAATTCTTGTAATGGCACATTAATCTAGGTAAAAAAAAATTGTCGAGATGGATAATGGTTTACAATGATTGAGGAGAACATTAATTATAGATTCACAACATTAATTGTTTATATCTCCTATGTTTAGATGATCAAGGTAAATTTTGTACACCGTTGATCTTAGGTTTTTCAAGATATTGCAAATGTTGGAAATATAATAATGGGAAAGCAAGATACTGAGAGGGGGGGGTGAATCAGATCTTCAAAATTAAACACTTTAAATAAACTTGATCCACATTCATACATATATGAATCTAATGTAATCTCAGATAACATCCACATAATGAAATAAATAACACGTAACACAATAACTTGGTAACCCAGAAACCCAAATAGGTAAAACTGGGGTGGGGATGACACCCAAAAAATTCTCCACTACTGCAGTAATAAAGTGTACCTGTTAAGGTTACAAATGTTGATTACAAAATGTAATCTACCCTGTTAAAGGTCTGCCCTGTTAAGAGCTTAAGATCATTACAATCTACCCTGTTAAATGATTTCAACTTACAATGAAGTAAGCACTCTATTAGGAGATAAAGAAAGGTCTGCTAGAACCACTTTGTTAAGAGATTTTCACCTGATACAATGATTAGAATGTCTCAAGTATTGATCCTTTGTTATGCACTCTGATGCTGATGACAGATCTCCTCTTTCCAATACCTTCTATGATCTCATAATCTGATATAACTTTACTCTGATGTTCACTATTTTGTCACTCTGCTTGATCCCTACTTCTTAACAAAATAACCCTCTGTGCATTCAACTTCTAAAAATGCAGTCGCCACACACCATACACACTTTTAAACTAGGGTTTAGAAGCAATCTAATATACTTGTCCAAATCTGATAGCGAGATCTAGATCAACGATCAAGATCTGATATACATACCTTGATGGTAAAACAATTAATGCTTACAATGAGTCATGCATAGGATAAAACAATTAAATGCATAACTAACTCTGTATAAGAATATTAAATGCATGCATTAGTCGGCCCAAAAAGCTTATATAAGTCGGCAGATCACTTATCCTTGAAGTTTTTTATCATTCCAAACATGTATACAAAAACTATTCTGCTCGGCACTTAACTGTCTGTCGCTCGACACTTAACATCCCTAAATCCTTCTTAGCTCGGCAATGTAACTCAGCTTAGCAATGTAACTAGGCAAACAGAAAAAATGCTCGGCAATGTTGCTTGGCCTTTCATAGTTTTAGATTGACCACAATGATAGCCAACTAAAACTTCCTAGATGAATGACTAAGTGTTGGTCACTAATCATCAACAAATCTTAGAGATTAACAATCTCCCCCTTTGATATTAGTGGCAAAAACACTTATCATTACTTCCATTCATTTCATCAAAATATTGCCT
>MU225685.1:3996366-4091943 GCA_018584345.1 Thuja plicata | reverse complement strand
ATGTTCCTATTATGGAACTCCATATTATGTAAACAATGTTAGCCTAATATTTGGGGGCTCATTGTCTTGCATAGTATTGTGAGTGATATAATAGGTCCCCTTTCATCCTTGTTCCCATGCTTGGGGGCAAGGATGACATCTCCTTCTTTTCTGTCTTTCCAAGATTCACTTTTCCCTTGGTTAAGCAGTATTTATCTATTATGTGATATCCAATCGTACATGAAAATTTTGGTTTGCATTGAGGATCTATGTCCTTGATCACAACCTATTTCATCATTTGACATTGGGTTTCCCTGGTTGATAAATCTCTTACCTTGGAAACTGAATACTGTGCTATCCCACACAGGGGTTACTTTTTCACTTTTTGCATGATATCTCTTTGCATTCGTCCCTTCCATGGCCTCATAAGAGTTGTGACCTTCTTGGCTTGGACTGGGTGTTGTCTATCCAGATATTGTCTTGATGTTGAAGAAGGCTTTATCCTTGCTCTTTTTCTTTCCTTAACATGTCAAACTAGTATGTACTTTGCCATATTAAGGAGGGGGGCATATACACGGCCTCCCTTGTTTTATATTATGCATTTTTGTTCTAACATTTTGTTTTGCAGCATGCTAAATCCTCAGAAGGTAACGCACATAAGTTGCTAAATCCTGAAGGGACACACATTTTTACTTTTATTTTTGCTAAATCCTCTAAGGGTAATGCACATAAGTTGCTAAATCTTGAAGAGATACGCATTCAATCACAACTCAATATGCTAAATCCTCGGAAGGTAACGCACATAAGTTGCTAAATCCTAAAGAGACACGCATTTTACAAAGATATTCCATGGTGATATGAGGATATGGATCCATTGGTACTTCATAAAAGCCATTAGAAGACGCACTACATACATGCACAAAGCCGCCAGAAGGTGAACAAATTTATGGGGTGACTATCAAGTACTTGCTTGGTAGGCCATCCTATCCTTTTGTGGTTCATAGTGAGATACACACATATTACTGGGTGAGCTAGCCACTCCTCTCTCATCTTTTCTATCTCCTATTATGCTTTTGGATTTAACAAAGACTCAAGTTCATCGGGGGTTTGATGGATTCCTTGTATCCTTAATCACAATAGGGTTTATTTTCTTCTACTTTACCAAGAGTCTGCATTGAGCCCATACTCTTGCTAAAGTGGGGGCTAAATGTATCATCTTATAATGGAAGCACTCCATGTTGAGACCTTTTAGCCCTCCCTAGTAAGCTACTATGGTCCTAATTTAGATACCTTCATGCTTCCATGGAGTTTCATGTGCTTATGTGCCTGTTCTACCCCTCTTTTCTGCCTTTTCTCTTTGTTTCTGAGACTCTGACATATTTCCCAAGGTTCTGACCCTCTGGGTCAGGGTCGACCTCGACCCTAACCTAGGTCAGGATCGACCTTGAACCTGACCCTCGACCCTAACCCCAGGGTCTAGGGTCCTTGGGATTGAGTCCCAGTTTTGGGGTTTCATCAAAATTTTATATTTTCCCTCTTCGAGGCCATTATTCCTTGAGTTAAGTGTCAAACTCTTAAATTAATATTTGAGGTGGACCTTTCTCAAGCTTTGTGTAGGATTCCTAATTTATTATTTGAGATAATCCTTTCTCAATTTTTGTGCCTAATGCTCAAATTAACTTTGGGGTTGGCCTTACCTCAAATTTTGTGACAAGGCTCTTAAATAATTATTTCTACCTTAAGGGTGGACCCATTCTAGAGTTTTGTGTCAAGACTTTAATTTGGTTCTCCTCTCCATGTGCACCTCTCTAGAGTTTTGTGCCATTGACCCTTAATTATTATTTTCTATGTTGGCCTTTGTGCCCAAGATTACTATAAAAGAAGGGCTTTCTCTCTCATTTTCTCTAATCATGATCAAGAGGCAATACCAAGATCTCTCAAGCATTCAAGACATCTACGTTCTCAATTCAAGCACTTGAGCACATTTACTTCCATGGAGCCATGAATTGGCATGGTAGATTAACTTCATACTCTTCTACAAAGTTCAAACAACTTCAAGCATTCATCCTTGTGGATCTAAGGATTTGAATCTACCACAAGGGTCTCCATATAAGCAAGGTGAATTTGTTTATTTACTTTGTTTATTTCTGCAATTTCAATTACATATATTTGAGGTTAATTCAAAAACTGGGGTTTGACCAAGGAAAACCCCTTCCCCCCAACAAACAAACCTCTTTTTCTTGTAGATACAGGTTCGGGACTACGGATTTGGACTCAGATCTGGATACCCTTTTCGACAAACTTTCATGATCCGCGAACAGAGTCACTTTCAGATCTGTGCAGGTCAAGGTCAACATTATTGGGTCAGGGTTGACATTTTGGGGTCAGGGTTGACATTTTTGGGTCAAGGTCAACCTTTTTCATAAGATGACATCAGAACAGAAAACAATTTTTAGGTTTTGTTCGTCTCTGCGTTCCGGTTCTAGATCATACTTCAGTTTTTCTAGAAACAACCTATAGACCTCAGAAAACAACATTCTTTGATCTGCACTATTTTAATGTTGGTACTTCATCTCATTCATTTCAATTCTTGGATCTATCATATACATTCCTTTCTAAAATGGGAATTTAAGATCTTTCCTCTTTGCTCTCATGTTCGAATGGATGATTCATTTGTGCATTGATCCTTCTTTTGGGTTAATCAATTTGGATATTTCATTTGTGCATTTGAGGTTAAAAGGAACATCTTATCTTCCTCACATATCACACATAGTAACATCTATTTTATATGTTACATTTTAGTAACATTCTATTTTATATGTACAAATCCATAGGACTGTCTGCAGTCAGATCAACAGAGTTTGTTGCATCTTGTCCTGTTCAATGGCAATTTGATCTTTTTTTATCTGTGGTTCAGGGGTAGTCTTGACTTCAACTTATTTTGTCTTTTGCTTGGATGTCCCCTCACTATATTTCTTATCTTTCGGAATGAGCAGTCCAAAGATTTCCTTCCAAATCCTTGTGCTTTGCTGTACTACACATTCAATGTCATTTTTTAGAACAACATAGCCTCTGAGTTTAGGAACAAATCTACTCTTATATTCCTCAATGAATTTGACTCTTTTCTTTGAGGTGAGCTCAGGTATTACCTGGGCTAGTGTTCCTTCCCTGATCTGTCTTTCTGTGGCAAGTGCAAATTCCCATTTTCTTGACAGAAAATCATAAAGTTCATTGGGCACATGATTTTCTATCTCTGTAGGAGTTAATTTGAAAGTACTCATCATGTCCAAGAGTGCTTCTTGCACTTTGTGCCTATCTGCAGTTTTCAACTTTTCATACTTAATGAACTTAAATGTTGCTAACCCTGCTGAATTCCTCAAAGTGTCGCATACCTCATCAATGCTTGCTGGCTTCTTGAATTGAGCTGTAGGTATGTTGCTGGGTTCATTAGTTTTTGTCTTCTCCTCATCACTATCTATCCCCAAATTTAATCTCCTTCTTGGTCTTTTTGCTGGCTTACTCGGCTCAGCCTTAGGAGCAACCTTTGCTTCCTTTCCAAAACTACTTTTTGCAACTTATCTCTTGCCATACACTTTATTTTGTACTTCTACTGGGGAAGTAATAGTAGATTCTCTAGTCCTTGGACAATTAGCTATAGGAGGTGTAATCTTAGGTTTGGCTTTGCTTTTCTTGGTTACTATGACAATTGATGGTTTCTTGCCCTTAGCTTTCTTAGTAACCTCTTCTGATGCACTTACTTCCTCCTCTATAGAAATATCCTCACCTTGTCCAGTGGTTAGGCCTAAAGGTGCATCCTCAAGTTCTTTATCACTACCTAAGCCAACCATTTTCTTCAGGTTTTTCACAATCTTCTTTCTTTTCCTCTCCATAGTTCCTTCATTTAAACTTCTAGAAATTTTAGCCTTAGCTTCATCAACATTTCCAAATCTCTCTGCTGTAGTATCAATTTCCTCAGTTAGGAGTGCAATGATGGTAGCTGATGCTTCATCAACATTGATTTCATATGGAAAAGGTTCTAAGCATGTTACCCTAGGAGTCACTGCCTTGATATAAGTATTATCTGTATCAACTAAAAAATAGATTTCTTCATAGTTCTTCTCCACTAGTGACTTAGGAATCCTAGTCCTTAATCTCATTCTCTTTTTGAATTCTATAAAATAGCTCCGCATTATGATATTGAAATTTCTTCCTAGTTTCTCTATACATTCACTAATCTGAACTGTTATGGGCCTATCCTTTTTCCAAACAATATTTCCTAGTGTAGGAAATGTATCCTGAATGTAGAAAAATATACAGACTAGTAAAGAACCAAACTTACATGATGAGCTCTTAGCCTTTTTGATTGATGCTAGGTTCTCGGCTAGTTGTGTTAGCTGTAGCTTGGAAAGATCATATGTGTGACTCTTCTTCACAAATTTCCATGCCTAATCAACAGCTATACAAGGAACACTATCCAATCTGCTGGACTGATAGAACTTATGTGCTATTACCCTTACTCCAAAGTCAAGTTCTAGGTCAGTAATTGTAGAGATAGTCATACCTCTATTATTCCATACTTCTCCAGTGTTCAATGTAATCTCTTCTTTGCTGTTATCCCTCATGGTCCATTTTCCATTTACTACAGGATATCTAGTCACTCGATGAATCATGCTTTTAGTGATCTTGACTAGTCCTTTATCTAACCACATGCACATGTCATCAACTCGACTAAGAATAACCTTAATCCATTCATCTTTGAAACCTTGGGGAAAATCTAGGGCACGAGTTAACCCTTTGTCGGCTAGATGTTTGAATTCTGCCTTCAGAATTCCATTTTCACACAATTTACTGTAGGATTTCCTCAATTCACTATCACCTACTTCACCAATCTTAACCATATAACATGATCAAACATCATGAATCATGAGTACCTTGGATGGAATGGATGAGAGGGCTCCCATTAAATCACTCTGAATTGCACTTTCAAGAATGGCTCAAAAGTTGAGAGGTTCACATTCATGACTCTGTATCAACTGAATTTGCTCTAGTTTTGCCTCCATACTCTTAGCTGGTGCGGAAGAACTTGCAACCATAATTTTGAAATTAGGGTTCGAGAGATGTAAAATAGTGTACCTCGACAAGTAGCTCTTTGCACTGTTCATTTTTCACCTTAGGATTGTCGATGACACGCTGATGAAATCTTTGATGCTAAAACTCCATTAAGATCAATTCTACAAATTACTTCAAGCACTCCATTAAACAGTAAAAATCGCAAGGTAAAAAAGAGATGTCGACTGTTCATCCTTTATAAGCTTTGAAACATCAAGGTAGGTGAGCATTGAATGTTCTACCTATTGAGTTAGTGCAAGCCAGCTGTCCTCAGCTTTAACACAACTTGCATCCCACTCGGCTCACTACACTCGGCCTTCACAAAATTTCACTCAACCAACAAAACTCAGCACTCACTAAAGAACTCGGCTTTAGTGTCCATGACTAGTACTCAGAACCTATTAGTGCAATTTTCTCATCTCGACATTTTGTCTTCAAAATATGTCCTGGTGCATCTTAACATATGCAAATATGGACTTTTGTACATTTCATGTTAGGAACTGATGTAAGATAATAAATTTTAAATACAGTTCCTTACATACCTCTTTCTCTTAGTTGGAGATGATGTGATCACCTGATCCATTGGATTGGGTGACCTCGGCTTCATTAGCTTCACTTCTGCATGGCTCAGACTTCTTAACCCATGTCTTGTTCATCTATTCCCTTATTTTCTCAACAGTAGGAGCAGGTACTCTAGTCTTGCAATCTTTCATTGTATGACCAATTTTTAGACAACTGTGACAAACTAGGCTTCCATTCATCCAACTTTTAGACTTACCTCTGAAATGTGTCCTTATGCATTTTTCAGGAACATGTCCATAATCACCATAGTAATGACAACTATGCCATGTATTGTAATCCCAATTGTGAGTATTGCCTTTTCTTGGTGATTTCTCTTCTACCTTAGATGTCCACTGTTGTTTACCTTTGGATATGTAATCTTGTTTTCTATGACCATATTTGTGACAGTTATAGCAAATACCATTGAGTCTAGGTGTTTTTCTTACCTTTTCCTTGCATTCACGTGCTTGATGTCCAAACTTATTACAGTTAAAATAGTAACCATTAAAGTTAGTTTTCGGATTGGACTTACCATTCTTGCTTCGGCAAATGTTTGCTATATGACCTGGTTCCCATAGTGATGAAAAACAGGTTTGTTGTTTCTCAGCTTTGCATGCCTTCTTTCACCTATCTTAGATGATTCTCCATCTTCAGTGGTTGTATGTTGTCTAGTGTGACCTAATCCAGAAGAATATTTAGGTCTTCTTGATGCTTCCACCAGTTGTTCAAAGTAGCTCATAGCTACACTCAGATCATTCACTCTATTATTAATTTCTTTCTCAGATCTCAATTCATCTTTCAATTGACTATTCTTAGATCTAAGATTAACAATCTCCAAGTCTTTCCTGCTGATCTCCTAATTTCCAAGTAGTAGTTGATTTTCCATGTCCACTTGATTGACTGTCATTGTTTGCACATCATGTGTTCTTTCATCAAGTCTGATAGTCATCATTCTCTTGTCTTCTTTTTCCATAGCCTTGTCATCTTCGGATTTCTTTTTTTATTCAACAACTTCACACATTCTTATTGATTGGGCTTCTTGTTCCCTTTTCAAGTTTTTGACTTCTTCACATAGTGCACTGTTCTTTTCCAATAGATCTGCTATTGCTGCATCACTCTCAGTAGAATCTCCATTATGAAATAGATTTGTGGTGTCCTCTTCCTGATAATGAGTGTCATTCATTTGCTTGGCCAAATCTTTCCTTGCAGCCAAGGACTTCTTTAATTCCTGTCTTGCAGTCTCAAGATGTTGTAGTGCTAGCTGAATATCAATCTTTGATTCTCAATGACTTTACCCATCTTGTAGATCTCCATCTCAAGATCTGTATTCTCAAGCTGATTATGACCCTTTTTGAGAACTAATCTCTGATACCAATTGTTGGAAATACAATAATGGGAAAGCAAGATACTGAGAGGGGGGGTGAATCAGATCTTCAAAATTAAACACTTTAAATAAAATTGATCCACATTCATACATATATGAATCTAATGTAATCTCAGATAGCATCCACAGAATGAAATAAATAACACATAACACAATAACTTGGTAACCCAGAAACCCAAATAGGTAAAACTGGGGTGGAGATGACACCCACAAAATTCTCCACTACTATAGTAATAAAGTGTACCTATTAAGGTTACAAATGTAATCTACCCTATTAAAGGTCTACCTTGTTAAGAGCTTAAGATCATTACAATCTACCTTGTTAAAGGATTTCAACTTACAATGAAGTAAGCACTCTGTTAGGAGATAAAGAAAGGTCTGCTAGAACCACTCTGTTAAGATATTTTCACCTGATACAATGATTAGAATGTCTCAAGTATTGATCTTTCTTTATGCACTCTGATGCTGATGATGGATCTCCTCTTTCCAGTACCTTCTATGATCTCATAATCTGATATAACTTTACTCTACTATTCATTGTGTTGTCACTCTTCTTGATCTCTGCTTCTTAACAAAATAACCCTCTGTGCATTCAACTTCTGAAAATGCAGTCGCCACACACCATACACACTTTTAAACTAGGGTTTAGAAGCAATCTAATATACTTGTCCAAATCTGATAGCGAGATCTAGATCAACGATCAAGATTTGATATCCATACCTTGATGGTAAAACAATTAATGCTTATAGTGAGTCATGCATAGGATAAAACAATTAAATGCATAACTAACTCCGTATAAGAATATTAAATGCATGCATTAGTCAGCCCAAAAAGCTTATATAAATCGGCCAGATCACTTATCCTTGAAGTTTGTATCATTCCAGACATGTATACAAAAATTGTTCTGCTCGGCACTTGACTGTCTGTCACTCGACACTTAACATCCCTGTATCCTTCTCGGCTCAGCAATGTAACTCGGCTTGGCAATGTAACTAGGCAAACTGAAAAACTGCTCGGCAATGTTGCTCGGCCTTTCATAGTTTTATCTCGGCCACAGTGATAGCCAACTAAAACTTCCTAGATGAATGACTAAGTGTTGGTCACTAATCATCAACAAATCTTAGAGATTAACAACAAAACCCTAATTAGGCCAAGAAGTTTAATATATGTAATGTTACGATGTCATTTGTAATGTATGTTGATCAAGTAATGATCAAGTAGCTGCCATACTATAGACATTAGAGATTAGATAGGGTTTTAGGATAAGGACTACATTGAATCATTAAGTTTTCAGAACAGAGGTAAGGCTACCGAGCAGTACAAATGGTATTATCATTCACAGTAAGGTGATAATTTCATTGCAATTAAAGGTTCTGTATCCACAATATAGAGATTGTAATTTTTTCAGATCATCAAACTTTGTTACTCTCTAACAATTTTAACAATCCTAAAGTCTCATAACAGAGTAGACTTAACCATCTTTGTATAAATCTCTTAACAGAGTGTACACATACATTGTGTTTCAAAACCCTCACACAAGGTAGATCTAATCGATCTTCTTGTTAATCCTAACAGGGTAAGGTCACCAAAAGTGATCAATCTTTGTAAGATTTAACAAGCTACTTTATTTACCGTAGTAGTGAAGTTTTGTGGGTCTCATCCCCACCACATTTTTTACCTTCTAACAGGGGTTTTCCACAATTCCAAAATACTAGTGTCATGTGTAATTAAATTTCATGTGTGTTTATTGTTTACATTACATGCATTTTCATTTTCAATAGTGACATTACATGTTTTGTGAATGCAATATAATCAATCAGTTATAACAGAATATTTGATTACAAAGATTTGTTTGAAAGTTTTTAAGGGTACTGATTCACCCCTCTCCTCTCAGTACACACCTTTCTATTATTCCAAAAATAATATAAATCATTGGAGATTACACCAAGGTCATCCATGTGAAAGCAATATTATAATTTAAGTTACAAATCAGTCAAGGAAACAACAAAATGCAATAAGGTCCCATGCTAGAAGCATCCAGACCAAAACATAGAATGGATCCAACTAGATAAGAGATAAGCATTAAATACATAGGTCACATATAGCATAAACTCATTTAGATAATAGATAATCACTAAATGCATAACCCAGTTCTAAATCAAGAAGTATCATATACTCTAGGAGAGAGAGAGAGAGAAAGAGAGATGCTACACATAGCCCAATGTTAGATTCACAATTATGAAAAACAACATCACACACACTAGCCAATGAATCACCTAACTTGATAATTGTATGTGGACCTTCACACACCATAGTGAGATCCACACATTATGTTAGAAACACAACCACATGCCAAAAATCCACTTTAGAAGTCTTCATACCACATTTTTGGAGAAGGACAACAACTGAACAGAACTGCAACATTGCATGACACAGGTTTTGAATCACCGGGAATAATTTTTGGATCAACATAGAATGCCACAAGCAAGAAAAAAACATTAATTCATTAGAATAAGCATCAACATGCCTTCAACCCTAATTTCTAGAGTAGAACCCTTCTAGAAAGAACAAATGAAGCACTATTAATTGCAATTGTAAAACTGTATTTCTCTATTCACTGAACCACTGACATCGGTACCACACAAACTTCTGAATATAAGAATAGAACACTGAAGCACTACTAAAAATCATCTTCACATGATCACAAGATACATACATGTATTCTACTATTTTGACATATTTATCTTCCACTACATTGTAGATGTGAATACATACATGTCTTCCAATATTCTGAAACACCAAATACATACCTTTCTTCCACTATGTTATAGGTTTGGTACATAAAATTATTTCTCCAAGAATAGCATACTTCTGAACCATAGTGTTTGAGAAACTACAAACACCTCTGAAACAATGTTTGACATCAATGACAACAGAAAACCAAACATATATTTCCAACAATTTCTCCATTCTTCTCTTATCAACAATGTCATTCTACTCCCATACAATGAATGACATCAAGGGACCATTATAGGGGAGTGTGAGAGACATCCATACACTATCATCCAAAGAATGTCAAATTCCTAAGATATGCATGTCCAAAAACAATTTAAGTTTACCCTCCAATGCACCCAAACTTGCTTCGCTATAAACTATTTAGCAAAGGCCCACCCTCACACAATTTGAGGATCTGTGCTAAGATCATGGATGTGACATTTGTGTTCACATAATATTGAAATGTAGAAGAGAGATATCACCCCCTGAATTCTCTTAATCACTTACACTATCTCAACATCTACAAATTTTAAAATCTTCCTCAATTTTGTATTGTGATATGCCCCTAAAGGCCATTTACTTTTCAATTACATCCAGACAAGTAATGAGTTTCATACTACCAATGGATGAAAAATATCCCCACCATACTACTCTCAAAATGGTTTGAAGACCGAATCAAAAGTGTAAAGCATTAATTTCATTTCTCCCATTAATAAGACAACCTCAATCGATATTAATAAGGGGTCCTTTGTTGACAACTTTGCACAATCCATTACCAATCTCCCCACACATTGTTCAAGTCTATATGTTGGCATGGTTCTTTCATACCAATAGTTCAATAAACTAAATTAGTCACCTCCTTATTCCCCTCCCACAAAATTGAATAACCAAAAAATTCTAAAAATTATCTAATTCCTCCTAGATCCAATCAAGAAACTTCTTCAAATTCTAATTTGGCTTGTCTTTGCATCTTACATTGTTGATAGAGATCTTGGTTCCTCATTAATCAACATGCCACCTATTTAGAATATTGAGAAGTTGTTGACATTGTTTTAATTGATGTCAAAACCATTATATCGGTTGAATATTTGTATCGGTTAGTTGTTAGTTAGATGTTTGTGTTTCGGTTATGTGCAAAAAAGATTCATTCTATGCAGTTTTGGGTTATGATGGTGGATGTATTTGTTCCTACTATTGAAATACATCTTTCTAGTACATCTATATATTCCAATTATTCTAGAAGCATGAAGTTTTAGATAGAGTTTTTTTTTTGATATGTTTAAGAGTTCTTCCAAGTATCCCTGCTGCCTGGACAATCATGTAGTATATCATAAGATTTTGATATGACAGTTGTGTTTTATTTTTGGACAACTTCTATCAGGTTCTATCCATCGGTTGGTTCAAAATATTTTTAGATCAAGTCATGGAATTGGTTGTGGCATTCCACCGGTTCCATAATTTACTTATCTTTCAGTAATTATGTTGAGAAACATGTTTATCTTATGTGTGACCTATCTTTGGGTCCTATGGTAATGTAGTGTAATTTGTTCATATGCATGACCTATTTTAGGTTCGGTTCTAGCACATTAAACTATAATTATAATATCTTTTGTCATATATCCTACATGTCATGTGGCTAAGTTGTGCATTTGTACTATCAGATGCATATATAAATAAATAAATCATTTTGTATCTGAGGTGACATGTGAGAGAGTAAGTTGAAGGTGGTGAAATGTGAGTGAATACTTGGCAGTAAAGTGTATAAGCAGAAGTGTGAAGGGTGATTGGTATATCAAGAAGAGATTTACATATAGAATTAAAAAAATATTGTATTGAAGTTTACTGGCAGAAGATTGGTATTTGATCTATTTCTATTGGTAATTTTTTCACTAATAACTAGAATAGTTTCATGCATATGGAGATGCAATTATATTAGTTCACATTTTGTTTATAAGACATCATTCTGTAGTACATCTTTTGTATAAAGGAAGTTAGCCCAATAGGCAGTGAGAAAACTAGTAGTGAGCCCTTGTAAAAATCACCTTAGCAGGTGTTTACATTCATGAGAATTAGCTTCTCTGTGTTTTTTCCCATCTTGGGTTTTCATATTATACCCAGTTTCATGGTGTTTTTTGCTCTTGTTCTTTAAAGATTTTATCATTTTTCATAATCTATATGGATTATGGTTTTATTGGTTTAATAAAGTTGTGAAAAGGTGTTTTGGAATAACTGAGTCACCCCCCTCTTAGTTATTTGACCTATTCAACAATTGGTATCAAAGCTTGGTTCCTTGTAGATAGAGATTAACCACTTGAGGGAAATCTAAGATGTTTGAAAAGATGGAAGGAAAATATTATTTTGATGAGGATTGACAGACCATGATGGGTGATATTGAGTGTTAGAGTAATCATTAGTTTTCTTATTAATTAAATCATATTGATTTAATTAGTGAATTTATTACTCTTTAGTGCTTAAGCTTTCTCTTAGGTGGAGTATAATTAATATTTATATTAATTATTAATGCGCAACCTTAGTTTTTCCTTGCTTTAGGGTTTCGTTCACCTTTATAGGTTGAACTTTGTAATTCTTTTTAATTATATTGAAATATAATTTTGCTCTCACTATTTTTGAGTAATTATGAGTTTTGCTTTTTCCTTCTTCCTGCTTCTCTCTTGTAATAGGTTTCTTGCATTGAGGTTTTCTTAGCGTTCTGCGGATTTGTATTTCTCAAATCCTACATGGTATCAGAGCCACCCTGCTGCTGCATGGTCTAGTGTTTTTGAAGAAATGATTTGAGGAAAAAAAAACCACATCTTTTTTGGGGGTTTTCTCTTTAATCTGAAAGAGGTTCTTTTTTCTAGAGTACTTTGAGAAAAAATGGACCTCACCATCGCGCTCAAAAGGCCCGGGAGATTACTTTTTCATATCAAGTTTGCCATTTTTGGCAACAGTGGCCTCTGAGAAATTTTTTCTCTCTCCCAGCCGTACAACATGGTTTTGAAGAAAAAAACCTTTTTTAAGGTTTTTAAGCGGAGGTAGGAAGTGCCGCTAGCATGCTACCCACACATTGCAAATGCGTAGCTCTAGCCTGGCCCACGCCCGGCCTCAACCGACTGGCCGCCTGATAGCTGCCGCAGCTACAACACCACCCGACTGCCTCCATAACACTGTCAGGGAGCCACCTCCGCTGGCTATCGCTCCACCTTAGCCACCGGAGCACCGCCCGTCTGCTGATGACATCACTTGCCAGAAAGTGACATCATTTTCTAGGGTCCCCAATTTTTCTGGCAACTTTCTAAATTTTCTGGCCACTGGAATTTTTTCTGGCATGATATCTTGGTGACGTGCATACGACCGTCAATTCTTTTCCTGTGGAGGTGTACGGTCATTTGATCATCAAATTTTTTCCCAAGACTGGTTTATTCTAGAGAGCTTGTTTTCAGAGGTGTTGTTGGTTTTTTGGCCGTAACTTTTGCATACAGTATCATTTTTTAGAAAATGAGATATCACCGAAAAGCTCTTTCTGAGATGGAGATAACCATATAGGTTTTGTCTGAAAATTGGGCCATTTGAGTTCCTATTTTTAGAATCAAAGTTGCAGCTTCCCTTTCCCTCCTCATTGCACTAGTTTTTGATCTAAATGCAGTAAGGTCAAATTTCTCAGTTTTTTTTCATTTAAAAGAGCTATCATGGGTTTTTCTACTCACCCTTCAGTTGTTATTTTGGAACGGGGTAGTTATGAGTCATGGGAAAAGGGTATACTTACACATTGTAGGTGGCTTAATTTTTTGTCTTATTTGTGTGATCTCATACCTAAACCAACCACTTTAGAGGGAAAATTAGCATGGGATATTATTAGAGATCACATAGTAGGACTTATATTATCTAGTGTTGATCATGACACTGTGTTGGCTATATCAAACATTGATTGTCCTCACCCACTTTGGACACGTCTTTGGGAGATCTATGGAGACCCTAATCTCTCTTCATTCTCAAAGAATCCTGCTTCAGATTGTCTCATACCCATTTCTTGGAGAGAGAATACACCCTTTAATCATGATACTTTAGAGGGGCTTGCGTATTTAGACACCCTTACATCTTCCGATGGATTAGAGGATTGTCTCACAGTTCCTACTCTTCAGACCGAGACTTCACCAACATCTCCTGTTGTTCCTGATTCTGTGCAATAGGGCATCATTCACCTTCCAAACATAGCTACTTTGGACTCTTATATTGCAGACATCTCCTTCTTTTTTGTTGAGTCTTATATTGTAGATTTGGAGGATTATTATGAGGACATTCATCTCCTCTACCTTGACAGTTAGGTTATCACTATTCGCCCACCATTATCAGTGCATTCAACGGTTGTATTTCAGGATTCTCCACATCAATTTGGATTTGACATCATTTGTTTAAGTTCAAATAGGGAGATTCTTCATCATCCAATCATGGCACACATCTTGAGTCAGATTGGTTCATCACTCTTCACAGGGTTTATTCGACACCGTCCTTTGGATCTGTTTCTTCCCAAGGGGAGGAATATCATTTGCCACTTCAGGATCTCCTTTTGGATTCTACATCAGGAATCTACCATTGTGACAGGATTTTCTTCATTCTGGGGGACTTTGGTGTCTCATCCCTCTCTCGTGGGGGGCTGGTTGTACTTATGGTTTTGAGAGAGTCACTTGAGCCATTTCTTTTTTGCATTTTTCTATCTCTTTTTGGAGAGGGGTTTTTCCCACTGGGTTTTCTTGTTTGTCTCTAGTTTACAGAGATTTCCTTGTATTGGGTACCTGATCTGGCCTTGTTGGCGGGACCCTTTTCTTGCTTTCATAACTGTGCTAGGTTAGCTTACCCATTGCACTTAGCTAAATGGGGGGGGGGGGGGGGTGTTAGAGTAATCATTAGTTTTCTTATTAATTAAATCATATTGATTTAATTAGTGAAGTTATTACTCTTTAGTGCTTAAGCTTTCTCTTAAGTGCATTATAATTAATATTTATATTAATTATTAATGCACAACCTAGTTTTTTCCTTTCTTTAGAGTTTCATTCACCTTTATAGGTTGAACTTTGTAATTTTTTTTAATTATCTCAGAATATAATTTTGCCCTCGCCATTTTTGAGTAATCCTGAGTTCTACTTTTTCCTCCTTCCTTCTTCTCTCTTGTAACATGTTTCTTGCATGCAGGTATTCTTGGCATTCTGTGGATTTGTATTTCTCAAATCCTACATTGAGAACACTAAATCAGAGAATTAGGAGTTGAAATAAAACATTAAGAAATTAAATCATACATCTCAAAGCTAAGGGAACAAATCTAGAAATTCAAAGAAAGACACAAGGAAGTAAGTCAGGAATTGAAGAAGTCAAAAGAAAAGGTGGCGAGTCTGGAGAAGTAACTAAATTATAGAAAAAAACTGATAATTTCTCAAAGAAAACTTCAAGTAGAAAATGGAAGATTGGAAGAAGATCGAAGGAGATCTAAAGAATATCATAAAAAAAAATTAGATGAAAATAAAAATTTTGATCAAAATTAAGGAAGATTAGATCTAAAGCAAAGGTTTGTGAGAGTGGCACTATCTTGGATCAACTTTGAGCCTTTCATAAAAGTCACAAGGGCAAGGAAGGATTGGGTTTCAACGGTGAGTGTTCAGGTCTAAATTACAAAGAGAAAGGAAAAGAAAAGGTAGTTGAAGAAAAAGTGAAGTATGGGGTAACAAGCATAAACAAGAATCCAAGATCATCTACAAGAAGGTGTCTATTCAGGCAATCGAATGCTTAATGGTACTTATCTTTTAATGATTATTATTTTATATGCAAGAATTATGGTCATAAAACTGTTGAATGCAAGATCAGAAAGGAACAAAATATTCAATGCTCTAATTGTCATAAGTTTGGTCATAAGGAAAATCAATGGAGAAGTCGAGTATCAAATCTGGTTAGGAAGAATGGAATGAACAATATATTTCATGGATATTGCTATGTATGTCACAATTATGACCACCAGGATAAGCAATGCAGATCTAGGGTTTAGTCAGTGAGATTAGGACAAAAGAAGGTTATTTTTTCAATTGTGGATAGACTAATCATTAAGATAACACTTGAAAATTTGGCAGTGCTCCTGTAAAGTCTGGGGATGGTAACAATGTCATATTTTTAGATGAATCTCAAAAGACAGACATGGTATGGAAAAATAAGGATGCAAGTGAAGAAATTTATGTGGTAACAAATCTTAGTACTAGTTCTTCTAGTAACTAAGCCTAATTCTTTGGCTCAAGGAGAGTACGGAAATGCTATATTCGTCACTTCCCCTTCTCTGGTGTGATACCAATTGTAATTTTTGTGTCTTTGGTATGTTTGGGTATTAAATCTTTATTTAGTTTGATTGATCTTTGTTGTACGAATGATTGTGTTAGAAATAAAAATCTCAGCAGGAAATGTAATCATAAGGAATTAATGTAAAAATGTCATTTTTAAATCATTTGTCACTATTGCGAAGAATAAAAATTGAGAAGTTTGCAAAGATTGTGAGGGTTTGGTAAAATTGTTCAAAGTGCAAAGATGGAATTTAGATTGGTTGCTCGAGAGTCTGGTGCTGCCATATCGAAGATGTTGTCTAGAGTGGAATAAGAATAATTTGATCATGGTAAAATCAAGAATTTGGAAGTGGGGTTGTCTGCCTAAGGGTTGCAGAGAGTTCATGCCCTAGGTTTGGATATTTGGGGAGATTTCCCCTGGTTTGCAGAGAAATTATAAATCTTGTTTGTACCAAGTCAATTCAAGGATGTGAGCTTATTATTGGATAAACCATATGTTGTGAAAAAGGAAGTAATTGAGGAAATTACAGGGTTATACAGTGTCAGAGATCTTCCAGGGAAGAAGTCAGTAAAGTACAAGGAGGTGCGAAAGCTGACTAACATTGGCAAATATCAACATGCCTATTGATTAACACGCTTCTAGATTTGGTGTTAAGGTGATTATCACATATAAAATTTTATTTCAAAATCATGAAGGTGCTATGTTTTCTATAGAGACTTACATTTCTCATAAAATGGTGAAAAAAAGTGTACCATTTGATTTATGTAGCCTATTATTGGAAAACTTATTTGAAAATGTCAAGAAGTCATTTGAAGAAGGTTATGCTTTCTGATTTGGTTCTTTTCTCATATGTTTGGTGTTCTATTTGCTAGGAACAATAACATGTAGAGATAACATGGTATGGAGGTTCGACATTCCTATCGAAAAATAAATTTACAAATATATTGAGATGTTGGGAAATAAGGAGGATGCCTATAAGGCATATTTTTCTACTTTACAAATGAGTATTTATTTTTATGTGGTTGTGTCTAGTGTAGTACCTATTAGTAATGGTAAGGAGGGTTGCTCCTCTAGTAATAGTGAACTAGAGATTGTTATTGGTGGTTCCCTTTTGAAACCAAAGAGTAGAAAAACCAACGAAAAGTATAAAGAAATTATTTTTATCTCTGACGATGAAGAAGAAGAAGAAAGTGAAAAAGATGCAGAAGTGAAGAATGAAGAAGAAGTAGAAAAGGATGATGGTTCTTCATCAAAATTTGACTTTGTGGATTCTGATATAGTTTAGGCAATGATGGAAGAAGGAGAGTTTGAAAAAATTGGTGACTTATGGTCTAGTTGCTTTGCGGTGAGTAGAACTGACATTGCGAATATGTTGGCTAATCACTTGATCAATAAGAAAGTTTAAAAAGATAATTAAGAATAAATGTGTTGATACTACACAAAGACTATCCAGGTTGATCGATGAAATAAAAGAGTTCATAAAAGAGATTTCATATATTTGTCAGTATTGTCTTTGGTGGTCTATTATCATTGATAATTTTAGAGGAAGAATTGAAGTTATTGAAATAAAGTTGAATGATTTGGGTAAGACTTATGATTTCTTCAAGGATGGAGGAAAATAGAGAGTCAGAGTTGGTCAGCTTCAGTTTGAGATGTTACAATTACAAAGATAAAGAGAAGATTTGGTGAAGACCTTCTGGTTGGTGAAGGATTTTGTTGAGGTTCAATTAGAACATGTCTCTGGTATTCTTTTTTATGTAGAGGAATATGAGCATCATTTATGTTCCCTAGATTGGACTTCACCATTCGACATGTTGGTACATCATAATAGTTTGTGTTCCTGGATGAGTGTGGTTGTGGATGAGTGGAAGAAGAAGCTTTTGATTATCAAGAAAAGGTATTCAATTTTTTTTTTGGAAAATCTATTGTTCTTATATAATTATTTGAATATCATTTTGTGGAATTTTTCCATTATGGAATAAAAGGGGAAGAGAAAATTAGGAGAAAAACACTAAAGGAATATCTAACTCAGGGGGAGTTTTTGTATTTTTGATTTTTTGTATTTTGTTTTTTTGGCATTAATACCAAAGGGGGAGATTGTTGAGAGTATTGAGAAGTTGTTGACATTGTTGTCATTGATGTCAAAACTATTATACCGGTTGAATATTTGTATCAGTTAGTTATCATTTAGATATTTGTGTTTCGATTATGTGTAGAATAGGTTCATTCTATACATAGTTTTGGGTTATGATGGTGGATTTCCTTGTTCTTTCTATTGAAATACATCTTTCTAGTACATTTGTATATTATGGTGATCACAGAAGCATGAAGTTTTGGATAGATTTTGTTGGCTTTTATGTTTTAGAGTTCATCTGGGTATCCTTGCTACTTGGAAAATTATGTAGTATATCATAAGATTTTGATATGACAATTGTATTCTATTTCTGGACAAGTCCTATTGAGTTCTATCCATTGGTTGGTTCAAAATATTTATAGATCAAGTCATGGAATTGGTTGTGGCGTTCCATCGAGTTCCAAAATTTTCTTATCTTTCAATAATTATACTGAGAGACATGCTTATCTTATGTTTGACCTATCTTTGGGTCCTATGGTAACATGGTGTAATGTTTTCATATGTATGACCTATTTTAGGTCCAATTCTAGTGTGTTAAACTATAATTGTAATATATTTTGTATAGTCAACATGTCGTGTGGCTTGGCCGATATATATATTTGTAAAATCACCTTAATCCGTGTCACCTTAACCAGTGTTTAGATTCATGAGAATTAGCTTATCCATGGTTTTCACCATCTTGGATTTCCACATTATATCTGGTGGACCATGGTGTTTTCTTCTCTTGTTCTTTAAATATTTAATCAGTTTTCATTATCTATATGGTTTATGGTTTTACCGATTTAATAAAGTTATGGAAAGGTGTTTTTGAATAAATGATTCACCCTCCCCCTCTTAGTTTTTTGACCTTTTCAACACCACCTTCTATATCTACCCACCCACCCTATGGGAGGGAATCGTAGGGTTCCCTACAGACCCATGTAGCTACATTTCCTGATGCTTTATTTCCCTGACTTATTTCCTCCAGAGAAAGGGTATGATTAAAGGGAAGAAGAGTCTATTAAGGAAGTCAAATACTCTATTATATAGAATGTATTAATAACCCTTTAATAATAATATTTGAGATGGTTTCTTAAGGGAATCACTTGGCACTAGATAATAATTGGGGTCGGGGCCTTTCTTCTTAATATTTAAGGTGGGCCTTACTATTATTATTTAAGTTAGTCTTTCTCCATCATACAAACAATGATGCTCTAAAAGAGGGAGTATTAATCCCATTTAATGATGGTTAAGTTCCCTTTCCCAATTATTGTAGGGAAAGATGAGGAGACACATCTTTTATTATGCACTAGGACCCCAAGATAGGGGGAAATGGATAGGAACAAATCTCAGAACCTAGGCTTTTAGGAAGTCTAGATTTAATGGGTATACATTTGGGTGGGTGGTAAACTGTTTGATTCATAGTAGAAAATCTCTCAATGATGGTTATTTATTAATGAGAAAGCATTGAGAAGTTGGTTATCGAGAAGAGTGATTAGCACATAATCACTTTCTATATGAACTCGTGGACACCTAAAATTGTTAAAACCAAAAGAAACATTTTTACTTTCTTCTTAATTAATTAAATAATATTAATCAATTAATTAATTCAACATTACTATTCCAATTTAATATTCCCTTCCTTTTCATCTTAATATTATAAAAAACTTTGGGTGGAGAGTGGGAGAAGGAGCATAGAGGGTGTAACTAGGGTTTTTACAAGTGAAGAAGATGGAGGAAGTTCAAAGGATGACGTTGTGACCTAGTTTTCCTTTTGGTGGCCTCAACTTTTAAGAGCTCATAGTCAGGTTTTAGTAAATCTATTTTAGCATGGAAGTTATAAAAGGACGTGGGGACTGAGTCATAAATAAGGGAGGAGTTTCTCTTATCTTGTGTGCTCCCCCCCTCACCATGGGCTCCTGTTATTCAATTCTAACCAGTCTTTATGATTTATGTTATATGAAGATGGATATCTTGGTTTTCACATGTGTGATTGTGCTCACTCTTCTCTGGAATTTTTCTCCTAGAGATGGTGTTTAGATTGGTTATTCTAATTAGTTTCTTTTTTCTCTCCCAACACTATCTATGTTTTTGCTACCACTCATCTTTGGTAGTTTATGTTCTTGACTAGTGGCTTGGGAGTTGAAATCTTGTTCTACATTCAAAGGGATGGGTGGATGGTCTTGCCTCTTTCCCTAGAAATGATTTTTCTCCTTGATGTGTGTCATTGCAGTGGAAGGGGAGTGAAAGGAGCTACTTCCATAGCTCCTCTTGGTGTGGTTTATGATGTTTTTGTCATTGTCTTGGTGTTTTCTAGTGCTCTTTTTTATTTTTTCTATTGTGGACACTCTATGGTGAGCACTTCCTAATATCTCTAGTTAGGTTTTCTATGTGGAGGGAAGGAAAGGGTTTGTGGGTTTCTATGCCCTTATGGTAGCTTTCAACCCTTGGGTGTTTAGTGCAGCAGCTACTAGAGGGCAACCTGATGATTCTTGGGTTTTCTCTAGTGATGCTTTTGTGGTGTTAGATATAGCCTTGGCATTCTTTTGGAAGGTATTTGGTGTGGATTCTAATGGTGGAAATGACACGTAAGGGAAGAGGGTGTATGCAGTTATATTTTTATCCTTTCCTTTTGTTTTCTTGCAACTGGTTCTAATTTGGTAGTTCCTCTATTACAAGACTTCCCCCCCAGGTTTGTTGGGCAGGTCTTGGGAAGAATAGTGAACAAATGTGGGAGGATTGTGTGTGTTTATTTCCCTTTACTCATAGTTGGGGATGGATGTTGTGACCCTCTCATGATTTTCTGTCCTAGTTTGGACTTTTCAGTGGTATTTTTGGGTGTTAATGTTGATGCTCTTTGCCCCATTTTTTCCCCCTCTGGGTTTCTTCTTGTTTCCTTGTGGGGATGGTTTGTGTGTATTGAAGAGGCTAGAAGATTCATGGAAACGAATTGACACTTATGGTTTCTTCTTGATGGGTTTTGTTCTAAGTGTTCTTGACATATCTTGTGACTTTCTCTTAGAGGATGGGTTTGTTGTTGTTCATCTATGGTCACCCCTAGTTTTTTTGGTTGATGTTGGAGCTCCCATTGGCTCTTTTCATCTTGGTGATGAGATGGATACTAGAAGTTTTGAAGGGCTCAATTTGAGCATGGTGTTTTTTTTTTAGGTTTCTACCTTATTGGGGATGTGTTTGCCCCTTTTGTTATCTGGAGTTTTTTTCCCTTTTATGGAAGTTTTTGGGGTTTTCTGTGGTGCATTAGTTTTTTTGGTTGGCAGTTCACCATTGTATATTTTATATGGATAGATAATATGAACAGGTTGTTGGAATTTTCGTGTAAGCCCATAAATATGGCAGGTTACTTGCAGCCTAAGTGTACACTCTTCCCTCAGCTTGCGAGGGCAAATTTGGTCTTCAAGTATGAGATCCTATGGATAAGATTTGGAACCTACCAAGATTTTTTTCTAATGGAAGATTACAGTTTAAGTGCATGCTTGTCCCTTATTATTTTGGAGTTTTGTGGGTTTTTAGTGTTGGTACTCTGTGGATAAACCTTGGCTTCTATCAAGGTTTGATGGGCTCTTGTGCTAGTGGTAAGAATACCCTTATGGTGTCTGGAGGTATGGTGGATTGTGTTCCGGTTGATGGAAAGGTGATGCTCCATCTCATTGTGATGCTTGGGGATATTTACCGGTCTTATTTTCTTCTACATGTTATGAGCTTGAATATGGTGCCTACCCTAAATTTTGGGGTTGAGTTTCTCCACCTTTCGTAGCTAGGTTGTGATGTACATTTCCATCACTATTGAGTTTCTTTTTTAATTTTTGTGTGTATTTTTGTTCAGACTATCCATTTTAGTAGGTATGGACAATGGCCTTGTTTCTTCTAGTGGTCAATTGATTGATAATAGTTTTCAAGGGCTTGTTTGGTCTTTGGTTGCTTTTTATTGAAGTTTGGAGCTGACTTTGGGGCCATGTTAGAATTTATTGTGATGGGGTGTTTTCTATTCTCCATGGAAAGGACTTGACGTACTAAGTTTTTTTCTTCCTCTTTCGTGGTTCCTATGGAGGTGAGAACTTGCTTCGTGATGGAGGAGGTTTTTAACTTTGTGCACTCTTCTTCTTTCTATTTATTATTAGGTGTGGGATGATTTAGTGGTTGGATCTATAGTATAATACTATCTTCCTTTTTGACTCCTATTAAGGTGGGATCCTTGTTTGTTGCTTTGAAAATTAGTTTTGTTGATGGGGGTTGGTTCTCTGGTTTGAGGGGTGTTGTTCTTTACTACATGGTGATTTATGATACCATTTGGTTACCCATTGTGAAGGCTTGGGGAACCTTTCAAAATCACTTTGTTTTTGTGCCCCACATATTAGGGTGTTGGTTGTCTATTGTTCATGGCCTCTTTTGGCCCTTGTACTATAAGTGGCCAGTCGTGGCCCTTTTTTCTGTAAGAGGTCTTTTTAGGGAAGGTGGGTAATCTATAGACAATGTGCCCTTTGTGGGCTTGACTTGTAATATCCATCACCTTTTTTAATGTTTTTTTGATCTCTCAACAACCCTTGGGTTGTGGTTGTGTAAGGGTCAACCCCCTTATTTTGACTGCTGATTAAATACAAAATATTTCCCTTCCATTTCATAATAACTAATTTTTATTTATCTTTTTACTTCAAATATTAATTAAATATTTAATGAACTCTCATGCACTTTAGTTGAATAATATTTATTATTAAATTTTATCTATATATGTAGTGTGTCAGGTAAACTTTTTAATGTAACTAGTGACGCTAGCGCGACACCTCCTCCAATACCATGTGGGTTGCGGGGAGACAAGACCCAATGACCTTGTTCTTTACCACATGAATCTCTCGCTAATTGAGCTAGGCCCCTAGCTCCAATTGAATAATATTTAGTATTTAATTAAATCAATTTATATTTTCTCTATAACTAAATAATTATTTTAATTATTTAATTTGTTAACTAAGTCTTCTATAATTAGATAATTTATTTAATCTTGTCACCTTTTTGAAAAAGTTACTTCTTCTAAAAATAAATAAAATCTTTATTTTATTTATTACTTTCACATGCTCAATTATATAATTATTTATTTATTTAATGTAAACTTTAAGTCCGCAGTTCTACTTCTCTAATTGCTACTCACTCTCACTTCAGTTGATAAGATCAATGTACCTAACTTTTAATTAAATCAATTAAGTCCTCAATTGACTCGATCTTTCTAAATCAAGTAGTCAGTTCTAACTTGTTATCATCACTATCAAGTTATCTCATTGAATCTCAATTGTTGATTATTTATCCTCACCTTTTAATATGAGTTGTCGATTGAAATCCTCAAATATATATAAAAAAATCTTGATTCTCATCTTAGCTAACCAGAGTCATTGAATTTTTATGCTAACATAAAGTGAATTTCTCTAACGAATTTGAGAGCCGACATCATATTACTTGATAAGGAGATGAAGGATGAAGAATTCATTGGGATTGAGTGCAATGGTTTTAGTATGAATTCAATTTATTATTTTTCATTCAATTTTGTTATCATTCTTTATTGGTTGAAGGGGGTTCAATGTTGAATTTGAGTTTTGTGGTTGATTCTTATGTTTAATACTATTTTACCCATTTTTCTACATTGACATTTTTGGTGAACCAAAGTGAAACATGAGTAACTGATAAGATTTTTCAAAGTTCCTAATTTTTCAAGCTACAGGTTCATTCACCACATCTACAAAATCAACACTGCAATTGTCAAATTTCACTGAATTCATCCAAAATCTGTTATAAAAAGGATAAATTATCTACTCATTTACTGAACTTATCAACACATATATTTTAGTTTTTATCACATTTGTAGGTGGGAGCACCATATATGCCAGATTCAATACTGCATGCATAGAAATCATAGTCACATATACATAAATTAGCGTCATACTTGTAGACCAAGCACTACATCTAACTTATTAGAGTAGAGTGTAAACTTTTAAGTTATTAAAATTTTAGTTCTATTTTAGTATTTATTGATTCCTAGCCCATGGCTTTTGTGTTACTGGTCATTATTTACAACATTGCAACAAGGAATTTGGAGGACTTAAATAAAAAATTCCTAAACTCATGTGCTTGGTAGTCTAAATCACACTTTAATTTCTACAGCTTTAATAAAAAATTAATTGTATGTCCATGGCACACTTTCATAATTTATTTAGATAAAACCCTAGGTTTTGTGAAAGTATTCTCTCCCCTTGCATGTCCATGGAAACTTGGATGTAAGAGAAGTCACATCTTCATTTATTATTTTATAGGGCCTTCCTTTGGAGAAGTGATCAATCCAAGAGGAACAACCCTAAGTGGTATTTCCTTAGGGAAAATATATAACAAGAGAAAATTTGACGCAAGGAGGGATGGAAAACTAGGGCCAAAGGCACTCCCAGCCAACCAAAACCAACTTGTTGAACAACTCGAAAGAAATAACACAGAAAGGGAGAGAAAGAAAGTAGAATATACTTATTATTTCATCAAACATCATACATGCTGGGTTATAAGGACTTTCCAGTTATGATCATATACATTAAGATCTTGACACAATAATATTCATACATGCAAGGTCATAGACCTGTAATCCAAATCTTCTAACTCTTCGCTATCTCAGAACTACTGCCCAAAATCTAAGAATAGAAAACAAATATATACAAGAGACCACAAAAGAGGTCGGCACCAAAGATCCTAAAGATCCAACATAAGAAACAACAAAGACCCATATTTAGGTCCACATGTATCCCAATGCGAGACCCCAAATTTAATTATGCTACAAAAATTAAATGCACACGTCGACCAGAAGATCCAACATCTGAAAACCAACTCGGTGAGAAAGACTGCCGAGCACAAAGACCAGTCAGTGAAAGCCATCATGTAGCCAAGAAAAACCACTGACACCCCGTCAGTGAATCCAACCAAAAAAAATTAACCGCGCCCGAGCAGTAAAACACAAACCTTCAATCGACCAAGGAAAGCAGTTACAAAGCACTTTATTAACCAGTCTCCAACAAGCTACCAAACCAAAACAAACATATTTTTGGTTGATATAGGATTGCCAAGAACCCAAGATCCTCTTGCATCAGACACCTTGGAAATGATTATCTAAATCATGAATTAGGTACAGCCTAAATTAAATCTAAATCAGATTGATAAATCCAAGATGAGTTCTCAACTAGTCTATTCTTTTACTTTACCAGATATTCCATGTAATCCTTTCCTCTTGTACTTCTGCCAACTCTCTATTTCAAAATCTGCTCAAATTCTTTGATCTGTTTCTTAGGATAATCACTCAGAACTATCACTTCATCATCAGGTTCATGATACTCATACAAATATGAATATTGAATATAGGTAATATATCCATGTCATTAGGCAATTCTACTTCATAAGCATTTTCACTGTCAAATCTTCTCAATATCTTGCAAGGACCAAATTTCTTCATCTTCAATTTACCATATGTTCCAATAGGAAATCTGCCTTTCTTCAAATGAACCATAACTGCATCACCAGCTTCAAAAGTCTTATGTCTTCTTGACATAGATGCACTATCCTTGTATTTCTGATTACTTTGCTCCAACTTATATTTCACTTCTTCATGCAATGTCTTCATAAACTCAACAATTTTTTCTCCTTCATCACTCCTCTTTTCTTCTCTAGCAATATCTCTTAATTCTGATATACCTCTCGCTTGTATTCCATTAAAAATCTCAAAAGGTGTCTTTCTAGCACTTATATTCACTAAACTATTATATGCAAACTCTTCTTGTGCCAACATCAAATCCCAATTACTCCGTGTGTCTCCAACTAAGCATCTCAACAAGTTACCCAAACTTTGATTTACAAACTCTGTTTGTCCATCAGTCCATGGATGAAATGTAGAACTATACTTCAACTCGGTATCCATCTTCTTCCAAAGTGTTTTCCAAAAGTAGCTAACAAACTTACTATCTCGGTCAGAGATGATACTCTTCGATAATCTATGCAATTTGACAATCTCTTTAAAGAAAAGATCTTTTATATGCACTGCATTTGATATTTTTCTACATGGTATGAAATGTGTCATCTTCAAAAATATATACACAACAACAAATATGGAATCATTACCTCTTACTCTCCTCGGTAAGCCAAGAACAAAATCCATGCTGATATCACTCCAAGGTTTCTCAAGAATAGAAACTGGTGTATACAATCTAGTATTTTGACTTACTCCTTTTGCAACTTGACAAACTCCACAACTCTTTAAAATTTTTTGAACATCCTTATACAACTAAGGCCAAAAATACCTTTCCTTAAGTAAACTCAATGTCTTATCAATTCCAAAATTTCTAGCCAAACCACTACTATGTTTTTCCTTTATCAGATTAGTTCTCATTGATCCTCTTGGTATGCACAACTGAATACCTTTAAACAACATATCTTCTTGAATGAAATAGTCTTCATACTTACTTGGTTGATTGGGAATAGGCACTCTACACATTCTCCATAGCTCAAAAAAATCAAGGTCATTTTCATACAAGTTCTTCATATCATCAAAACCAATAACCTCAATTCACATTTTAGTGAACAAAGATCTTCTTCTTCTTAATGCATCAGAAAATTGGTTAGAAACTCCACTCTTATGCTTCATCACAAATCTGAAATTCTACAAATACTCTACCCATTTCATATTTATCCAATTCAACTTATTCTTACTACCCAAATACTATAAAGCCTTATGATCATTATACAATATAAATTCACTCGACATAAAATAATGTCTCCACTTCTTCAAATCTTGAACAATAGTATAGAATTCTTGGTCATAGACATAATATTTCCTTTTAGCATCATTCAACTTTTCTCTAAAGAAAGCAACATGTTTACCTTCTTGAGTCAACACAGTTCCTATTGCACTTCTACTTGCATCACATTCAACTTGAAATACCTTATTGAAATCAGTTAGGGCTAGCACAAGCAATTTGACACCCTTCTACTTCAAATTCTCAAAACTCTTGTCAGTTCCATGTGTCCATTTGAATTCTCTTTTGTCTCCTTTCATTGTCTCAGTCATAGCATTGCAAACTGAACTGAAACTTCTGATAAAATTGCAGTAAAAAATTGCTAATCCATGAAATGATCTTACCTCACTCACATTCTTAGGCGTAGGACAACTAAGTATAACTTCAACTTTCTCAGGATCCATCTTCAAACCATGTTTTGAAATTACAAAACCTAAATACACAAGTTCTTCTTTCATGAAGGAACACCTTTTTAAATTTATCAACAACTTTTCTTCTTTCAATATTTGCAACACTTGTCTTATATGCATCAAATTTTCTTCTCTGTTCATACTGAATATCATAATAACATCTAAGTATACAATCACACATTTATTCAAGAATTTCTTTAAAACCTCATTCATCAACCTCATAAATGAACTCAGGGCATTAGTTAAACCAAAGGTCATAAATAACCACTCATACAAACCTTCTTTTGTGTTGAATGTAGTCTTCCATTCATCACCTTCTCTGATTTGGATATGATGATATCCACTCTTCTAATCAATTTTGGTAAAATACTTTGCTCCACTCAAACAATCCATTATATCATCCATCCTCGATATAGGAAATCTATACTTAACTATTATCTTGTTAATATCTCTTGAATCATTGCACATTCTCCATTCTCCATTATTCTTAGGTGCTAACACAACTAGTACTTCACATGGACTCAAAAATTTTCTGATCAAACCCTTGTTCAACAAATCATGAACTTTTCAGTTGAGTTCTTCATTCTTGGTCGGTGTCAACTAGTGTGGTTCTTTGTTTGGAAAACTAGCCCCAGGAATTAGATCCATACAATGACTAATATCTCTCATCAGTGGAAAACCATCAGGTACATTATCTGAAGTGAACTCCTTGTACTCGGTGAGAAATTTCTCAACTTCTTCAGGAACTCTATCTTCCGTGTTCTTACTTGGTTTGTTAGGAATCAAATCATAATAGATATCATTCCTTTTCAAATCCTTGACAAATTGTCTACCTTGCATCAAACAAACTTTCACAGATGTACATATCTCACCAAAAGATTCTTCAGCCAAAGGTAACAAGATTTGTTTCTTACCATCAACCCAAATAGTATATTTTTTCACTCTTCTATTATGTATAGCATGTCTATCATATTGCCAAGGTCTACCCAAAAAAATATGACAACAACCCATAGGCATAATATCACACAAGACCTTATCATAATACTTTCCAATTTTTAGATTCACAAAACATTGTTAACTCGCCATTAATGTATGGTCATCCTTGATCCATGAAATCTGATAGGGCTTTAGGTGCTTCATTCTTTTCAGCTGCAACTTTGTGACCATCTCCTCAGATGCCAGATTCTCTGAGTTGCCACTATCAACAATTACCTTCCAAACTTTGTTTGCAACTCTACATCTGGTCTTGAACAAAAATTTTCTTACAAGATCTTGATCTTTACTCCATAGTATTATTCTCACCATTAGGTTTCCTTCCTTCTCAGGTTCATTTTGTGAGTCTTCTTGCACCAAAGAATTTCTGCTACTACTGATTTTCTTGCTTGCATGTGTATACTTAACAGATCTATGTCCTTCACCATAATTATAACAAGTTCCTTGGAACCCTCTTCTGATATAACCACCTTAGGAGTAATTGCCTCTTCCTTGGAATGAACTTCCACCCTTCCACTTAGTTTTTCCTTTGTCTTTATGTGTGTCTTGATTTGTTTTTTTTTTATTAGATCTACTATTTTCACCATAATATCTACCTCTTCCTCTAGGGAAGCTACCTCCTCTTCCTCTTTGCCTTTTCTCATATCTTTTTTTCAGTTTCTCCTCAACTTTTAAGGAAAACTGGTATGCCTCTTCAATACTTTCCATCTTTACCAAGCTGATCTCATCGTGTATAGATCTTCTTAATCCATTTAGATATGTTTCTATTCTTTCTTCTTCATCTTCAACAATGTCCAGATCTAATGTCTAATCTGTAAATCTCCTCGGTGTAATCTTTTACCAAACTATCTTTCTGCTTCAAACTTTGCATTCTCCTAACTAGATTAATCTGGTAATCAAAAGATAGAAAATTTCCTTTCAATTTGTTTATCATCTTATCCCATAACTTGATCTTGTCTTTACCCTTCTTCTTCCAATCCAGTTATAGATGCTCCCACCACAAGGATGAATGACCTTTGAAATTTGTACTTGCAATGTTCACCTTTTTCTCCTCTGATACATTCTCATACTCAAAGTATTTCTTCACTTCATTTATCCAATATATCAACTCATTAGAATCTAACTTTCCACTATACTCAGGAGGATTAAACTAAGGTGTGGAATTCAAGCTTGTCAATGCTTGTAGTAATCTCTCTTCTTCCTGATCCATCACAGGTGCAGGTGCGGCTTCTCCTTGCACTTCTTCAAATTTATCATCACTAAAATCCTCAATATGTCTTCCTATATGTTGGGATGTTTCAACAACTTCTAACCTTTCAGCAATCTATCTAAGCATATCATCCAGACTCGGATCTAAATTTCCTCTCCCACAAACCATCTTGAAACCCTATGCAATTGTAGGTCAGATCGTAATTTGCTACCCTACAACAAATATCACAAGGATTCACAAGAAGGAACCTTAGGTCTCAGCCTTCTCTTTGATACCACTTGACACAAGGAGGGATGTAAAACCAGGGCCAAAGGCATTCCCAACTAACCAAAACCAACTTGCTAAACAAATTAGAAGCAACAACACAAAAAGGGAGAGAAAGAAAGTAGAATATACTTATTATTTCATCAAACATCATACATGTTGGGCTGTAAGGCCTTATCGGTTACAACCATATACATTTAGATCTTTACAAAATAATCTTCATACATGTGAGGTCATAAACCTGCAACCGAAATCTTCTAACTCTTCACTATCTCATAACTGATGCCCAAAATCTAAGAACATAAAAAAAATATATACAAGAGACCACAAAAGAGGTTGACACCAAAGATCCTAAAGATCCAACATAGGAAACAACAAAGACCCAAATTTAGGTCCATGTGCATCCCAATGAGAGATCCCTACAATAATTACGCTATGGAAATTAAATGCACACGTCGGCCAGAAGATCCAACATCCATAAACAACTTGGTGAGAAAGACTACCGAGCAGAGAGACCAATTGGTGAAAACCACTGAGTAGCCAAGAACAACCACCAAGACCCCATTAGTGAAGCCAACCGAAAACAAGTAACCAATCTCGAGCGCTGAAACACAAACCTTCAACCGACCAAGCAAAGCAGTTATTGAGAACTTTACCGAGCAGTCTCCAACAAGCTACCGAACCAAAACAAACATATTTTTGGTTGATATAGGATTTCCAAGAACCCAAGATGATCCTACATCAAAAGTGAAATTTAGAGTGTACTTGTAATCATATTTTGAGAGTGTTAATCGAAAGGGTTGATGATGGGCCCCAAGTAAGGTTGGTTAGAGTCTTAAGTGTCTCACTCTCAAATTTGTATGCTTAGGTCTCTCAAATTATGAATAAAAACCTTATTTTAGATGACATCCTTTTGATTGAGTGTTGTATCATTTTTAGTGCAAAGGAATAGCATTATTCCCTAAAGATACTCACCATACGTATTTTCTTGACTTGAGATAGCAATTTTTAGGTTGTATAAGTTGATCACAACTTCCAAAATGAGGGTGGTTGAGTCATTCCTCCAGACCTGGGCCCCCTAGCTATCATTCTCTCATAAAGAGAAGAGTGTAAAGCACTCCTTAAGTTGTTGAGCATTTAGGTCAAAGAAATACAAAGTTGTGGGCTTGATTTCACTACAATAAGCCTTGACGTTAGATCATAAAAAGTACTTGAATTATCTTTTTATTTTGATAGAATAGTGGAGAGTTGAGCTCTAAGGAGCGTCAACCATATCCTCTTTTGTAAAAATAATCCATAACCATATTTTTTGACATATTTTTCAAGTGTTTGTTAATCAAAATTTGATCAAAATTGAAAGAAAACCTAGAAAACTAGAATACCACAATTGCAAGATATAATACCACATACATAAAATTTTCACCGCAATTTCTAAAACAAACACCAAAATTGTCAAAAGCATGCATATATTAAAATTAGCACCGCAACTACCAAAATTAGCACAACATCTATCAAATATGTCATGCATTTTCCTATCAGGATTATGAATTACTGACTAGGGTCAAAATTCATAATTTTGAGATCATCTGAGACTACAAAACATATTAAACATCCAAAAATTTCATATTCATTTAAATTTTCATTCAAAATCTAGGTTTGCAGCTTTAGATTAAACTCGTCCTCTGAAAATTACATCTAGTTTATATTATATTTACCATTTTCTAGTTCAAGTTTGCATTAGGTTCCCCTTTTCATGATAAAATCATAATTTAGGATTTCACACATCTTACATCCACCAAAAAAAATAGTACAATCATTCTAATCCTTACATTTCAATCCTTATTCTAATATTTTCATATCAATCATTGCATTTCAATTATTAATATAAACATTGCATCTATTAGGTTTGCACAATGATCCTTGGGAAAATCTTTGAGAACTCATGAATCAAAAAATTCAATCATCCCCTTATCATTAATAAGATATCTTGACCTTATAAAAATACTTTTGTAGCTTCCTAAATTGCATCCTTACGTAATTTATTTCTTACTTAGGTCCCCTTTTAGCTCTTATGCCCTCTTGCATTAATTTTTGGCAACACAACTCAATTTTGCATGTCATTCTAGCACTTTATCTCTAAATAGGACCTATGGTCCAGATTTGGGACCACATTGGAGGGAATAGGGAAACATGGTTTCCCTATTCCTTGAAATATTGTGAACAAGTCATTCCACACCTTGATGTTTGGCCCCAAATCAAAATCACTTAATGGTAACTTAGTTTTAGCAAATATTTCAAACCCGCATTAGCCTTCTTCAAGTTTTACACTTGAAATGGATAGGAAAAGTTTATAAATAAGGCATCCTACCTCATTTTGACATATGCATCCACTATCTATATACTAGTTCAAGAAATAAATCAACCAATAATTCATGTTCTCAAGCATTCAAGACACTTCATCCCACCATATCCTTTGTTATGGAAAGATTCAACAACCTTCATACAAGCATTTATTTTATGATTTCCTTTTATATTTTTGTTGAGTCATGTTATTGCATCAACACTTGTGATCAAATTCAAAAATAATTGCATCATCAAGGTATAAGGCACTTTTATTCTTAAATCTAGCCTATGTTATGTCTTAGCATACTTTCCTTTCAAGAAAATTCACTTCTATTTGAAGATTGATTTCAAAACTAGGTTTTGACTTAGGAAACATCTTTCTACACTTCAATTTATATTTTTTCTATGTGCGAGAACAAGTGGTATTGATAGAAAGAGATATTTGGGTAGATCATGACATTTTCTATAATCTGCAACTTAATTTATCTGAAAGTACAAGGAATAGGGTCATTGAGTCACTATATTCTTGGGAATAGGGTGATTGAGTCACCATATTCTTGGGAATAGGGTGACTGAGTCACCACATTCCTGGGAATAGGGTGATTGAGTAACCATATTCTTAGGAATAGGGTGACCAGATTGCCATATTTCCTCTATCTCAACATAAAATTTGGTTTACGGGTGTGTTATAGTCTCCTTTTTTATGGTCCTATAATTAGCCTGAATATTCCTGGTTGTTCTATGCATGCAAAAACCCATATTTTCTCCCCATATAGCCATAGATATTACATATATATTTCTTAATAATATTTATACATTCAACCCTTCATTTATAGTGAAGGACCATTCCATCCACTCAAAACTTGAACCTTCTTAAGCAAAGTGGATCATTTTCCTTCCAATTCAAGAGAAGAGATAACTTAAGCTTCATAGTTTGTTTAAAAATCCTAGTGAAACCTTTCTCTTTCATTAAATTTTGTGAACCTGACTCTCCTACATATTAATTCTTATTTGGTGTCTAGATTATATTTTTATGCACTTCTTTACTACATACTTCTGATTTCTATTCTATGATCTAATTTGGGTATCTTTCATTTTCATAATAGAATTTATGAAATCTGATTGGTTTTCTATTTCACATGTGATTACATTACTCTTTAGTTACATTATCAAAATCATGTGGTAGATAATGGTTTCTTTCATTTCATGTTTTTATTTTGATTCACAGTACTCTTTGGTATGACATCATTAGAATTTCAACCATATTTCCTTCTTGCAAATCATTTCTTAATGCCTTTATCCATATTGTATCTTTTCTTATCATAACATTCGTAAGGAAATTCATGGCATGTGTAGATTTCATAAGATATTTTTTAAAACATGATGACATTAAAATAAACAACATTTGATGAACTATAACTAATTGAATGTTTGAAGATGTTAAGTTGATGATCACCAAGACATAGAAAGTTAATACAAGACATTAAATCAGTTAATGTATTTTATTGTCATTGATGTCAACTTGATATAATCTAAATGGTCATGTAAATATTTCTATACACTTCAAAGAACCAATGAATCAAAGGCTATGCTATCAGTAATGCATAGAAGTAAAGTATTCACAAAGTGACTATATACATCGACGAACAGAGTAAAAGAGCAAAGTCACAGTGTTACCCGACGAGAAAATGCATAGCATTACCGATGAGCAAAGTCATAGTGTTTCCTGATGAGAAAAGCACTATGTAACCTGACGGATAGAATTATAGTGTTTCTCGACGGACGGAGATCCCGAAGACAAATGAAGTCACACCAACGGAATAGTCAGTTGTCATCGACGACTAACTAAAGTATTGACCGACAAAACAAAGAGTCTAGAAATGACAAAATGCTCAGCTGTCAAGAGCTAAAAATAAACATATCTGATACTTATCATTGTTTTAATAGACAAGATAAAGCTGAAGATAAGTAAAGGATTTAAAGCTACTTTGTCCAATTGGAAAGATCTCTACGAGATAAAACTGGAGTTTTTCTTTAAATCTAATTGGCAAGAATTGTGGATCACGCCAAGATCAAGAAAGCCAAGAAATGGTAAAATCATATCTATATAAGAGACAAGCTTATTCATTATGAATAAGGGGAGTGACAAGAGAATAGATGCTGAAGAGATTCTGAAGGAGAATAAAGTCTTCATTCAAACCTGATCAATCAAGTTGAGGAAAGAGCTAAATTTTGCAGACATCAATGAACAATGATAACAACATCAAAAAGTAGAATAGTGTGGAGCAAAGGTATTGAATTGATTACATTGATCAGAAAGGTAATGCACTTACAATAGATCTGAAAATCTGCAATTCAAGTTGTATATGTGAACAAATCAATTTAATGTTTTAGTTTAACCATTGAAGCATCAAGTCTCTTAACCGAGAAGGAATTAAAAGTCTTTTCTAATTGAGATATATCCCAAGGAGTATCAAAAAGTTTGATCATACAAAGTAGCATTGGATATGCCTGATACCTATTGACATGCCAAGTGAGTGTTTGATCAAGGATGGTAGTGTTAGATGCCAGATACTAAGTGACAAAGTATCTATTTAAATCCTCTAACAAGGTCACACCTAATAGTGTATTTGTAACCTTTAACAGGGTTGGCTCTTAACCAAGCTCACTTCAGAAGAGTGAAAATTTGGGGTATCAGTCCCAGTGGTTTTTCCATTAATAGGTTTTCCACATTAAAAATCCATGTGTTAGTGTGTCTATGAGTCATTACTTTATTGTCTTGCATTTCACATAAGTTAATCTGGATTGATCAGTATACACTAGTTATTTACTGTGTTTCGGTAAATAGAAGACTGCTTATCGGTAAACATATAAAAGAAGGTTTTACAAAGTATTCCAACAAGTAGTAATTTGATATAAGAATTTTAAGGCATTCATCTTATAGGACTAAAGATAACTAGAGGTATATTTTTGTGGTACTAAGTCTGAAGGGTTGATTTAAGGATTAATTTTTTAGGACACTAATTCACCCCCCCTCTCAGTTATTACTAACAATTGGTATTAGAGCTTGTGTGCTTAGAAGGAAGGTTTCAATACCTAAGCTAAAGATCAAAATATGAACAGACAAGATGTGCCCAAGTTGAACAAAGATAACTTTGCTTCATGGAAAAGTAGAATAATACTCCACTTATTAGGTATTGGAGATGATGTTACTCAATACTTAGCTACTAAATATGTGTTGTCCACAGGAGCACCCACAATTGAAAAAATGAGAGAGAAGCATGAGAAGAACTGCATGATGATAGATCTTGCTTCCTCACTCTCCGATGTTGAATTTGAAGATGTCAAAGCATGCACAACTACAAAGCAGATGTGGGACAAATTGAAGCTTGTACATGGTGGTGATACAAATGTTCTGAGAGCCAAGGCAGGAAGCCTTAGAGGAAAGTTTGATGATCTCAGAATGAAAGAAGGTGAAAACATCACATAGTACAACACAAGAATCAAAGAGGTAGTCAATTCTATCCAAGGAGTTGGAGGTGTACTAGATGAAGATACAGTGGTAAGTAAAATTCTAAGAACCTTACTGCCTACTTATGCTATTAGAGTATCCGCCATACAAGAAATGAGAGCAGTAGAAAATAGAAATGTTACTCTAGATAGTTTGATTGGAAGACTGATTTCATTTGAGATGAATAACTTTGATAATAGTGTCTTACCAAACATAGAGTCTGCATTCAAATCTTCTTTGAGAATAAGTAAATCAAGTCATAAACACACTATTAGAAAAGATAGTGATAGTGAAAGTGAAGAAGAAGATCTCGATGAAATTGAAGCACTTATGGCTAGAAGAATACAGAGAGGAAAAGGTAAATAAAAAGGTAAATTACCACTTGTGTGTTTTAATTGTAAAGAGATTGGACACTTTGCTGCAAGATGTCCTAATAGGAGAAAAGATGACAGAAGCAATGACATGTCATTTGAAGAGAAGTTTGACAGAGGTGATTATAGAAGCAACTGACAATCAGAAAGAAGAGATATCTGAGACTACAAGGACAAAGGAAACAAGGCCAGTTACCTAGCTAAATGCAAAGATGAAGATACTAACACCGAATCTGATGAAGACATTGAGATGGTATTTGTGGCAGTAAAAGATGATTCAGATGAAGATGAAGAAAGGTATGTAGAAACTGCACTCATATCTAAAGTTAGTAAAAATGATGTATGGATCATAGATAGTGGCTGCACTCACCATATGACCAATGACAAACAAAAGTTTGAGACTTTTGTATATTATAATGGTGGTTCAGTAAGAATGGGTAATGACACACCTTGTCCAGATGAAGGTAAAGGAACTATAATGTTGAATAACTTGATAAAATGTGAAAATTCTTATTGGGTGAAAGGATTGAATTATAATCTATTGATTGTTTCTTAGTTGAATAATTCAGGTCATAGAGTAGCATTTGAGAATAAGAAGGCAAAGATCTTCAATAAATTAGGAAGTCTGATTCGTACCAGTGAGCATACAAAAGGTAACATATTCTATCTGAATGATACTGACACCACTTGCTTAATGGATAGAAATGAAGACATATGGTTATGGCACAAAAGATTGTGTCATGTAAACTTTGAAAACATGATAAAGATAATCAGAAAGAGAAATGTAAGAGGCTTACCGATGATGATTAAGCCAGACAATATCATGTGCAAAAATTGTCAAAAAGGTAAGATGACAAAGTCTAGTTTCAAAAGCAAACCCCATACATCTGATGCCATTCTAGAATTAGTCCATACTAATCTATGTGGACCCATGAGGACAAAGAGTTACTATGGTGATAGATATTTTATTCTCTTTGTTGATGATTACTCTAGAATGATGACAGTAATATTTCTAAAAGATAAATCTGAAGCATTCAAGATGTTTAAATGGTACAAAGCAATGGTAGAAAAACAAAGTGGTAAAGAATTAAAATGCTTAAGATCAGATAGAGGAGGGGAATTTATTTAAGATGAATTCACTAACTTTTGTAATAAGCATGGAATCAAAAGATGGGTCTCTGCATCGAGAAAACCACAACAAAATGGAATTGCTAAAAGAAGGAAGAAATCCATTGTTAATTGTGCAAGGACACTGATGATAGAGAAAGGCATCACCCAAATCTTCTGGAGGGAAGCTGTCAGTACTGCTATTTACACATTGAACAAAGTACAATTGAATAAAGACACCAAGAAGACACCCTATGAGCTATGGTATGGTTACACACCCAATGTAAGTTACTTCAAAATTTTTTGTAGTCAATGTCATATCTTAAAAGATGATAGAAATGGAAAAATTGACTCCAAAAGTGATGAAGGAATCTTTCTAGGGTATTCCACCAAGAGCAAGGCTTATAAATGTCTCAATAAAGCCTCTAACAAAATTGTTGAAAGTGCAAATGTAAAGATAGATGAATTTGTAGAGAAGAATGAAAAGGAAAACACAAAAGAACCAGAGGACTACAACATGTTTGTTTATAATGAAGAACCTCAAACTCTACCTAAGAAACAATGTATAGCTCCCAAGCAATAGATTATTGCACCCGAGCATCAGGCTGCAAATACCAAAAAATTAGGATATTGCTCAAGATGATGTACCAAGCGATGGAGATCATAATGAAGGACACAATGATGATCAAGATCATAGAAAAAGAATTGAACCTGTAATTTCTAGATATGTCAGAAGGAACCATCCATAGAAATAGATAATTGGAGACAAGAAGGCTGGTATGAGAACAAGAAGTAAGTCTCTAAACACAAGATGTCTTATTTGTGATTTTGAGCCAAAATCTGTCATTGTTGCACTTGATAATAATGAATGGATTAGTGCAATGAATGAGGAAAGTAAGAAGATTGAGAAAAAAAGGCATGGACACTTGTACCGAGACCAGATGACAAGAATGTCATCGGTACAAAATGGATATTCAGGAATAAACTAAATGAGACTGGAGAAGTCAACAGAAACAAAGCAAGGCTAGTATGCAAGGGGCATGCACAAGAAGAAGAGATTGACTATGGAGAGACCTTTTCACCCATTGCTAGGCTAGAAGGAGTGAGAATATTACTTGCTTATGCTACATGTAAAGGATTCAAGGTATACCAAATGGATGTTAAGTCTGCTTTCCTAAATGGAATACTTGAGGAAGAGGAATACATTGAGCAACCAGAAGGGTTTTTAGATCCAGACAAGAGGAACATGGTATGTAAACTACACAAAGCCTTGTATGGATTTAAACAAGCACCCCGAGCATGATATGAAAGACTTCATTTCTATCTCATAAGTATTGGATTTGTAAGAACTAGTGAAAATAGTAATCTTTATTTGAAGGAAGATATTGATGCTAACATTTTGATTGCTGAGATATTTGTTGATGACATCATATTTGGAGGCAATTATATGCTATGCAAATCATTTGTAAATGAAATGAGCAAAGATTTTGAGATGTCTATTTTTGGAGAGATCAAGTTATTTCTTGGTCTACAGATCATGCAACAAGATGAAGGTATTTTCATTACACAATCCAAATACATCAAGGAAGTGCTAAAAATATTCAAGATGTAAGATTCCAAACCAGTTGGAACACCGATGGCAACTCGATGTAAGCTAACAAAGGAGGAAAAGTTGTCAGAGGTAAATCAGACTTTGTACAGATCAATGATTGGAAAACTCATGTATGTTGTACATACTAGACCAAATATTGCACATGAAGTAGGAATAGTTGCAAGATTTTTTGCTAATCGTAGGGAATCACATATGACTGCTATGAAAAAAATCCTAAGATATGTGAAGAATACTGAGGACTATGGCTTATGGTATAGAAGAGAAGGAAAATTTGAACTTAAGGTCTTTACCAACGCAGATTGGGCTGGAAATATTGATGACCGAAAGAGCACAATAGGAGGAGCATTCTTTATGGGTAACAGACTTGTCACATGGATCAACAAGAAGAAAGGATGCATCTCTCTGTCTATTGCAGAAGCAGAGTATGTTGCTACTGCTGCAAACTGCTCAAATATTGGATGGATCAAACAGTTGCCGGAAGGTATGCATATGAAAATTCTTGAACCAGTAATTATCTATTATGATAATACAAGTGCAATAAACATTTCCAAGAATCCAGTCATGCATGCTAAGACAAAGCATATTGCTATCAAGTATCATTATTTGAGAGAGAAATTTCAAGGAAAGGAGGCGATACTTGAGTATGTGCAATCAAAGGAACAATTAGCCGATATCTTCACCAAGCCACTGCCTAAGGATGCATTCGAGTACTTGAGAAAAAGACTAGGGGTAAAACCCTTGTCTACTGGTCAGTAAAATGACTAGAAGGTTGCATCAGCCTACATATTATCAGAATATCATTCATGTTGATGCAAGCAAAGAAATGAACTTCAAAGATAAATCTATACACAACAAGGTATTTATCTACTCCAAGCACCAGAGTTGTTGTATTGCTGATGGATTGGGAAATTCAAGGAGTATATTATGGATAGAAAGGATTTGTTTGGCATTGTTGTCAAAGGGAGAGATTATATCTATTATCACCTTAGGGAGAGATTATATCCCTTAAGGAGATATTATATCCATCACATTATCCAAAGGGAGAGATGTAACCAGATTGAGTACATACAAAGGGAGAGAAAGGCTGACAAGAGACATCAAAAGAAAAGAGAACAGTGAAAGGGAGAGAGTTAGACATAGGAAAAGAACACATCACATTAGAGGAAGAAAGATTCTAAATCTATCCAATAAAGGGATTGAAGACAAAGAGAAAGCTGCAAGAATCAAATCTAAGCTATATAAGCTTACCGAGGACTAGATATTTGTATTGGTTATAGTACATAAGATTGGTAGTTTGATGAACTTCAACTATTATATTTCATATTGTATTAGTGATAATATAGTGTGATAATGTAGTGTGTTGCCATCATGCCAAAGAGAAAGATTGATGAACTATAACTGATTGAATGTTTGAAGATGTTAAGTTGATGATCACCAAGACATAGAAAGTTAATGCAAGACACTAAATCAATTAGTGTATTGTATTGTCATTGATTTCAACTTGATATAATATGTATTACATATTGCTAAAGACTTCAAATAACTGATGAATCAAAGGCTATGCTATCAGTAATGCATATAAGTCAAGTATTCACAAAGTGACTGTATACACCGACAGAGTGCACACTGATGGATAGAGTAAAAGAGAAAAGTCACAGTGTTACCAGATGAGAAAATGCACAACATTACTGATGAGAAAAGTCACAGTGTTTCCCGATGAGAAAAGCACAGTGTAACTCGACGGACAAAATTATAGTGTTGCTCGATGGATGGAGATCCCAAAGACAACTGAAGTCACACTGACAGAACAGTCAGTTGTCACCGATGACTAACTAAAGTATTGATCGACAAAACAAAGAGTTTAGAAATGACAAAATGCTTAGCTGTCAAGAGCTAAAAATAGACTTATCTGATACTTATCATTGTTTTAATCGACAAGATAAAGCCAAAGATAAGTAAAGGATTTAAAGCTGCTTTGTCCAGTTGGCAAGAAGATCTCTATGAGATAAAACTGGAGTTTTTCTTTAAATCTAATTGGCAAGAATTATGGATCACGCCAAGATCAAGAAATCTAAGAAATGGTGAAATCATGTCTATATAAGAGAAAATCTTATTCATTATGAATAAGGGGAGTGACAAGAGAATAGACGCTGAAGAGATTCTGAAGGAGAAGAAAGTCTTCATTCAAACTTGATCAATCAAGCTAAGGAAAGAGCTAAATTCTATAGACACCAATGAACAGTGATAACAAAATCACAGAGAAGGACAGTGTAAAGCAAAGGTATTGAATTGATTACATTGATCAGAAAGGTAATGCACTTACAATAGATCTGAAAATCTATAATTCAAGTTGTATATGTGAACATATCAATTTACTATTTCAGTTTAACCATTGAAGCATCAAGTCTCTTAATCGAGCAGGACTTAAAAGTCTTTTTTAATTGAGATACATCCCAAGGAGTATCAAAAAGTTTGATCATACAAAGTAGCATTGGATATACCCGATACCTATTGACAGACCAAGTGAGTGTTTGATCAAGGATGGTAGCATTAGATGCCAGATACTAAGTGACAAACTATCTATTTAAATCCTCTAACAAGGTCACACCTAACAATGTGTTTGTAACCTTTGACAAGGTTGGCTCTTAACCAAGCTCACTTCAGAAGAGTGAAAATTTGGGGTACCACTCCCAATGGTTTTTCCCTTAACAGGGTTTCCACGTTAAAAATCCATGTGTTAATGTGTCTATGAGTCATTACTTTATTGTTTTTCATTTCACATAAGTTAATTTGGATTGATCGGTATACACTAGTTATTTACCATGTTTCATTAAATAGAAGATTGCTTATCGGTAAACATACAAAAGAAGGTTTTACAAAGCATTTCGACAAGTAGTAATTTGATATAAGAATTTCAAGGCATTCATCTTATAGGATTGAAGATAACTAGAGGTATATTTTTGTGGTACTAAGTTTGAAGGGTTGATTTAAGTATTAATTTTTGAGGCTACTGATTCACCCCCCTCTTAGTTATTACTCACAACATTAACACCTCTCCTAGGTTATCTTTTGAGAATAGAGTCCACACTCCTATTAATAATCTCCCGAATAGGGATTCTATAATGAAGAGCAGTGATATATCTTCTCATCCTAAATATACCTTGGTGTAAGAGGATAAGCATGTTAGTTCATGCTCTTCTTTAGATCCTCTTCTTTCTCCTAGGTCATATCCTCTTTATCAAAACATTTTAAATCAAGATAATGTTATGTATTTCCTTTGCAATTCATTTCCTTACATAATATTAAGAAAGGATGAATATCTAGACAAACCCGCATATTCCCAACCTAAAAAGGATGTGAGTAATGATGATAGGATTCTACATCATCCTAAAGTGATAATCATCCTACTATCAAACCTTACACAACTTCTTTCTATAACCTTCAAGATGATAGTATTCCACCTTCTCAATGAAAGGCTTATTGTAATGTAGGGTATGACATTACTTCTCAACAAGGTTATAATGGAAAAGGTCTTGGCATTGAAGAGAAAGGAATAGATGTCCCTATATATCCTCCTACACAAGTCACTAGAAAGGGTATAAGATGTATACCTCAATGCAACATTTCTCCTTCTTTATCAAATTGTATTGCTCCTTATTCATCAAAACCTAAACCTCCTTTACAAACTATTTTACCAACACAATTAGATGTTAGAATGTCTTTAGATGTTTGTTTGGCCTTAGCTAACACAATGTTTTGGAGGCTTAAAATATAATACCAGAATTCTATTTTTTTTTCATCACTTTCCAAAAAATAAAGATCATATAATGGTAACTTTCATTATCTTTTTCATCATATCAATAAACATTCTCTTACTGATTTCATTGAGTTTAGAATTTTTTTCAAGATTTGGTAGATGTATGTCTTATTTATTTAACAATAGATCTTATACTTTTTCTTGATATTAAAACATGTTGTACACTATCATTCCCTTTTGCTATTATGTTTCTCCACACCATGTGATCTTAGTAGCTTACATCATTGGGGGCTCCTTTTTTTTTACATGGTGTTATGCTTTCATATATAAATCTTTCTTTGTGAGAAACATAATGGATCTATTTCCTTGTCTTCAAACTTGGGGGGCTAGGATTCTCTCTTCCATTACCTATCTTTCATAAGAATATATTTTTCCCTATGTTGATTTTTATCTTTTCTAACATGATATCCTTCATGTACCATCCTAAAAAGTAAGCAACCTTTTTAGGTGCTCATTTTAGTATGTATGGGTTCCCACATTGATTTCATGTCCTTCTAGCACTTTTGCATCTTTCAAATCAACATTAATTATTCAAAACTTGAGACTGGATATAACTTCTATGCATGATTTCCCATTTTTCATCAAATCACATAATTCATCTTTCACCTAGGCCATTTACATGCATTTTTAGATTTTAATATTTGCCTTGATTTTCTGGTGGACTGAGGTTTTCAAATCCCCTTCTTAGCACACAACCCTAAGTCCTAGGAGATATTTTATAAGTATGCTTGGACAAGGTTTACTTAAGTCAGCCTTGTCCTAGACTAGGTCAAACTAAGTTGACCTTGTCTTAGGGATTTTCTTTTTAGTGAGCTTCGGGCTTAATACAAAGTTGTTTCTCCTAGGTTCTTAATTGGGGTCAACCTTGCAAAATTAGGGCCCTAAAATGTGTATAAAAGGAGATCTATCCCCCTTATTTTGACATCAATGATACATCCATTAAATAGCTACAATTCATGATCAAGATAAATCCACATGTAATATATCATTCATTCATTGTGCATTCAAGAGATTCAAGTGCAAGGAAGTCATCAAGCAATTCGAGTCTTCTTCTTTTCTCTTTCTTCCTTAATCCAACATTGTGGAAAAATAAAACATTCATCATTCAAGAGTTTGGTTTCATGATTTCCTATTGGGTTTTTATGGATTCCAATCTATCACATCAACACTTGTGATCATATCCAAAGAGGCATTGCATCATTAAGGTATAAGGTGATTTATATTTTAGATCCATATTTCATTTCACCTTTCATTATGCAACCTTAATTTAATTTCAAGGTTAATTCCTATACAAGGGATTGACCAAGGAAATCCACTTTCCACAACCTTTTTCCCCTTCTTCTTGTGTGTAGGAATAAATTTTCAAAGTTTTGGATCTGGACTTTGGGAGTTATGAAATCAGTGGAACATTCTTTTCAGATTTCATTAGATTCGGATTCTCCGTGACTAGGTTGAATTTATTGGACAACTTTGACTTTGTTTGACATAGTCCTTTGGATCCAAAATCTTCACTTTTGGAAGTTACAAGTGTCAAAGTTCCAAATCTAGAACCATTTCTAATTCTGATAGTTCTGTGACAGTTAGAACCAAATTTGAAGTTTACTCCTCTTCTCCTAGCTTCAAGGTGAGTTTATCCTTTGTATTTCCTTCTCACGCTTAATTTCATAGATCAGAATTACATTTATTTAATCAGATTTAACATTTACATATCATATTTTCATACCAATCAAATCATATAATCACACTCTCTTCCATAAGGAATACCCAAATCTCCCTTTTACCTATATCTTGCATTAGCACCACTTCATCCTTTTGGGGTTGTGCTAATCAGATTGGTTTAAGGGTGGGTTTGTATTCCAATGCACAATATGAGTTGGTGAGTGATCTACATCCTATCACTTCTCATCATTTTATATTCTACATTTTGATGAACCTGACTTATAACATTTCCATTCTGATTTTGCTGTTAGATCCTCTTTCTATGCAATTAGATATCTAGATCTATTTTTTAAGAATTTACATCATATTGCTACAATATATGCATTTGGATACTTTGGAAGTTATATTCTCCTTGTATGCATCTAGATCAAATTTATATGCATTTTTCTATCACTTTTTTTTCTACATCTTGCATTTATATAGTTGTTACCTTTCATTGATTTCTATTCACTTCTTTCTTTCTTCTCATGTTGCAAAAAATATTTAAAGCATTATCCCAAAACCATTCTATCACTTTTGAGATAAATAAAAATCCTCCTAAATTTCCTTTACATTATGCTACCACTAAAAAGAATCAATTTAATGCATGTGATGTTGATTTTACCTCTCTTATATCACCTTATAAGGAAGTATTAAAGCAAGAAGATGCTTTTAACCTTTCTCTCAATGATCTTCCTCTTTGGGGAGGAGAGATGAGGATTTATGTTAATATTCTCCTAATATACGCCTTATCAATGAGGATACTTAGGTTAAGTATGATGATACTTCAACTTTTATTTCTTTATATTACTCGCCCTTTACGGATCTAGTTGTGTTCTTTATTCATAGATATGTTCCTACCCTTGATGATTCTACTATCTAGGATGAACCCTTGGATAATGACATTGATTATTCTCTTCCTCATGAAGCAAACTTCATAAAAGAAGGTGATATAATGGTTGACAATTATCCTTCTTCCTATAAAGATGGTGCATTCATGTTTGATGTTTTTCCTTCTCCTAAGGATATTTTAGAGCAAGAGGAAGACATAATTAATACTTTCCTTGGTATCAACCTACCTTGATTTTCTACTCCTTCTAGAGATGAAGTGTTAAATAAAGTCCCTAATCCCTCTTCTAAGGACATCTAAAAAAAAAATTATAATTTGCTTAATGCTCTCACTTAGAGTTATGAACCCAAGAACAATAAAGAGCTTGAGCAAGTCAATGTTATTGTTCATGCTCAATCTACGGTAGCAAACAAGCCTGTGATAATTATCAAAGGATGCACTCAATATAATTAATTCCAAATACCTAACAAACCTATGGTTACTCTTAAGGGTTATCCTCAACATCCTTCTCAAAATTTCACTACACTTGTGATCACAGTTAAAGGATATAATCAACAAAATTCTTTCCGAACTTTGAATAAGACAATTATAATTGTGAAAGGAAAATATAGGAATTCTTTGGAGTTTATTAAACAATTTCATGCAGTGGATCATACCTATTGTACAAGAAACAATACTAAACCTACTAATATAATTGTTCCTACTTGTCTCCCACCTTCTCAACCTGTGCTTCCTCCTCCATCCCGTGCTTCCTCAACATCTTGGAAATAAGTATGATTTGGTAGAGAAATTACGCACTACTCTGGCTAAGATTTCTCTTTTGGAACTTCTTCAAACTTCTCCTAAATATCATGAAGCCTTGGAAAAATCTTTAACCACTCTTCCAAATCCACCACCTAATCATGATAATATCAATTCATTTTTGGAATGTATGTTGGTACGCCCTTCCCACCTCAAATTGTCTTTACCAACGATGATATATATTCTAAAGAATTTCAAGATCCACATGATGACCTTATGGTGGTTGTACTTATCAACAATAATCTCATTCATAGGACCTTAATTGATAATGGGCCTGGACAAAATGTTTGTAGTATAGACATGTTGAAAGAGATCAAATTTGATGCTTCAACTATTATACCTAATTACATTCCTATTCATGGCTTTGACAATATTGCTAATAAAACATTGGGCATTATCACATTAACTATTAAAGTAGGACCATTTATTATAGATACTCATATTTATGTGATGCCTAGACCTATTAATTATAAAATTATTTTGGGAATACCTTTCTTACATTATGCATGATTTTCCTTCCACTCTCCATTGAAAAGTCAAGTTTATCTACAATAATTTGATGTACACACTTATGGCAGATGATAGACTAAATAGTTGTTTGAATACTGAGTTAAGAAATAAACACGCATCTATTGAATAAGAACAAGACCAAGAGCCTAAGGATGATCGTCATTCTACTAGTTTCCTTTGAATGATGATTGGGTATCCTTATATTTCAACCCAACTTTTATTGGAGAATACAAAGTCTCAACATCATAACTTAAATAATATAAATCTGACAAAGAATCCAACACAAAAAATCCTCTTTTTGATGATCTTAGTAATAATTTTGTTGCTTCTTCCAATCCTAACAAATATTTATAAACTATAAAACCTGATTATGATGACATAGAGACCAATGAGGCTCCATTAATTCTTTCTGATATGGCTTCTTGTTATGTCCCTGATTTTAATTTATTAGTGAAACATGGATTCAATGGGAACAAATGTGGAAAAAATGGACAAGGAATTAAAGTTTGTTTAGGAAATGAGGGGCTTGAACATTATCATGGATTAGGATTTAATCCTTACAAGCAACCAAAAATAGTTACTCTCAATGTTAACACTATCGTGAATCACAAACCCAAACATGGTTCACGATGTGTGCAACAAAACGTAGAGAATAGTAAGAAACCTATTGACGCATCTTCTCCTTCATCACATAACACTTCTTCTATATCTACCTTTAATCAAGAATTATTTTTACCTAAATTTTTTCGTTCTAAGGTGCTTACTAGGCCTAAACAAAAAAAGAGGTGTAGTCAACATCTTATGAGTCTTCCTTTCTGCATGTATCACTGATATCATGACCACTCTACTCATGAATGTCAAGCCTTACATTTAAAAATGTAACAACTTATTGATAATGACATTATCCATTTATCCTATCACAATGAGGTATTTTAAATCCTGATTTATTTAAATAACATCTAAGATCCTATTATGTTACTACACACTATGTAACATTGTTAACCTATTCCTTGGGGGCTCATTGCCATGCATGGTGTGATCATACTTTGTGAGTAGCATAATAAGCAATATTTATCCTTGTCTCCACACTTGGGGGGAAAGGTTATTCTATCAATATCTGTCATCCTATTCAATAATCCACTTTTCCTTTGATTAAGAGGTATTTTTTTATCACGTGACAACCAATCTTACATAGAAATGTTGGTTTACATTAAGGATATGCGTCCTTAATCATAACATTTTTCAATGCTCACTATTGGGTTTCCATGGTAAGAAAGTCCCTTATCTTGTAAACTAAATAGTGTTTCATCCTTCACAAGGATCCCTTTTACACTTCTTGCATGGTATCTCTTTCCATTTGTCCTTTCCATGACCTCATAGGAGCTGTGACCTCTTTGGTTAGGACTGTGTATTACTTGTGGATATTATCTTGGTGATTATTTTCATTATTATGTCAAAACAATACTTATTTTGTCATATTAATTGGGGGCATACATAGCCTCCTTATTTCATACATCTTGTTCACTTTAAGAATGATTGAGAGAGTACACTAGCATAACACAATTTATTAGGGCCATATCACTCTCATTTTTACATATTTTGGATTGGTTTACTAACATAACACAATTTGATAGACCATTTGACCTATCTTTTTTATGGGTTGAATACTATAACACAACTCTCTAGACCATCAAATCTTGGTCCTTTGACTAATCACACACATTTGGTCCTTTGACTAACTGCACACCTTTGGCCCTTTGACTGACCACACACATTTGGTCCTTGAATAATCACACATATTTGGTCCTTTGACTGGCCACTTTTTAGATGCTTAAATTGATCCTCCTCTCTTTGATGGGTGAAACTAGCATAAAATAACTCTCTCTCTCTCTCTCTCTCTCTCTCTCTCATGGATCACCTAGTACAACATATTTTCCTACCCTATGTCATCCATATTTGTATTGATCTCTCCTCCATGGTTCCATACCACAACACACTTTTCTATTGAATTGGATCATGGAGTCTTATCTTATCTTTCATGCATGTTCTTTCTTTTTTAGGTGGCCGCTTGTGCTCTTGCAATAGATTTCTGAGTATGATATTAGTGGTTGATACATTTTCTCTATCGAGGTCTCTTCAACTAGTTGAATTGGAATCTTAGTAAGCTTTAGGCATTTATTGTTGTTTTCTATATCTTTTCATATGGATGTATAATTTAAGATCCTTGGTTTGGGGGCTCATGCCCTTAAACTTAGTGATCCTCTCTCTCTCTCTCTCTCTCTCTCTCTCTCTCTCTCTCTGGTGAGAATGAGGCACAATCATACTCTCACTAAATTAGGGGTTAAATGTATCATCCTAAAAAGTAAGAACCCTTTTTAGGTGCTCATTTTTAAGACCATTTTAGTATGAATGGGTTCCCACATCGATTTCACGTCCTTCTAGCATTTATGCATCCTTCAAATCAACATTATTTGTTCAAAACTTAAGAATGGATCTAACTTTTATGCAATATTTCCCATTTTTCATCCAATTACATAATTCATCTCCCACCTAGGTCCTTTCCATGCATTTTCAAATTTCAGGATTTGCCTCAATTTCCCAGTGGATTGATATTTTCAAGTCCCCTTCTTCAACCCTAGGTGTTGGGAAAACTTTGAAAAAGTATGCCTAGACAAGGTCAACTTAAGTTAGCCTTGTCCTTGACTAGGTCAAACTAAGTCAACCTTGTCCTAGGGATTATATTTTTAGTGGGCTCTGAGCCTAATGTTAGGGTGTTTCCTGGACCTCTAAATATGTATAAAATGAGACCTCTCCCCCTCATTTTGACATCCATTACATACCTAAAATTCATGATCAAGAGACATCCACATGAAAGGTATCATTCATCCATTGTGAATTGAAGAGATTCAAGTGCAAGGAAGCCATCAATCATTTCAAGTCTTGTCCTTATGTTTCTTCCTCAATACAACATTGTGGAAAACTACAAAATTTATCATTCAATATTTTGGTTTCATTATTTCCTATTGGGTTTTATGGAGTCCAAGATATTGCATCAACACTTGTGATCATCTTCAAAGAGGCATTGCATAATTATGTATAAGGTGATTTATGTTTTAGATCCATCTTTCATTTCACCTTTCATTATGCAACTTTAATTAAATTTCAAGGTTGATTCCTATGCATGGGCTTGACCAAGGAAAGCCCCTTTCCATAACTTTTTCTCCCTTCTTCTTGTGTGCAAGAATAGATTTTCAGAGTTTTGGATTTGTATTTTGGGATTTATGGAGCTAGTGGTAGATTATTTTCATATTTTATCATATTTAGAGTCTCCAAGATTAGGTCGACTTTCTTTGACAATGTCAACTTTGTTCGACATAGCACTTTGGATCCAAAATTTTCACAGTCAAAATTTATAGGTGTTAGAGTGCCAGATTCATAACCATTTCTAATTCCGTCAGTTCTGCGACAGTCAGAATCATATCTGAATTTTACTCCTCTTCTCCTAGATTCAAGGTGAGTTCATACTTTCTATTTACCTCTTGCACTTACTTTCATAGATCATATTTATATTTATTTAATCAGGTATCACATTTGCATATCAATCACAGCATATAATCAGACTCTATTCCATAGGGAATACCCAAATCCCCCTTTTACCTAGATCTTGCATTAACATCCCCTCATCCTTTTGGGGTTGTACTAATCAGATTGGTTTAAGGACAAGTTTGTATTATAATGCATAATATGATTTGGTGAGTGATCTACATCCTAACATTTCTCACCATTTTATATTATACACTTCCTTACACAGACTTGTTTTTTACACATAAGTATTTTTCTCTTTTTAGGACATTTACATCCTTGTTTACAACCTCTTCTTTGCTTGGAAGTGTATGTCTATCATAAAAGAACTATGATAACCTAGGGTACATAATTAGTTAATTCTTTATCAAGTATCCCCTTAAATATCAATAGAGAAGGTGTGTATCCTTGATTCTCTTCCCCCATTTTCCTTGTATTCTAGCTTGGGGGGCAAGGTTATCTCTTATTCCTTTCTAAGGATCCACTTTCCTTAGTGGAGTGATGCTTATTTATCATGTGATGTAATCTTTTATGTGGAATTAAATTTATTGATTACCAATTCTCTGGTATGAAAGAGACATGTATCCTTGATCACAACCTCTTCCTTGTTTGTGAATGCGTGTCTATCATAAAAAAATCCTTTACTTGGAGGTTTAAAGTATGTTATCCTTTATCAAGAATAAATTTTTACCTATTTATAAGGGTAAAGGTGAATTGGTGATCTCCTTCCCCTATTTTTGAAAAATATTATATTTGTGTTCAAGAACTCCTCTTAGAGGCAGATGTATTGGAACAAAGATCTCTTTCTCCTAATGATCCATTTACACTTGTTGCAAAATACCTTCTCTCCCTTGGCTTGTAAAATGTTACCACTCTTTGGCTAGAGTCTTATGTACATTTTTTCTTAAAGGGTATCTCCTTGGTGTTAAATTGTTGGTATCCTTGTTCTACTTTTCCTTAAGATGTTATCTTGATGCATGAGTAGCCTGGGTAGTTGGAAATCCTGTGTCACCAAAAACATGTTTGGTTTTCTTTCTATTTTATTAGTTAACTCGGTTGGAGACCTGAGGTGCTCGGTCACTTTGGTGGCAGTTCTCGATTGGAAGATGTATTTCTTCATTGTTGGACTCGGTGACTGGACTCGGTGGTGCTCGATGTTTTTGTTTTTAGTGATATTCTATGTGGGGTACACTACTCGGTGGTAGTTTCTCGGTATGTGTAGCTCGGTGGTGTCTTGATCGGTAGCATATTACTCAGTGGTGTCTATCCGGTGGAGTTTTGTTCAGTTGTATCTTTCACCGAGTAGTCTGGCTCTCAATTTTCTTGTTTACTGCTTGGTGGTTAGGGTTCACCGACTTGTGTTTATGGATTAGTGGACATTGGAGATTGCATCTGCAATTTGAGGGGGTACTTGGGATCTATATGGTGGGAAATGATGTGGGAATAGGATTTAGAACAATGGGGGATCACACATAAATGAGACCCTATGCCTCTATTAACCACATAAATTTAATTATAATGATAGGGAATACAAATCTAGAAATGTTTGCAAAGATTAATGAAATGACATACATACCTCATGGCATAGCAGATCTGGAAATACCTATTTTCTAGTGTCTGTACCGAGTTTCTAGAAATTTTGCAACCAGATGTGGAACAGAGAGATGGAGAAAACCCATAAATATTTTTATCTTTTGCTCTAGGTTGAGCTTGACCCAAATATAGTTTGACCTTGACCCCTTTATGTTGACCTTGACTTGCGCTACTTCAACAAAAATTCTGTTCGTGAATCTCAAAAGTTTTCTGAAAAGGGTATCCAAATATGCTCTGTGATTCATTGTTCTATACTTGTACTTGCAAGAAAAATGGTTCTATTTGTTGAGGGAGGGGTTTCCTTAGTCAAACCCAAATTTTAGGAGTTAACCTTGAAATCAAAATTGAAATGGAGAATGCTATCAAGTAGTAGAAGTAGATCTAATAGTGAAGCTATGATATCCAATAGATAATGCAATTGTATTTCAAATGTAAACAATTATGTTAATATGAAAGCTTAGACTCAACATTAAAAATCATAATTGTAAATTAAAACCTCCATGATTGTATGCTTTAAATCTACCTTGAAGGAAGAATAAATGAATCTTGAGGATGCACAAAGGATCTTGAAGGAATATCACACCACCATGATGGATAGATCTAGGGTTTGAATGATGAATCTTGAATACTTGAAACAAATCCCTTCAAAGGCTTGAATGCTTGAATAATTGATCTTCAATGGAGAGCTTGAATGCTTGAGAAGAAGACTTTAAAACCTTGATTGAACACTTGGAAGATTGAAAGCATGTAGAACAATGGATGCTTGAAAGTAGGCAATCATTTCGATAGATTATGCGTAGATGATATGATTCATCTGTGTGTGAAAATGAGAGGAGAAGGCTTCCTTATATACAAGTCTAGGACACAAAATTCTAGAGAGGCCAACATAGGAGAATTAATTCCAATTAGCCTCATACCCATAGAAGTGGACCTATAGTAAATATCTTTTAAGATTCGTTACTTCAGAGCCCGAAACAACTGACCAAAAAGAGGGAAAATAAACTTTTGAGTATCTCCCCACATCTGACACAATTTTCAATGGGAAAGGGGGACCTGAGTAAAGGTTGAGGTTGACCTTGACCCGAGTCAGGGTCGAGGTCAACCTTGACCTAGGTCAAGGTCGAGGTCGACCTTGACCCAGGGGTCAGGACCCCTAGAAAATATGCCAAATGGCAAAAATAGTGCCCAAAGAGGCCCAATCAGGGTCCTAAATAGGCACATAAGATGGAAAAGGGGAAAAAATTAGAGGACAACATCATAGTGGCCCAAACCCCCTAAGGAGGGATAAATAGTCTTAACATGGAAGTGCTTCCATTTTAAGATGACACATTAAGCCCCCACTTTAGTGGGAGTATGGAAATCAAACATATTCACGGTAAAGTTAGAAGAAGGACTCTAGTGGATCGCAATGAGGTATAACATCACTTATTCAAGGACATGAGCCCCCATGCCAAGGATTCTAACTCAACATACACGCACAAAGGCACAAAAAAAAATAGAAAACAAAGACAAAGCTAAAAGACACAAAAAAGAGGGGTTAGTGCAAAAATAAAACAAAATCAACTAGCAAAGGAAACCTTGCTAATAAATTCTTCCTATACTAATATAATATTTGGAAATCTATCATAAAAGCATAAATGAATACATAAGAAAGACAAGAGAAACACTATAAATAACATAACTTCATGATCTAATCCTACTAGCATGAAAGCGAAAGAGAGAAAAGAGAGAGTGATTACCTCACCCAGTAAGATGCCCACCTTACCATGAATCACCAAGGAGGGAGAGCCCAACAAGTAGCCAAACTTGATAGTTTACCCATAAAATGTGCTTTGTAATTGTAATGTGTCTTCTGACGGCTTTTGGAATACGCGTATATCCACATTCTTGTGTGACTATGAAATATTAAATGTGTGTCTCTTCAGGATTTAGCAACTTATGTGTGTTACCTTCCGAGGATTTAGTATATTTGAAATTGAAAATGTGTATCTCTTCAATATTTATAAACTTATGTGTGTTACCTTCCAAGGATGTAGCAAAAAATAAAAATGCACGTCTCTTTAGGATTTAGCAACTTATGTGCGTTACCTTCCGAGGATTTAGCATGTTGTAAAATGTAAACTATAGTATAAGGAAGACCCTATATATGCCCCCTCCTTATCATGACTACTTAATAGATATGATAAGGAAGAGAAGGAGGATACCTACTTCACAAAGTAAGGAGATATTGTGTTAGAAATAATCTACACTATATTCCTAGAGAAGAGTATTGACCCTTACATCTAAGAGCATAGATAATCGTGAAAAGGATATGTCACTTATGGAAAAAGGATCCTCAAAGAGGAAGAGATCTTATCAACAAGACCCCCACTATAGAGGACTGCTTTGGATAAAATATCATCTTTCAAATAAAATCAAAGAGGGATCAAAGATTCAATCATCAAGCCCCTTGCGATCAAGAGGAAGAGGAATCTTGGAATGAAGGAAGCAAACTCTAATCCAAAGCAAGGAGAAGAGTTTATAAAGATCATAATTTGAAAAATAAAGAAGAGGCAATGACCTAGGACAATCACCTCTCATATAAAAGGGTATCCATAGCCAAAACGTAAGTCAATATAAGGAAATAATGTTGTAGAATAAACAAATGCCACTAAGATAAGGAACGTAGATCCTTAGACAGAGAGAAAGAAGGAAAACCTTGCCCCCCAGGGATGAAAGCAAGGGATATACCAATCAGATCAAGATATGCTATAACAAAGAGATATATTTTCAAAACAAATGTCTTACAAAAGATATCATGAATACTAGAAGAGAGCTATGGATGATTATGAGCAAAGGAAGAATGTACCATATCATAATACAAAACCTTAGGGATAAAATATAGAAAGAATAATAAATTAAGCTCAAAACAAAATACATGCTAAGAGCATAATAGATTCTAGAAAAATGGAAGAAATACCTCTTGCCCCCCAGTCAAGAGACAAGAGGGGGAAAGATCTATATTATAGAAGAACAAGGGGTATTCCCCGTATGGAAATTATGAAGAAATTGTAATACCACATGAGAGTGAGATATAATTCCTAAAGCAGATCTTTCTCTAACATACATCTTGAAATGCACACAATCAGCAAGTAAATGTGTATTACTATAGTGAAAAGGATATTTGTACTTGGAGAGAATATTTCAGCATAGATTTAAAGATTTCTTTCTTAGAATTCATTAACTGAACATACACCTTCTTAGCCACAACTTGAGGGGTATCAGGGTAATATAAGGAAGGTGTTGGAAGAACATGAAGAGGAGGCCGACGATCAAAATCAAACACCTTAATTTGAGATATCAGAGAGCCTAGAACATGCCTATCTTGTTTAGTGGATAGATGAACTAGATATTTAATACCTTGTTCATTAACACCAATCCCTAAACCCTTATAACCTTGTTTAGCTACCATATTATATCCAGTAGTGTACATATCTTGTAAAGCTTTTGCAAGAGGTGATTTTTCATGGTGATCATGAGAAAATGTTATGTAAGGTGGAATGATAGGTTTAGAAGAAGTTTCTTTTCTCTTCCCTTTAATATCATCATGGATCGGATAAGAAGGGGAAGGTAAATCAAAGAATTCTTGCACATTTGTATCATGAATCATAGTTTGAGCCCCATCATTAGTGTGGGAAAAACTAGGGATAGAAGATGGATAAATATGAGTGGGAATATTAGGAATTGGATTAGGAAGGATAGGATTAGGATTATGAAGATTAGGAACTAGATTAGGAAGGATAGGATTAGGATTAGGAAGATTAGGAAATGGGGTATCATCTACCAAATTCTTCACATAATCCAAAAGAGCAATAAGTCAGCCACACAAATTCTTAATGAAAGTTCTGAGAGTAGGAAGGCTAGTATTATTCAATCTCATAATAGCATAAGCAAGTGAAAAATTAAGAGTGGAAAACATAATGAAATGGATGATACTCTCATAAACATCATCATAATTGAGAGGTCCAGGCATAACATGAATAGGTGTATTGAGAATAAATAGACCAACCTTAACAAGTAGCGTAATAATGCCCAAAGTTCTCTTTGCAATATTATCAAATCCAAAAATAGGGGAATTATTAGGTTGAATAGTTGTAAGATCAGCCTTAATTTCCTTAAGCATATACATGCTACAAACATTAAGCCTAGGTCCATTGTCATTTAATGTTCTACAAATGATACTCTGATTAATAGAAAAAACAACCATAAGAGCGTCATATTTATTCTGCACCTCAACAGATGGTAAATCATCATTGGTAAACACAATAGGAGGTACAAAAGGCATAGTATGCATGCACTCCAAAAAGGAATTTATATTCTCTTGGTTAGGAGGAAACGCAAGAAGGGTAGATAAAGCCTTTTGCAATTCCCCATGATATGTCATAGAAGTTTGAAGTAATTCCCATGAAGATATCTTAGCGGGAGTAGCACATAATTGTTCAACTAAGTCATACTCCTTAAAAGAAGATGAAAAACTAGGCGCTTGAGGAAACATAGGTTGAGAAGGAGGTAAAGAAACCAGAATAGTAGGATGAGGGTTATTCTATGTGCGATAAGAATGTGAAACAAAATCCATGTTATCAAAGAAATCCAAAGCATCTCTAGGTTTACCCTTAATTGTTATTTGAGGACATCTTTTTAACATCAACAAAGGTTTAGGATATAACATTCTAGGTGTATCAATGTTGCAAATAATGGAAAATGAAGGTAACCATGCACACACCCTATGGTAAAGGTCAATTGAAGATGTTATAGAGGGGGATGAAATAGGAATAGGATCAATGGAGATCTTATTCGAACAATTTTCATCCTCACTACCATGTACCTCATTAGGGGATCTATCCTCTTTTGCAATAAAAGAATCATTAAAGTATTAAAAAAAAATCATACATGTTGAACACAAAGTAACACTATAAGCATGAAAAATGTAAATGTTTTTATATTTTTAAAGAAATTTTGTGATTTTTTATTTATTTTTGAAATATAAATGCAAGAGCATAAAATAAATAGACTTTTATATACATGCAAGGTCTAACATAAAATGCAAATCTAACACCAAAAAGAAAGAGTTGTCATAAACAAGTTCACCAAAATGTAAGGTGAAATGATGTGGGAATAGGGTTTAGAACAATGGGGGATTGCAAATAAATGAGACCCTATGCCTCTATTAACCACATACATTTAATTGTAATGATAGGGAATAAAAATCTATAAATGTTTTCAAAGAATAATGAAATGACATACATACCTCATAACATAACAGATATGGAAATACCTATTTTCTGGTGTCTGTACTGAGTTTCTAGAAATTCCGCAACCGGATCTAGAACACAGAGACGAAGAAAATCCATAAATATTTTTCTCTTTTTCTCTAGGTTGAGCTTGACCCAAATATAGTTTGACCTTGAACCCTTTATGTCAACCTTGACCCGCGCTACTCCGATGGAAATTTTGTTCGCGGATCCAGAAATTTTGAGGAAAAGGGTGTCAAAATCTTCTTTGTGATTCGTTGTTCCGTACCTGTACCTGCAAGAAAAATGGTTTTGTTTGTTGGGGGGGGGGGGTTGCCTTAGTCAAACCCCAATTTTAGGAGTTAACCTTGAAATAAAAATTGAAATGGAGAATGCTAGCAAGTAGTAGAAGTAGACCTAACAATGAAGATATGATATCCAATAGATATGCAATTGTATTTCAAATGTAAACAAGTATGTTAATATGAAATCTTAGACTCAACATTAAAAATCATAAATATAAATCAAAACCTCTGTGATTGTATGCTTGGAATCCACCTTGAAGGAAGAATGAATGAATCTTGAGGATGCACAAAGGATCTTGAAGGAAGATCACACCACCATGATGGAAAGATCTAGGGTTTGAATGATGAATCTTGAATACTTGAACCAAATCCCTTCAAATGCTTGAATACTTGAATCCTTGATCTTCAATGGAGAACTTGAATGCTTGAGAAGAAGACTTTAAAACCTTGATTGAACACTTGGAATCTTTAAAGCATGTAGAATAATGGATGCTTGAAATTAGACAATCATTTCGATAGATTATGCGTAGATGATATGATCCGTCCGTGTGTGAAAATGAGAGGAGAAGGCTTCCTTATATACAATTCTAGGACACAAAATTCTAGAGAGGCCGCCATAGGAGAATTAAATTCCAAATAGCCTCATACCCCTAAAAGTGGACCTATAGTAAATATATTTTAAGAGTAGTTACTTTAGAGCTTGAAAAAGCCGACCTGGAAGCAGGAAAATAAACTTGAGTGTCTCCCCGCATCTGACACACTTTCTAGTGGGAAAGGGGGACCTAGGTCAAGGTCGAGGTCAACCCTCACCTAGGTCATGGTCAAGGTCAACCTTGACCTTGGTCGAGGTCGAGGTCGACCTTGACCTAGGGGGTAAGGACCCCTAGAAAATATGCAAGATGGGAAAAAGAGTGCCCAGAGAGGCCCAATTAGGGTCCTAAATAGGCACAAAAGATGGAAAAGGGGCATAAATAAGAGGAAAAAATGATAATGGCCCAAAACACCCCTAAGGAGGGATAAACAATCTTAACATGGAAGTGCTTCCATTTTAAGACGATACAAGATCATGCTAAGTTCCGAGGCGTGCAGATTTGTGGCATTGGATATTGTGTGGACCTAAATATGGGTTGGTGCATTCTTCTATGTATTTTTTTATTAATTGCAGTCGAATAGTGCATTTAATATTTGTTTATTATAGAGTGTATGGCCGACTGGGTCATTTAATTATTATTTACATGATGACTTGTGGAAAGTGTGTATAAAAGAGACTCTAGGTTGATATTTAGAGGGACATGGGAGACAAAGGCATGGGAAGATAGATAGAGGATAGAAGAATAAGCTAATAAGCTGAAAGATTGTAAGTTGCTACAGACAGTTGTAAGTGGGTAGAAAGAAACTGCAGATTGCTTGGTGGCTTACGAGCACAAGTTCAGATCTCATTTTCTTCCACTTAGCTATATGGTATATGGATAAGGTTGGATCCTGTGAGATCTTGTTGAATTTGTTGATGTAATTGGCCATAAATGAGAAGGCCTTACATCCCAACACATTTCATGTATTTGAAATTGTGAGATAATATAATTTGATATTAATATATCTTGTGTTGTGTTGTTTCCGCTGTGTGTTCTTGTTGTTGGCTGCAAGTTTGGACAGTCCTTTATTGGATCCTCTGAGCTTGGACTGCATCAAGTGGTATCAGAGCTTCTAGTTTGTTTCTTATGGAGCTTAGGGTTTCTGATGAAGTGGAGAGATGCCTCTAAGAATATTGGATCCTAGGGCGATTGCAGATCATTTTGAGGAGGTGGAAGCGAGGATAACAGAGAAATTCAGATATGAGATGGCAGCGATGAAGAGTGAAATCATAGAAGGTATCATAAATGTTGGATTACATAGATGTTCAATAATGGATGATGGTTATGAAGAAGCTGCTAAAGATTTTGAAGTTGTTGGATCTAGTGGAGGAGACAAACATGATCGGATATAGAGATCTGGAGCTCATTTGAGTACAAACTACCATATGGAGGTGTCTAATTTTTTAGGTACATTGAGATCCGAGGATATGATTGATCGGATTGGTGAGTTAGAAGACTACTTTGAGCTAGAATACATTGAAGACCCGCTTAGAGTGAGGTTGGCACAGACTAAGTTGAAGGGACATGCTGCTTTATGGTGGAAAGATTTGCAGAGGGACCGAGAAGAACAAGGTGAGATGAAGATTAATTGGTGGATGTTGATGGTGACAAAGCTAAAAGCTAAGTTCATTCTTGTCAACTATGAACTTGAGTTGTTTAAAAAATTACAGAATCTAAAACAGAAGGAGATGACCATGGAAGATTATATCGAGGAGTTCTACAAGTTGACTATTCAGTCTGGACATAGAGAAATTTCTAAAGAAAGGGTGGCGAGGTATGTTAATGGTTTGAAATTAAATATCCATGATGAGATTGGTATGTTGAATATTGACTCAGTAGAAGATACTTATCTGTATGCACTGAAGGTAGATGATAAGTTGAAAAGGAGACATTTTGGTAATTCCCGAGGGAAGGAGAAGCAAGAACAATCGGTAAAGGAAAAAATGAAAGTTGAAGATGAACAAAAACCTATTGAACCAAGGAGAAAGACAGGTAGAGGTGTATTTAGAGGTACTTCTTATAACTGTGGTGAAGAAGGATATCGGTCATTTGAATGTCCCCATGAAGATAAGAAGGCCGGTAGTCACAAAAATGTTGCAGTGAATGAGATTTATCAGAATGAACCTAAGGTGGAGGGTATGAATCTTTTGCTTAGGAGAACTTTGCTGCCCTCCAAACAAGGTGATTCTTTTTAGAGGAAGAACCTATTCAGGATTGTGTGCAAGTCTGTTTATAAATGTTGTAAGGTGATTGTTGATGGAGGAAGTAATGACAACCTAGTTGCTGAAGAGATGGTTCAGAAAATTGGTTTGAAAAGGTTGAGGCATCCTTATCCTTATAGGATAAGTTGGTTACAAGCTGGTTAGGAAGTAGAGGTGAAGGAGCAATGCATGGTGAGTTTTCACATTGGTACTTATAGAGATGAAGTATTATGTGATATTGTGGAGATGAGTTCTTGTCATATTTTACTCGGTAGATGTTGGCAGTATGATAGAGAGACTATTCATGACTGTAAAATAAATTCCTTTACTATACTGAAGGATGGATAGAAGTCTATTTTGATCCCTTTGAAGGATGAAGAGCTAGGGAGGAGGAACTTGAGAATCGATAGTAGATCTGAAATGGTTGCAGTGGTTGATACAGACATGATGTTAATCTTTAAGTTATGTTGATGATTAGTGACCAACACTTAGTCATTTCATTAGGTAGTTTTAGTTGGTTATCACTGTGGCCGAGCTAAAACTATGCAAGGCCGAGCAACATTGTCGAGCAGTTTTCAGTATGCCTAGTTACATTGCCGAGCTGAGTGACATTGCCGAGCCGAGTAAAGACAAAGATGTTAAATGTCGAGTAGAGACAGTCAAAGTGCCAAGCAGAACAGTTTTTGTATACTTGTCAGGAATGATACAAACTTTGAGGATAAGTGATCCGGCAGGCTTGTATAAGCTTTTTGGGTTGACATTGTGTGCATTTAATATTCATATAGGGAGTTAGTTATGCATTTAATTGTTTTATCCTATGCATGACTCATTGTAAGTATTAATTGTTTTACCATCAAGGCATGGATATCAAATCTTGATTGTTGATCTAGATCTCACTGACAAATCTGTATAGATATATTAGATTGCTTTGAAACCCTATTATGTATGGATGTATGTATGTGCAAGAGGTAGAAAAGGAATTTTTAAAGTGACTACATTTTGTGAAATGCACAGAGGGTTATTTTGTTCTGAAGAAGAGATCAAGCAAAGCATAACACAGTGAACAATAGAGTAAAGATTTATCAGATTATAAGATCAGAAGAGATACTGAAAAGAGGAGATCCGTCATCAGCATTAGAGTGCATATCAAAGGATCAATACTTGAGACTTTCTAATCATTGTATCAGGTGAAAATCTCTTAACAGAGTGGTTTTAGCAGGCTTTTATTTATCTCTTAACAGAGTGCTTACTTCATTGTAATTTTAAATCCTTTAACAAGGTAGATTGTAATGATCTAAAGCTTTTAACATAGCAGACCTTTAACAGGGTAGATTAAATTTTGTAATCAAACATTGTAACCTTAACAGGTACACTTTATTACTGCAGTAGTGAAGACTTTTGTGGGTGTCATCCCCACCCCAGTTTTACCTATTTGGGTTTCTGGGTTACCAAATTGTTGTTTTATGTGTTACTTACTTCATGGTGTGGATGCTATCTAAGATTACATTAGATTCATTTATATATGAGTGTGGATCAACTTGTTTTAAGTGTTTAATTTTTGAAGATCTGATTCACCCCCCCTCTCAGTATCTTTCTTTCCCATTATTGTATTTCCAACAATTGGTATCAGAGCTAGAGTTCTCTAAAAGGTTATAATCAGCTTGAGAATATAGATCTTGAAATGGAGATTTACAAGATGGGTAAAGTCATTGAGAATCAAAATATTGATGTTCAGCTAGCACTTAGACAGCTTGAGTCTGCAAGACAAGAATTAAAGAAGTCCTTGGCTGCAAGAAAAGATTTAGCCAAACAGATGAATGACACTCATTATCAGGAAGAAGACACTACAAATCTATTTCAGAATGGAGATTCTACTGAGAGTGATGCAACAATAGCAAATTTACTGGAAAAGAACAGTACACTATGTGAAAAAGTCAAAAATCTAAAAAAGGAACAAGAAGCCTAATCAATAAGAATGTGTGAAGTTGTTGAACAGAAAAAGAAAGATGAAGATGAGAAGGATATGGTAGAAGAAGACAAGAGAATGCTGACTACCAAACCTTATGAAAGAACACATGATGTGCAAACCATGATAGTCAATCAAGTGGACATGGAAAATCAACTACTACTTGCAAATCAGGAGCTCAGCAGGAAAGAATTAGAGATTGTTAATCTTAGATCTGAGAACAGTCAATTGAAAGATGAATTGAGATCTAAGAAAGAAATCAATAATAGAGTGAATGATCCAAGTGCAGGTATGAGCTACTTTGAACAATTGGTGGAAGCATCAAGAAGACCTAAAGATTATTCTGGGTTAGGTCACACTGAACAACATACAACCACTGAAGATGGAGAATCATCTAAGATAGGTGAAAGAAAGAATGCAAAGCTGAGAAATAAGAAACCTATTTGTCACCACTGTGAAAAACTAGGTCATACAACAAACATATGTCAAAGCAAGAATGGTAAGTCCAATCCTAACACTAAATTTAATGGTTATTGCTTTAACTGTAATAAGTTTGGACACCAAGCACGTGAATGTAAGGCAAAGGCAAGCAAAACACCTAGAATCAATGGTAATTGCTATACTTGTGACAAATTTGGTCATAGAGCACAAGATTGCAGATCCAAAGGTAAACAATGATGGACATCAAAGGTACAAGAGAAATCACCAAGAAAAGGTAATCATTACAATTGGGATTACAATACATGGCATAGTTGTCATCACTGTGGTGAGTACAAACATGTTCCAGAAAAATGCATAAGGACACATTTCAGAGGTAAGTCCAAAAGTTGGATGAATGGAAGCCTAGTTTGTCACAATTGTCTGAAAATTGGACATATAAGGAAAGATTGCAAAACTAGAGTACCAGCTCCTATTGTTGAGAAAATCAGGGAACAAATGAACAAGACATGGGTTAAGAAGTCTGAACCATGCAATAGTGAAGCAAATGAAGCCGAGGTCACCCAATCCAATGGATCAGGTGATCACATCATCTCCAACTAAGATAAAGAGGTATGTAAGGAACTATATTTAAAATTATTATCTTACATCAGTTCCCAACATAAAATGTATGAAATTCCATATTTGCATATGTTAAGATGCACCAGGACATACTTTTGAATATAAATGCCGAGGTGAGTCAATTGCACTGATAGGTGCCGAGTACTATTCATGGACACTAAAGCCGAGTTCTTTAGTAAGTGCCAAGTTTTGTTGGCCGAGTGGGATGCAAGTTGAGTTAAAGCCGAGGAAAGCTGGCTTGCACTAATTCAATAGAAAAAACATTTAATGCTCACCTACTTTTTCCCTTTAAAAGTATATAAAGGAATGAACAGTCGACACTTCATTTTTACCTTGCAATTTTACTATTTACTAAGCGAATTGAAGCAATTTGCAGAATTGATCCTAACGAATCTAGGAATAGAGATCTCATCAGTGTGCTGACAGAAATATTAAAGTGAACAGTAAACAGAGAATAGTGCGAAGCATCACTTGCCGAGGTATTCTATTTTCCATCTCTCAAACCCTAAATTTCAGAAGTATGGCTGCAAGTTCTTCTACACCAGCCAAGAGTATGGAGGCAGAACCAGAACAAATTCAGTTGGTTAGTAGTGATGAATGTGAACCTCTCAACTTTCAAGCCATTCTTGAAAGTGAAATTCAAAGTGATTTAACGGGAGCCCTCTCATCCATTCCTCCCAAGGTACTCATGATTCATGATATTCGATCATGCTATATGGTTAAAATTGGAGAAGTAGGAGATAATGAATTGAAGAAATCCTACAGTAAACTGTGTGTTAACAGAGTTCTGAAGGAAGAATTCAAACACTTAGCAGAAAAAGGGTTAACTCGTGCCCTAGATTTTCCTCAAGGTTTTAAAGATGAATGGATCAAGGTTATCCTCAGCCGAGTTCATGACATGAGCATGTGGCTAGACAATGGACCAGTCAAGATCACCAAGAGTATGATTCATCAAGTGACTGGATATCCTGTAGTGAATGGGAAGTGAACCATGAGGGATAACAATAAAGAGGAAATTATGTTGAACACTGGAGCAGTATGGAATAATAGAGGTATGACTATCTCTACGATTACTGATCTAGAACTTGATTTTGGAGTAAGGGTAATTGCACACAAGTTCTATCAGTCCATCAGATTAGATAGTGTTCCCTGTATAGCAGTTGATCAGGCGTGGAAAATTGTGAAGAAGAATCACACATATGATCTTGCCGAGCTACAACAGACACAATTAGCTGAGAATCTTGCATCAATCAAAAAGGCTAAGAGCATGTCATGTAAGTTTGGTTCTTTACTAGTTTGTATATTCTTTTACATTTAGAATACATTTCCTACTCTGGGAGATATTGTGTGGAAAAAGGATAGGCCCATAACAGTCCAGATCGGTGAATGTGTAAATAAACTAGGAAGCAATTTCAATAGCATTATGGGTAGCTATTTTGTAGAATTCAAGAAGAGAATGAGATTAAGGACTAGGATTCCTAAGTCACTAGTGGAGAAACACTATGAGGAAATATGTTTTCTAGTTGACACAGATAGCACCTATATCAAGGTAGTAATTCCTAGAATAACATGTTTGGAGCCATTTCCATATGAGATTAATGTTGATGAAGCATCAGCTGCCATCATTGCACTCATAGCTGAGGTAATTGACACCACTGCAGAGAGATTTGGAAACTATGAAGAAGCTAAGGCTAAAATCTCTAGAAGTTTGAATGAAGGAACTATGGAGAGGAAAAGGAAAAAGATAGTGAAAAATCTGAAGAAAATGGTTGGATTGGGTAATGATGAAGAACCTAAGGATGCACCTCTAGGTCTGTCCACTGGAAAAGGTGAGGATATTTCAACTGAGGAGGAATTCAGTGCATCGGAAGAAGTTACACAAAAGGCTAAGGGAAAGAAGCCATCAATTGTTATTGTAACCAAGCCTAGCCGAGAAAAACCCAAGGTTACACCTCCTGTAACTAATCATCCAATGAAAAGAGCATCTACTATCACTTCCCCAGTAGAAGTGCAAACAAAAGTGTATGGTAAGAGAGAAGTTGTTGAAAGTACTTCTGGTAAGGAAGCAAAGGTTGCTTCTAAGCCTGTGCCGAGTGCGCTAGCAAAGAGACCAAGAAGGAAATTAAATCTACCAACAGATAGTGATGAGGAGAAGATAGAAACTGATGACCCCTTTCAACATACCTACAACTCAATTCAAGAAACCAACAAGCTTTGATGAGGTATGTGATACATTAAGGAATTCAGCAGGGTTGGCAACATTCAAGTTCATCAAATATGACAAGTTGAAAACAAAAAATAGGCACAAAGTTTAGGAAGCACTCTTGGACATGATGGGCACCTTCTAACTGACTCCTACAGAGATAGGAAATCATGTGCCTGATGAATTATATGACTTTTTGTCAAGCAAATGGGAATTTGCACTTGCCACTAAAAGATAGATCAGGGAAGGAACACTGGCCAAGGTAATACCTGAGCTCATAGCTAAACAACGAGCCAAATTCATTGAGGAATACAAGAGCATATTTGTACCAAAACTGAGAGGCTATGCTATTCTGAAGAATGACATTAAAGGTGTAGTGCAACAAAGCTCAAGGATTTGGAAAGAGATCTTTGGTCTGCGCATTCCAAAAGATCAAAAATCTGTTGCAGGGACATCCGAGCCAAAGGAACAAGCAGTTGAAGAGAAGGCAACCCCTGAACCTCAGATAGTCAAAGATCAAATTGCAGTAGAACATGAAAAAACCAAGGATGCATTAGATGCAACACACACTGTTGATCTAACTGCAGACAGTCCTATGGACTATCTAGTTGATGATCCAAGCAATTTGAATGCCGAGGAACAACAGATGCCGAGTGGAAAAGACACTAATTTGCCTATTAAGGCAACTGGAACAGAAGAAGGGAAGACCACAACATCTGAGGAAGTAATTGAAGTTGTTAGTGATCAGAAAGGTGAAGGACAACAACAAACAACTGAACAAGAGGTAACTTCACAAGATCCACCTATTTTAGAGGTTGTGAAGACAATTTTAGATAGTGGAGTTGTAACAACAGAAGTTGTTGATAAGCCTAAAGAAGAAGAGGCAGCACAAGTGTTGGTTGATCTACCACACTCTACATCATCAACTCCTACAGGTCCTAAAACTAGTGGTATGCCGAATCCTCATACCATATTGACAAAATTGAAGGAGGCATTGGATACTGAAAGTGTCAAAGGGAAAGATATTATGCTGCCGAGCATAAATTCTCTAGAAATGAAGAAGAAGAAAATCTTGAAGAAGAAGTCACCAATTTTAGATGTAACATTAGATGAAGTCATTTTCATTCCACAATGGGATCCCAATGAGTTATCTTTTGAACAAATTTGGACTCTTCAAGAGTTTCTTAAAAGGGAGAAAAGACAAGAAGAGATGAAGATAGAACAAAAGCAAAAGCAGGTGCTGCATGACATCAAAGACATATTTACAAAAGCTTTTGACTTAGAGGATGAAATGCCTCAAGCTCCAATCATTGATTAGCTCATCACCATTATACATAAAGTAACAGATGAGGACATAGACAGCAATGAGAAGCTTCTACAATGGTCCTGGAGAAGATTTGAGAGAAAAGTTCTAGAGAAGATCTCAGAAGAGATAGCAAAAAAACAGGTTGAACTTTCCATTCTGATAGAAACTATAGAGAAAGTTATAGCCAATGTTTATTCTTTGTATAGGAAATTATGTGATGTTGAATTTTTCACAAAGGATAATTTACAGCTTGTTGAGAAGCTACAGTTATATTTGAGATCAACTGGTGCTACTTTAGGTAAAGATACTACCTCCAGTTCTTTACATTTTAATAAGTTGATAAATGCACAAAGGAGAATAGCCGAGCTTATGGCTAAAGATGGTCGTATTAGGGCCAAGTTGATAACCATACAGACAATCTTGTTACCTCATTTGGAGGTAATGTAGAAGGAACTCTCAAAAGCTAAGGAGTTATCATAGAGTAGTGCAAACTTATCCACTGCAGAAAGTTTAGTGAGTCTAGCTGCCAAGCTAGAAATAAAACTGGAAGTTATGAAGGTTGCAAAGGATAGCTGGGATACAACATTTGAATCCACCCTACAACTTCATAAGCAATTTTTGGATAAGTATAACTTAACCCCACCAGCAATCAGTGACAAAAACAAGGGGGAAGTTAGTAAGGAAGTTAGTACTACTAAAGGAGGAAGTTAGTATAGAAGTTAGCAAGGGTACATATATGAAAGGATACATCAGTATAGCACAGGTACACTTGTATATAAATTTTGAGGGCATTGTAAAAATTTTGTAAGTATATTCCTAGGGGGAGTACTTTGTGTACTTAGGCAATACTTTTGATGAAATGTACAGAAGTTATGATAAGTGTTTTTTCCACTAATATCAAAGGGGGAGATTGTTAATCTCTAAGTTATGTTATGATTAGTGACCAACACTTAGTCATTTCATTAGGCAGTTTTAGTTGGTTATCACTGTGGCCAAGCTAAAACTATGCAAGGCCGAGCAATATTGTTGAGTAGTTTTCAGTATGCCTAGTTACATTGCCAAGCTGAGTGACATTGCCGAGCCGAGTAAAGACAGAGATGTTAAATGCTGAGTAGAGACAGTCAAAGTGCCGAGTAGAACAATTTTTGTTTACTTGTCAGGAATGATACAAACTTCGAGGATAAGTGACCCGGCCGACTTGTATAAGCTTTTTGGGCTGACATTGTGTGCATTTAATATTCATATATGGAGTTAGTTATGAATTTAATTGTTTTATCCTATGCATGACTCATTATAAGTATTAATTATTTTACCATCAAGGCATGGATATCAGATCTTGATCATTGATCTAGATCTCACTGATAGATCTATATAGATATATTAGATTGCTTTGAAACCCTATTATGTATGGATGTATGTATGTGCAAGAGGCAGAAAAGGAATTGTTAAAGTGACTGCATTTTGTGAAATGCACAGAGGGTTATTTTGTTTTGAAGTAGAGATCAAGCAAAGCATAACACAGTGAACAACATAGTAAAGATTTATCAGATTATAAGATCAGAAGAGATATTGAAAAGAGGAGATCCGTCATCAACATCAGAGTGCATATCAAAGGATCAATACTTGAGACTTTCTAATCATTGTATCAGGTGAAAATCTCTTAATAGAGTGGTTTTAGTAGGATTTTATTTATCTCTTAACAGAATTCTTACTTCATTATAAGTTTAAATCCTTTAATAAGGTAGATTGTAATGATCTGAAGCTTTTAATAGAGCAGATCTTTAACAGGGTAGATTACATTTTGTAATCAAGCATTGTAACCTTAATAGGTACACTTTATTACTGCAGTAGTGAAGACTTTTGTGGGTGTCATCCCCACCCCAGTTTTACCTATTTGGGTTTCTGGGTTACCAAATTGTTGTGTTATGTGTTACTTACTTCATGGTGTGGATGCTATCTGAGATTACATTAGATTCATTTATATATGAATGTGGATCAACTTGTTTTAAGTGTTTAATTTTAAAGATCTAATTCACCCCCCCTCTCAGTATCTTTCTTTCCCATTATTGTATTTCCAACACATGAGTATGTAGGAATATGAAGATAAATCAACAAGTACTAATGGTAAAAGGAAGCAAAAGAAGAACCAAGGGAAGAGTGTGTCGGTTGAGGACTTGGAAGACATTTATATCAAGAACCATTTTGAGATCTATGTGTTGAATCCCAATAGATGTTCATCCATCTTCTGAGAACATCTTTTTCACACCTGGGGTGTCTGATGTAGGAGCATCCTGGGGTAGTTGACAATCCCGTCTCGCCAAAAACATGTTTGGTTTTCTTTTTGTTCTAGTAGTTAACTCAATTCCAAACCCGAGGTGATCAGTCACTTTGGTGGTAGTTCTCAGTTGGAAGATGTATTTCTTCATTGTTGGAGTCAGTGATTGGACTCAGTGGTGCTCAATGTTTCTATTTTCGGTGATATTCTACCCAAGGCACACTACTCAGTGGTAGTTTCTTGGTGTGTGCAGCTCGGTGGTGTATTTCTCGATAGCATATTACTCGGTGGTGTCTATTTGGTGGTGTATTTATCGATAGCATATTACTCGGTGGTGTCTATTTGGTGGTGTTTTTCTTAGTTGTGTCTTTCACCGAGTAGTCTAGCTCTCGGTGTGCTTGTTTACCGCTTGGTGGTTGGGGTTCATTGACTTGTGTGTATGGATTGGGAGGACATTGGAGATTACATCTGTGATTTGAGGGGGTCATTGGGATTGTGTTGAGTTCTGAGGCATGTGGATTTGTGGCATTGGATATTGTGTGACCCTAAATCTAGGTTGGTGCATTCTTCTATGTATTTTTGTTATTAATTGTAGCCAACTGGTGTATTTAATATTTGTTCATTATAGAGTGTATGACTGACTGGGTCATTTAATTATTGTTTACATGCCGACTTGTGGCAAGTGTGTATAAAAGATACTCTAGGTTGATGTTTAGAGGGACATGGGAGAAAGAGGCATGGGAAGATAGATAGAGGATAGAAGAGTAAGCTAATAAGTTGAAAGATTGTAAGTTTCTATAGATAGTTGTAAGAGGGCAGACATAAATTATGGATTGCTTGGTGGCTTTGGAGCACAAGTTCAGATCTGGTTTTCTTCCACTTAGCTATAGGGTAGATGGATAAGGTTGGATCCCATGAGATCTTGTTGAATCTATTGATGTAATTGTCCCTAATTGGGAAGGCCTTACAACCCGACATGTTGCATGTAATTGAAATTCTGAGATAATATAAGTTGATATTGATATATCTTGTGTTGTGTTATTTCCGCTGTGTGTTCTTGTTGTTGGATGCAAGTTTGGACAGTCCTTTATTGGATCCTCCAAGCTTGGACTACATCAAGTGATGTCAGAGCTGCTGGTTCATTTCTTGTGGAGCTTAGGGTTTCCAAAGATCTAGAGAGATGCCTCAGAGAAGATTGGACCCTAGGGAGATTGCAGATCTTTTTGAGGAGGTGGAAGCAAGGATAATAGAAAGATTTAGATCTGAGATGGCAGTGATGAAGAATGAAATCATAGAAGGTATCAGAAATGTTGGATTGCATAGAGGTCTTAGAATAGATGATGTTTATGAAGAAGTTGCTGAAGATTTTGAAGTTGGTGGATCTAGTGGAGGAGACATATATGATTAGATAGAGAGATCTGGAGCTCGGTTGAGTACAAACTACCATATGGAGGTGTCTAATTTTTCAAGTACATTAAGACCCAAGGATCTTATTGATCAGATCGATGAGTTAGAAGACTAATTTGACCTAGAAGAAATTGAAGATCTGTTTAGATTGAGGTTGACACAGACTAGGTTGAAGGGACCCTAGGGCGATTGCAGATCTTTCTGAGGAGGTGGAAGCGAGGATAATAGAAAGATTTAGATCTGAGATGGCGATGATGAAGAATAAAATCATAGAAGGTATCAAAAATTTTGGATTACATAGAGGTCTTAGAATAGATGATGTTTATGAAGAAGCTACTGAAGATTTTGAAGTTGCTGGATCTAGTGGAGGAGACAGATATGATCAGATAGAGAGATCTAGAGCTCGGTTGAGTACAAACAACCATATGGAGGTGTCCAAATTTTTAGGTACATTGAGACCCAAGGATCTTATTGATCAGATTGGTGAGTTAGAAGACTACTTTGAGCTAGAAGACATTGAAGATCTGCTTAGAGTGAGGTTGGCATAGACTAAGTTGAAGGGACATGCTGCTTTAGGGTGGAAATATTTACAGAGGGATTGAGAAGAAGAAGGTGAGATGAAGATCAATCGATGGAGGTTGATGGTGACAAAGATAAAATCTAAGTTCATTCCTTCTAACTATGAACTTTAGTTGTTTAAGAAATTACAGAATCTAAAATAGAAGGAGATGACTGTGGAAGATTATACCCAGGAGTTCTACAAGTTGACTATTTGGTCAGAACATAGAGAAATTTCTAAAGAAAAGGTGGTGAGGTATGTTAATAGTTTGAAATTTAATATCCAAAATGAGATTGGTATGTTTAAGATTGACTCTATAGAAGATGCTTATCAGTATGCACTAAAGGAAAAAGATAAGTTGAAAAGAATACATTTTGGTAATTACCAAGGGAAGGAGAAGCAAGAGTAGTCGGTAAAGGATAAATTGAAAGTTGAAGATGAACCAAAACTTGTTGAATCAAGGAGAAAGACAGGTAGAGGTGTATTTAGAGGTACTTTTTATAACTATGGTGAAGAAGGACATCGGTCATTTGAATGTCCCCATGCAGATAAGAAGGTTGCTAGTTACCGAAATGTTATGGTGAATGAGGTTTCCGAGAATGAACCTGAGGTGGAGGGTATGAATCTTTTGCTTAGGATAACTTTGCTGCCCTCATAGCAAGCTGATTCTTGTCACAGGAAGAACCTGTTTAGGACTGTGTGGAAGTCTGGTGGTAAACGTTGTAAGGTGATTGTTGATGGAGGAAGTAATGACAACCTAGTTGCTGAAGAGATGGTTCAGAAACTTGGTTTGAAAAGGTTGAGGCATCCTTGTCCTTAAAGGTTAAGTTGGTTATAAGATGGTCATGTAGTAGAGGTGAAAGAGCAATGCATGGTGAGTTTTCACATTGGTACTTATAGAGATGAAGTATTATGTGACATTGTGGAGATGAGTTCTTGTCATATTTTACTCGGTAGACCTTGGTAGTATGATAGAGAGGCTATTCATGACTATAAAAGAAATTCATTTACTATACTGATGGATGGGAAAAAGTCTATTTTGATTCCTTTGAAGGATGAAGAGTTTGGGAGGAGGAAATTGAGCATTGGTAGTAGATCTGAAATGGTTGCAATGGTTGATATAGACATGAGTATGCAGGAATATGAAGACAAATCAGAAATTACTAGTGGTAAAAGGAAGCAGAAGAAGAACTAAGGGAAGAGTGTGTCAGTTGAGGACTTGGAAGACATGTATATCAAGAACCAGTTTGGGATCTATGTATTGAATTCCAATAGATGTTCATCCATCTTCTGAGAACATCTTTTTGATAGCTGGGGTGTCTGATGCAGGAGCATCCCAGGGTAGTTGGCAATCCTGTGTCACCAAAACCATGTTTGGTTTGCTTTCTATTTTAGTAGTTAACTAAGTTGGAGACCTGAGGTGCTCGATCACTTTGGTGGTAGTTCTCAATTGGAAGATGTATTTCTTCATTGTTAGGCTCGGTGACTGGACTCAGTGGTGCTCCGTGTTTCTATTTTTGGTGATATTCTACTCGGGGTACACTTCTTGGTGGTAGTTTTTTGATGTGTGCAGCTTGATGGTGTCTTTCTTGGTAGCATATTACTTGGTGGTGTCTATTCAATGGAGTTTTGTTCAATTGTGTCTTTCACCGAGTAGTCTGGCACTCGATCTGCTTGTTTAACACCTAGTGGTTGGGGTTCACCAACTTGTATTTATGGATTGGGTGGACATTGGAGATTGCATCCATGATTTGAGGGGGCCATTGGGATCGTGCTGAGTTCTAAGGTATGCAAATTTGTGGCATTGGCTCTTTTGTGGACCTAAATCTGGGTTGGTGCATTATTCTATGTATTTTTGTTATTAATTGCAGCCGACTGGTGCATTTAATATTTGTTCATTGTAGAGTGTATGGCCAACTGGGTCATTTAATTATTGTTTATATGCCAACTTGTGGCAAGTGTGTATAAAAGATACTCTAGGTTGATGTTTAGAGGGACATAGGAGATAGAGGCATGGGAAGATAAATAGAAGATAACAAAGTAAGCTAATAAGATGAAAGATTGTAAGTTGCTACAGATAGTTGTAAGTGGGTAGACAAAAATTGTAGATAGCTTGGTGGCTTGCGAGCACAAGTTTAGATCTATTTTTCTTCCACTTAGCTATAGGGTAGATGGATAAGGTTGGGTCCTGCGAGATCTTGTTGAATCTGTTGAAGTAATTGGCCCTAACTAGGAAGGCCTTACAACCTAGCATGTAATTGAAATTCTGAGATAATATAAGTTGATATTGATATATCTTGTGTTATGTTGTTTTCGCTGTGTGTTCTTGTTGTTGGTTGCAAGTTTGGACAGTCCTTTAGTGGAAAGGATCCTCTGAGCTTAAAAAACATCACATCTTAAGGAAGGAGGCATATATGTGGCCTTATTTTGTATTATATTATTGTTTTCCTTGGAGACAATGTGCTCCTTGGTTATCCTTTTGCATCCTTTATAACAAATTTCTGTGGAGTTAATGCTTTCCTTGGTTATTCCTTTTCACCAATTTTAGTAGATTTTCTTGGAGATAATGCTTTCCTTGGTTATCTTTTTGAATTATTTTTTGTATATTACCTTGGAGACAATTTTGTTTCATTTGTAATCTAAATTATTAAGGTCACCTAACAAACACTGCCTTTTTCTTTCCAATATTTTCTTAGTAGATTTCCTTGAAGGCAATGCTTCCCTTGGTTATCTTTTTGTACCATTTATATTATGGATTTCCTTGGATACAATGCTTTCCTTCGATGATCCTTTTAGTGGATTTACTTCCATACAATTCTTTGCTTGGTTATCATTAATTGGCTTGACTAGTATAATACAACTTTATAGATCATCAAATCCATATTTGCATTGACCTCTCTCCTATAATGAATGGAACTAGAATTACACAACTTGCTAGATTAATTAATACTCTCACTGCTCTTTATTCTCATGAATTACACAACATAAAACAAATTTTTTTCTAGGTGAATATGTGCTCTTTCAAAGATAACCTAGTATAACATAATTTGCTATCCTATGTAATTCATGATTCTCTCTCTCTCTCTCTCTCTCTCTCTCTCTCTCTCTCTCTCTCTCTCTCTCTCTCTCTCTCTCTCTNATGTCTCTCTCTCTCTCTCTCTCTCTCTCTCTCTCTCTCTCTCTCTCTCTCTCTCTCTCTCTCTCTCTCTCTACCATGAGTATGTGTGTAGGAATCATTCACTTTCTAAAGTGAGGGATAAATATAACATTGTAAATTGCACCCCTATGCAATTTCATGCTTACCTAGGCCCCATTTTATCTTCTATGGCCTCGTGCATTAATTTTTAGCAACCCAACTTAATTTCACATGTCATTCAGACACTTTTTTGATGATCATATTTTTCCATTAGTATGCAAAGGAAACAATTTTTGAACCGTCGGTACATGATCACCGAAAGATAGGATTATAGTGTAACCTGATAGAGCAGCTAACAGTGTAACCTGATAGAATAGGTTACAATGTAAACTAATGACACAACCTACAGAGTAACCCGACAGAGCAGTCAATAGTGTAAACTAACAAAGTAGACAACAGAGGACAGAGGAACCTGACAAACAAGTTTACAGTGAACACCGATAGGAAGACTAAAGAGAAACCTGAGCACCAGTCTATCGAGAGACAACATTATTCCAAGAAATGTGGATCTGAGTTACACATCAGCTAAAACACTTAAGTTTTATATTTATCTTTAAAGCTTATCTTTAAAACCATTTCTTGAGGGATAAGAAAATAAAATGTAATTGTTTTAATTAGTCTAACTGAATGAAAACATGCAAACTAGGAGATCAAGGTCAAGTTGTAAACCTTTGATCATAGAGTTTTCATAGTTAAGCGTGAAACCTATTTAGGTCAATTCAATGTATCAATAGATGTGTAATCAATCAGAAAAAGAGGATGTGATGATGATTGTAGCCACAAAGACATCTATGGATCAGATACAAAGTTTCATGCAGAAGGATAAAAAAAGATGAAATTAGTTACAAAGAACAAGATTCAAGGCTACTGAGCAAAACAAAGGTATTAATAAATCACTATAGGTGATACATCATATTGTAAAATTTAAAGGATCTGTACTCAGCAATTCAAGATTGCATATACTCAGGTCAATAAGTATTTTTGACTACATTCTAACAAGTGTAGTAAATAGAAGAAATCCTTTGAGAAGGCGAATTTAACAATCCTTTTGTAAAACTCTTAACCAAGTGAAATAATTTTAACAAATTACTACTTTTCGGAATGCTTTGTAAATCCTTCTTCTGTATGTTTATCGATAAGTAGTCTTACATTTACCAAAACATAGTAAAGAGCTAGAGTATACCAATCAATCCAGAATAGCATATGTGAAATGTAAAAATGTAAAGTAGTGAAACATAAACACATAACACATGGATTTTTAATGTGGAAACCCTGTTAAGGGAAAAACCACTGGGACTGGTACCCCAAATTTTCACTCTTCTAAAGTGAGCTTAGTTAAGACTCAACCCTGTTAAAGGTTACAAACACACTATTAGGTGTGACCTTGTTAGAGGATTTAAAAGATAGTTTGTCACCTAGTATCTGGCATCTAATGCTACCATCCTTGATCAAACACTCACTTGGCCTATCAATAGGTATCGAGCATACCCAATGCTACTTTCTATGATCAAAATTTTTGATACTCCTTGGGATGTATCTCAATTACAAAAAACTTTTAAGTCCTGCTCGGTTAAGAGACTTGATGCTTCAATGGTTAAACTAAAACATTAAAGTGATCTATTCACACAAACAACTTGAATTGCAGATTTTTAGATCTATTGTAAGTGCATTACTTCTCTTATCAATATAATCAATTCAATAAATTTCCTCCACACTGTTCTACTCTGTGATGCTATCTCACTGTTTGTCGGTGTCTGCGAAATCCATCTCTTTCCTTAGCTTGTTGATTAGGTCTGAATGAAGACTTTCTTCTCCTTCAGAATTTCTTTAGCATCTTCCCTCTTTTCTCTTCACCCCACTCAATCCGTAATGAATTGGGTTTGTCTCTTTATAGACATGTTTCACCGTTTCTTGGCTTTCTTGATTCTTGGCGTGATCCACAATTCTCGCCAATTAGATTTAAAGAAAAACTCTAGTTTTATCTCAAAGAGATCTTCTTTCCAACTGGACAAAGTAGCTTTAAATCCATTACTTATCCTCTGCTTTATCTGGTCAATTAAAATAGTTATAAGTATCAGTTAAGTCTATTTATAGCTCTTGACAGCTAAGCAATTTGTCATTTCTAAGCTCTCTGTTCTGTCGGTCAACACTTTAGTTAGTCATCGGTGATAAATGAATATTCCGTCAGTGTGACTTCAGTTATCATCGGGATCTCTGTCCTTGTCTTTTCCGTCGGGCAACACTATAATTGTATCCGTCGGGTTACACTGTGCTTTGCTCGTCGAGCAACACTGTGACTTTTCTCATCAGTAATGCTGTGCATTTTCTCATTGGGAAACACTGTGACTTTGCTCTTTTACTCTGACCGTCGGTGTGCACTCTATCAAGTTACGCAGGCACTTTGTGAATACTTGACTTATATGCATTACTGAAAGCATAGCCTTTGATTCATTGGTTCTTGAAGTCTTTGGAATTAGGTCCATGACCATACAAATTATATCAAGTTGACATCAATGACAATATAATACATTAACTGATTTAATGCCTTGCATGATCATCAACTTAACATCTTCAAATATTCAATCAGTTATAGTTCATCACTTCTAACAGGGGTTTTCTGCGTTACCAAATCTTGTGTCATGTGTCATTACATTTCATGAATGTTTCAATGAATGTTAACATGTAATTAAGTTTATGAATTGATATTACATGAATACAGATAGAATAACACATATGTTTGATAATGCAAGGAATTGATTACTAAAGGATTAAATTTTAATTGACAAAAAGTTTTAAGGGTACTGATTCACCCCTCCCCTCTCAGTACACACCATTCCATTATTCCAACAATTAGTATCAGAGCTAGATCTCTTATTTGGAATAGTTTAAATCACTTGAGAGAAAAGATCACACAATGGAAAGGTATAAACTAGACAAGAATATTGAAAATCAGAAATTGTAGATACAAATCTTCTATGAGAAATACAAAGGAGCTAGAGTCAAGATGAGAGAGCTACTGGATAGAAGAAAGGTTATGGCATCTTTCTATAATGAAAAAGACTATCATGAAGAAGAGATGCCTGATTTGTTTGAGTCATCAAGATCTACATCTTGCAATACATATGACAAATCAGAAGGAAGCATTACAAGTTTGAATCAAATCAATCAACATCTGGCTGGACAAGTGAAATCACTACAAATTGGTCAAGAGACACAAATGGTAAGGATTATTAAGGTTATGAATAATGCTAGACAAGCTGAGAAAGAAAGAACACTAGCTATTTATGATAGGAGGAAGATCACTGAAAATATACAAGAAAGAGAATCAGAAATACAATGACTTATTGAACATCATCATGAGATCACCAATAAAATTATTCTGAGTCAAGAGGCAAACTGAGTGAACACAAAACTGAATGGAAAATTGGAAGCTATTGGTGAGCTAAGAGAAGAAAATGAAAAACTGAAGCACGAAGTAAGGATTCAACAACAACACAATGATATGATCAAGAGAGCTGAAGAAATCACGAAAATAATGGATGATTTTCTAGATGGACAAAGAAGAGTCATCAACAATACCGGTCTAGGGTATACCGAGCATGGAGAATCACCATACCAAGCTGATCAAAAATATGTCTACAAAATTCCAAGGCCAAGGAAGCAGTCATGCAATCACTGTGGAAAAATAGGCCACACATCAAATGTTTGCAGAAGCAGAATTAAAGGTATTCCTAGATCCACGTCTTCATTCATAGGAAATTGTTATAACTGTAACAAGAAAGGACACAAAGCACATGAATGCAGATATAAGGTGAAACAATCAAAGAAGGAAACCTACATGGAAAAATATTGTCCTACTTGTAAAATGCATGGGAACACATATCTTGAATGCAAGAATAAGAAAAGGCAAGCATGTAAGCTAAAAGAAAAAGAAAATGCCTATCAACCAAAAAGAGTCGATAACTCATATGTTTGGGATTACAACACATGGAAAATTGCACAGCATGTGGTAGATATGGACACATAGATGCAAAATGCATGAGAAAATGGATGAGAAGGTCTAGAAGCTAGACTAACCCTAGAATGTCATGCTTACACTGTCATAGGGTTGGTCATCTAAGCAAGGACTATAGAGACCGAGTGACAGAGACAAGCACTTTTGCCAATGTCAATACCATTGAAGATATCAGGAAGATGAGAAAAAAATGTGGAGGAAAGATACAAAAATAGATGATGCTGGACCAAGCAATACAATTGGTGACACCTTATCCAATGGATCTGGTGATATCACCACCCCCACCTAAGTAGAACAAGTAAGTATGGAACTACACTATACCAAGTTATACTTTACATCAGTTCTTTTATACATTGATGAAATGCCAAATTAGCATAAATAAAGATGCAGTATGGTATTACTTGTTATGAATTTGTGAATCCAATCACATCAGTCAAATGCATACCGAGAATCATCGGTGAACATACAAAAGCTAAGTTGTTAATGTAAATTGAGCATCGTCGGTAATCATGTAAAAGACAATGTAGTCTTCACCAAATACTGAGAATTGTCGGTAAACATGTGAAAGGTCAATTGAGTTGACACTTACCCCGAGCATCTCACTCTCACCGAGAATGAAGTTAGCATGTTCCCCGAGTGATTCCTTCTTCAAAAATAGAGAAGTGGGTAAAGCATTTAATGCACCACTTAAGGCATCATCTATAAAAAGGTGACAAAATAGCTCATTCACTCACCATGCGATGAAGAGTGGAGAAGAAAAGCACAGAGTGAAGAACATTGACTAGATTACAGAGCGAATAAACATCAAATTTATGGAATTCAGACAGATTCAAGTAGCAAACATTGGATCAAGTGAGTATCTAAGACTCACCAAGCTCACATTTTATTTACAGGAAAAGCCCTAATTTCTAGAAACAATGGAAACCACATCTCGCATTTCCAAGATCAAGAATGCAAAGGATAAAAAGGTCAACCTAATCAAGAACATTACTTGTGAAGAACCTAAATATAAATTATGTCTAGAGGTTTCTTCACAACCCGATGACACTAGAGTGTTTTCAAGCATACCACCTTAGGGTTTTTCTAATCAAGGATGTCCGAGCGTATATCCACTGCAAAGTTGCAAACATCAGAGATCTAGAAGTTGAGAAAGCTTACAAGAAGCTTTGCATAAATAGAATCATCAAGGATGATCATAAACATATAGAGGTGAAAGGGCTAAAAAATTCCCTAATGTTCCTGAAGGAGTTTAAGACCAAGTGGATCAGGATAGTACTAAGCAGGGTACATGACCAAAAGATGTGGCTGGACAAGCTAAAATAGATCACTAGGGATGTAATGCACACAGTGATCGGTTATCCAATAACTGACAAGGCCAAGGAACTTAAACACCCTTCTCGCCCTGAGATTGAGAAGATGATAGGTGCAGATTGGGATGGCAGAGGATTGAAGGTAAACTCCATCAAAGATCCATAACTAAAATTTGGTGCATGTGTATTGGGATACAAGATATTCCAAGCCAACAGAATGAATAGTATTGCATGCAAAGCAGTAGACAGTGCTCACAAGATTGTGAAGAAGGGATTACAGTTGGATCTATCCAAGCTTCTATTGAAGCAATTAGAGGAGAAAATGCAGACCATTAGATCAACAAAATCTAATTCATGTAAGTTTGGTTCATTCCTCATGTGCATATTTTTCTACTTTCAAGACTTTTTCCCATCTGTCGGTTAAGTCAACTAGGACACTCTCGACCAGTGAAAATTCAAATTAGTGAATTCATGAAGTCACTAAGGGACAACTTTACATCATTCATCGATGAATATTTCACTGGATTCAAGGACAGAATGCAGAAAATGATGAGGATACCATAACAATTGGTAGCTCAATATAAATATGATATTTGTTCATGGTGGACACCGATACAACTTTGATCAAACCAGATGTACCGAGGACAACATGGTTAGCACCACTTGACTATGAAATAAACATAGTTTAGGCCACAAATGCAATTGAAGCATTATTGAATGAACCACTAGACAAATAATTACCAAAACTTGGCACATATGAAGAAGCTAAGACTAGAATCAAAACAAACCTAGTAGTAAAGAAGATAGACAGAAAGAAGACCAAAATGGTAAGACACTTGAAAAGAAGTTGTCGGTCAATGAAGAAGAAACTAAAAAAAAATAAGCCACCAAGAGACAGTCACCCGTCAGCGAACATGAACAAGTGAGTGACTCTAGATCAATAGAGTCTGATGCACCACCCTGAAAGAAACCAAGGACAACTACTGCATGACGAACAAGGAGTCAAACTACAAAAGCAGACTCACCACTGATTAAAAAGGGACAAGTGAGGAATTATAAAATAAATCCTCAAACCAGGAAAACATTAGAACCAAAGATGAGAAGGAGATTAATCTGATGCAAGGAAGATAAGGAAGACACTGAACAAGATGAACAATCTGTAAAGAATAAAGTTCCTACCATAATTGATGAAATTATCACATCAATCATCAGTTCAGGTACAATATCTGAGCCTAAGGTTAGGCAATGACTAATTTTGAATCTTGAGGATTAGAATATAATAGAAGAAGCCATCATCACAACAATGTTTATATTCAAATACATACCTAACAATTTGATAAGATGATGCCACAAGAAATTCTAGATATGTTATCAACAAGGTGGACATTTGCATTGAATTTTGAAAGACAGATAAGGGAAAGATCCCTAGTATCAATTATGCTACCTGAGTCTAAGATGGAATAGATTAATGAAATGATGAAGTTGCATTCAAAGAAGTTGTTAGCAAAATTGAGAGCCTACAAAGTACTACAGGGAAGCTTAATTGAGCTTGAAAAAGAAAGTGAGGATGCTTGGAGAAAAATACTTAATGTACCTAAAGAGGATATAAGTCCCAAGAGAGTATTAGCACTCACTGAGAAGCCTCACAATGAATAGAATCAGGCAACACCAAGCCCTAAACACATCTTAATAAATGACACCGAGGATGTAAATTCAGTTGAATTGAATAGAGAAGCAAGTAAAGAAATGGGTGATATACCTTATATTTTTCATTCATTAGGAGACAACATATTTCACAATCCAAGATGTGACAATAATAGATATCACTGGAGGTGATCCTGCCGATGAAGTAAAGGCAGATGAAGATGTCATTGTTATCTCTGAGAAAATCAAGGAACAAGACACATAAATGGATGCTACACAAGTTAATATACCAAGACAAATACCATTATTGATACAGGCTATCAATATTATCTCACAAAAGGAGAAGTTACCTGAGCATGATGCAAGCATACCTGAGGATAAGGGTGAAGAGGAATAAAAAAACATAATTGATGAGCAGACAAAAATAGATGGAGAACAGAAAAAATATAGGTGAAGAAGAGAAGAAAGGTGATGCCACTCTAAAGGATATTGAAGGATAAGTTGTAGATAAAGTTAAGGTTGATGTGGAGACGTCTACACCCAACTGACAGGTAAATACTAAGCAATAGGTAAAAGGCACAACACCTCCAAAGCCTTCATCAAGTACACCAGACCAAGTAAAGGAACTTGCTATGGTACTGCATATAGGTGTCGCTACTATACTTTCAAAGAATAAGAAGAAAAAGAATAAAAATCCAATTACATTGGATGAGATAGTTGAAATACTAGACTATGATCCTAGGACATTAGATCCAGAGTCACTTACAAAGTATGTAGAACTTTGTAAAAGGAAAGCTATACAAGATAAACTTGAAAATGAGACAAATGACACACATGTACTAGAAACAACAAAGGATATCTTATTACAGATTATACCTGATACCGACATTGATCAAAATGCTTCTATAATTGATCAATTAGCAGTTCTTACCAAAGCCATCACATCACAAAATATGGATGCAGAGAAGGAAATAGAAGAATTTGCAGAGAAAAAGTACCAATACAAATTAATAGAGAAAATCAGCCAAGAAGTGGTAGAGAACAAGGTAAAACTATCTGAACTGGTCAATACATTGGAACCAATCATTTCAGAAGTTATAGCCGTAGTTAAAAAATTATGCACAATAGAGCAATTCACTAAGGAGAATAGTGAAAAGATTGCACAAATAGATGCAGATCTAAATTCTAGTGGACAAGGCCTTACAACCAATGACAATGCATTCATGTTGCATTATGACAAGATTAAGGAAGATAAAAGGTTGATACTTGAGATTCTAGAGGCATAATCAAAATTTAGAGATGAGGTAACTGAGCTCCAGGCTCTACTTCTACCAAATCTCACATTACTGCAACAACATATGACTTCGGCAAGACAATTCATTTCCACCCTGAAAATGTCTATCATAGAAAGCATATATGATATGCATGCAAGGATCACATTGGAGATCATGACCCTTGAGAACCTCAAAGAACAATGGGAAAAGAAAATGGAGGAAATTGAAAAATCCCATTCCCACATTTTTGACAAATTGTAAGTATACACCTTTGTCATTACTATAAAAAAGGGGGAATTGATATGAGAAGAAGGGGAAATGATGATAAGGTGAAAGGGGGAAATATATGTATAAAGGCAAGTGTATATAAATGTACCATATACTATACCAACATGCAAATAGGGGGAGTCATATCGACAAGGTAAAATACATGGTGTATATACTAAACATTTTAGTTTTGCACATATCAGTTTTTGATACTAATGTCAAAGGGGGAGATTGATGATCATATTTTTCCATTAGTATGCAAAGGAAACAATTTTTTAAGAATCAATACATGATCACTGAAAGACAAGATTATAGTGTAACCCAACAAAGAATCTAACAATGTAACCCAAAAGAGCATGTTACAATTTAAACCGATGACACAACCTACAGAGTAACTCGACAGAGCAGTAAATAGTATAAACCAACAGAGAAGACAATAGAGGAACCTGACAGACAAGTTCACAAAGGAACCCGATAGACAAGTTTATAGTGAACACCAACAGGTTGACTAAAGAGCAACCTGAGCACCAGTCTACCGAGAGACAACTTTATTTTCAGAAATGTGGAGATGAGTTACACGTCAGATAAAACACTTAATTTTTATATTTAGCTTTAAAGATTATCTTTAAAACCATTTCTTGAGGGACAAGAAAATCAAATGTAATTGTTTTAATCAGTCTAACTAATTGAAAACATGCAAACTAGGAGATCAAGGTCAAGTTGTAAACCTTTGATCATAGAGTTTTCATAGTTAAGCGTGAAACCTATTTAGGTCAATTCAATGTATAAATAGATGTGTAATCAATTAGAAAAAGAGGATGTGATGATGCTTGCATCCACAGAGAGATCTATGGATAAGATAAAAATTTCCATGTAGAAGGACAAAAAAACATGAAATAAGTTACAAAGAACAAGATTCAAGGCTACCGAGAAGAATAGAGGTATTAATCAATCACTATATGTGATACATCATATTGTAAAATTTAAAGGATCTATTCTTAGAAATTTAGGATTACATATCCTCAGGTCAATAATTATTTTTGACTACATTCTAACAAGTGTAGAAAATAGAAGAAATCCTTTGAGAAGGTGGATTTAACAATCCTTTTGTAAATATCTTAATCGAGTGCACACTAAATAGTGTAGCTAAATCTCTTAATAGAGTAGACCTTAACCAGTCTAAACATGTTACTCCTAATAGGTTAAGATCATTAGAAGTGATCAAACTTGTAAGCCTTAACCGACCCCTTCCAATCTGCAGATAGTGAAGTTTTGTGGGTTTTATCCCCACCACAATTTTCACCTTCTAACAGAGGTTTTCTGCATTACCAAATCTTGTGTCATGTGTCATTACATTTCATGAATGTTAACATGCAATTAAGTTTATGAATCGATATTACATGCATAAAGATAGAATAGCACATATGGTCGGTAATGCAAGGAATTGATTACTAAAGGATTAAAGGTTAATTGACAAAAAATTTTAAGGGTACTGATTCACCCCTCTCCTCTTAGTCCACACCATTCCATTATTCCAACATTTTTCTCAAATAGGACCTATGGTCTTGATTTGAGACCACATTGGAGGGAATAAGGGGACCAAGTCACCCATTCTGTAATTTTTATATCCAAATTGAATCACTTCTCGGTAACTTAGTTTTAGCGGGGATTTCAAACTTGCATTAGTATTCTTCAATTTTGCATCACAAAATGACTATGAGAGGTATATAAACAAAGTATGGCACCTCATTTAGACATATTCATCCACTATATACATACAAGTTTTATATAGGAAGTTGTTTCGCTACCTTAGCTTTGTCACATTTGTCTTGCTGCAAAGTAGATCATTAGAGCTAGTAATGTAAATGAACCATGGAATATCCTTTTTCACCATCATATAATGGAAGCTTCTAGAAAAAAGAAGTGGCAAGAAATTAATTTATTAGATAAAATTCTTATATCTCCTTTTTTTTTCAAAATCAAAGCTTCATTCCCTCTATGAAAAGCTTGGAAAAAAATATCTCATATTTCGAAATGGAATGATTTTTAACTTCAACTAAATCATGGACATAACCATAAACCTAAAGCAAGCCAAAATGCATAATTTGAATTACAAAAAAAATTGATGACCCTTGAGACACTCTTGTTGTTTTCCTATTGTAGACACCTAAAATTGATTTGTTGTCCATGTGTAACAATTTCACTAATATTCCTCTTAATTGATTAAATATTTTTTATTATTTAATTAATTTACATCTTTCTACTATATTCTAAATTTAAATTCACATTTCTCCCTAATTCCATAGTTAAGTAATTGTAATCGATTATTTAATTATTTTACATCTAACAAATGTTCATCACGTTATTCTTTTATAAAGTAGTTAAATAATTATTATTATTTAATTATTCCCTATGTCTTTATAATATATAAAATAATTACGTTATTTAATTAAATACATCTACTTTGTTCGTATTACATTTATGTAGTAATTGTGATTAACTCATCATTTTCCCCTAATATTAAATAAATATTAATTTAATTAAATTACTAATTTATTCCTCTCATAAATAAATAAGTTTTTATTATTTATTTATATTCCACATGTGCAATTAAATGAATTTCTTTCTTTATTTCATTGGATTTATTCTTCTAGTTCTAACTAGCACTAAGTCTTAGTCTAACTGTTCAATCACATTCTTAACTTCTCAATCATCTTTTCTGACTAACCAATGTATTTAATCCTTTGATCAATCTATTCTCTTGATAAACAAATCAATCCATTCAACTTTCTATTATATTCACTTCACTCCCCAATCGAATAAGTTAACAAATCAATTATTTATGTTGACAAGTCAATCAATTGAGTTCACTCTCCAATCAATTTGAGTTCAACTCTTCAATCAAAGTCAGTTAGTTCCCCTAATCATGGAATCCTAGTTGAAATACTAAACTCCTATAAATTGAGATCTTATTCTCATATTATACGACCACATGAACCACATACATACTTTGAATTCTTATTTTTTCAAATTGAGCAATAGCTGAGAGCCCGCACATTTGCATCAAGAAGATGAAGAACAAGAGATATCTAAATTTGGTTTGCATACTATTTCTTTGAATTGAATTTATTTATCTGTTATTGTATCCATTTCCATTATTATTATCTTCTTTCTCTCTTGATATTTAGGTACACTAACTGTGATTGATATATCTTTCATGGTTAGATTTAGAGTGGTTTTATAGGTTACAGATATGAATTTCCCCTATCTTACTATGGTGAATCCAATGTGAAGCATCAGATGCTTCTAATTTTCAAGATATTCCATTCTTGTGTAGGAACAAAGTCATTCAACACAGTCATGGTTTAATCGCCGCATTTGGATTCTTAAAAGTTGTAATTGCTATTTTAATACAACAAAATTATTTTGTTTTTATCCGATTGTTTTCTATTATCTGTATTTTTTATGTGCAGATTGATTCATCGCAACTGTCATTTTTATTTTCCACAACTATCATATTCATTCATTCATTCACCACAATTGTTATATTTATTCGCCACAACTATCATATTCATTCACCACAACTATCATATTCATTTGTCGCAACTACCATATTGATTCACTACAATTGTCATATTGATTCATTACAACTATCATATTCATTAGTCACAACTATCATATTCATTCACTGCAACTGTCATATTCATTCACCACAACTATCATATTCATTTGCTGCAACTATCATATTTATTCATCACAACTTTCATATTCATTCGCTACAACTATCATATTCATTCACTATAATTGTTGTATTTGTTCACTATAAATGTAAGGTATATTTTTTGTGTTTTGCATTCAATTTGTCAAATATTTTTCTAAATTCAAGCCCTAGGGTATGGTTTTTTTGGGTTACTAATTTCAGATTTTCAGTGTGTGGCTAGGAAGTAAAATTTATACTTTTAAATCAAAACCAATTCACATTTACTTATGGTGCACTTAAAAATAACCTTGAATGGACACACAAAACCAACTCTCATTTTCTTTAGTGATCTAAAATGGACATGGGTTAAAATTGGACAAGCAATCTATACTTCAATTTGGTGCCTTAAAATTAAACAGTCAATATACATTTGAGTATGGTGGTCCTAAAATTGAATAAGCAATATACATTTGATTTTAGTGCTCCTAAAATTGAACAAGCAATCTTCACTTGGTTTGGTGCTCTAATAATGAACATGTGTGTGTGTGTGTGTGTGTGTGTGTGTGTGTGTGTGTGTGTTTATGTATGCTTCTTAGATTAGTGATCATTTGGTTTTGGAGCTTAATTCAATTAACCACATGTCTTGTGTCTATGGTGTGTTTGCACAATTTGTTAGATTAAAATATTTTTCAATTAGAGAGGTATGTTTTGGGAAGTGATCACCACCAAAGGATGACCTCAAACTAAAAAATGCATCAATTCGATATAGAAATAAGACATAGAGTAAACCCTAAAATTGTATTACATCTAACCAAGCTCGTGCAGACAAGTGGATGATAGCTTTGATCGATCCTATGTGCCTAAGGATCCGGCGTGGTCCATTAGAGACTTAAGTGTCTTAATTTTGTACATAATAATAACCTATTAAAATAGAGGCCAACTATTTCACCTCTGAACATTATCTTATTTTAGTTCGAGAGAAGGGATGAATTTCCCCCCAAGATCCCCATCATATGTGTCCCAGAGTATGTGTTATTTGGAGAGAAATATTCTTTCACACAAAAACAATACCTGGAAAAAGGAAAAAACACAGACACCTACAAGAGGACTCTCATGTTCTAGTAGTGTGACATGACTATGTGAGCCGACGAACTACCAAGAAATGAGCCTGAAAGATTTTAATGAAGGATTTTGACCTTAGTTTAGTACTACTTGTATTTGTCTTCATTGTGTCATACCACATAGAAACTTGTGACTTGAAAAAGTCACAAAATATACACACCATTTTTTCAGTCAATTGTCAAAAATCCATACTCTGCATGTGTGATTGTTGTGTTTGAAAAATCTATTTAAAGCACTATCCCAGAAAAAATTATCAATAGTGGTATTATACACAAGTGAACTTAATTCTAAACAGAAAGGGTCCAAAACATACCATCTGTCCCTACCCATATTTCCTATTTTTGTGATGGACATATTAGCCTCTAGCCTTGCACATTAGAGAATTATACTTTATATTTTACTTGAGTTCTTGAATATAGAATTTAGGACCTTGCATAGTCTTCATATTATCAGCATATTACATTTTCCACATTCTAATTTAAAAAAAAAACAATCAAAAACACAAAACTATAGCTTGCCTCCACAAGGTCAAGATTTACACTTTCTAGAGTCATTTTCCAAATTAGAAGGTACGTCTTCTTAGGGTATTCCTATAGTGGTATGTAGCATTATATTGTCTTCCTTGAATTAAATTATCATCTTATCTATTTTCCTTGTCACAAGCATTCGTCATTTTTGTCAAAATTCATCTTATTCATAGACCCCTTGTCAAAATTGTCATTTTATTTATCCCAAAATTGAAGTCAAGATAGTTCCCAACATCATTCAGATCTTTTCCAGAAAGGTTTGCATTCAAAATTTTCAAAAATCTCTCTTAGGGCATATTACTTACACCTTAGACACCATCCTAGTTTCATTCATACCTTAGTTTTGTAGTTTGTATTTGCATCTCAAAAACTTCAAAATTCAAAAAACATATAGTTTTCCTTACTATCATTTGCATTCCTAAATTTAAAAAAAATCCAAAAAATATGGTCTCAATCTTAGGCATCATTCTAGTCCAAGTCATATTGGTCACATCTAGCTAGAATTGTTCTTGCATGTGCCAATCACACAATCTCAAAATGACAACCATCAAATAGACTCTCATGTTCATATAGACAACAAAACTATGACAAATAGTCTGCAGGAACCAAAGCACAAATATATGCCCTTAGGGGAACCAATTGAGTCAACTTTGAGGAATCATGTACAATCAAATGACATCATACTTCCAGAAGTAATACATTACGAGCTGAGATATTTTAGACCATCTTGGTGGAACGAAAATTGAATTTTGTGAATACCGTAGGACCCAAGGACATACAAATTCAGATTGATCAAAATTGAAAAATCTCTTCCACAATATCAGTGACCAAGGTGAATTTACTATTAAAGAATGTACTAATAATTCACCTAATGTGGAGTTAGAAATATGTCATGATGCTATTCCAAAACATGGTAAAAAAAACATATACTTGTGTCTAGAAATGACCCACAAATAAAATCCATATCTCCCACCTTTCCTTTACCACACCATCTCCATCATACAATGAATACAATGATGACACATTTCCAGTTTACCCCCAAAGGCTAACCATAATAAAAATATAAGCTAGTCCATTCCTTGGTACAATTCCCTGTTACAATTCAGCAATCTTAGACCCAATTCCATCATATTCTCCATTTCCAAGAAAACCTACTCCAATGAGTCCCAGTTAAAGTGCATTCCTATCATGCCCAAGTATTGAGTCCTTTAAAGAATCTACCATACATATCCAAACTATAACCTCATGTCAAGAAGGTTATCCAAAGTATAAAGAAAAAAACATAGAATTGGTCAAGATCAAGGTTCCAAGAGTGTCCAATATTCTCATCTAATGTTTGACCAAGATCCCATATTATCAGTATCTCATTATGATCCCCTTATCCATTTGTTTCTTGTCAAACATGACTTCCTTCCATCCCAAGATAAAATCATCCATCCAAATCCATATCCTAAGCAAAACCATACTGTCCCATACCTTCCATCCAATCATCCTCTTCCATGTTGAGAACAAATTATCCCTCCATATCCACCACAAGATCCTATCCATCTTCCATATCCACTAGAAGATTCCATCAACCACGTTCAAGCTAATAATGAGCCTATTAAATATCAACTTGGTTCATCAAATTTCATTTGGTCTAATCAATTTTTTGATCCTATCATTCCTTACATGCCTCCTCCACCCCAAAATGGATTTACATCTTGTTTAAAAAATAATCAGTATCTCATTTCCAAGAAGATTTTTTCAAAACATGCATTATCAAGGAAATTGGTTAGGCCTAAATCAACAATGTAAATTAGAACCGCTTGATATCAAATAAATTCCATACTATCAGGGCCTTGTCTATATATCTCACCGTCAAGATGTTGGTATCCCTCCTAAATCCCACATTCCCCCATATAAATCTAGGAATATACATTCCCAATCACCCCCTCCATCAATTTTGGGTCCTTACATCCCAAAGTCAAAATATTTGTCCCTCCCATCCATCTTAGGTCCTTATATTCCCCCATCAACCATCCATATCACCCCTAGTCTATTGTCCACATACCCTTTCATAAATCAAGATCAGCAAATGAACACATTCTTGAAAACCTTCTAACCATCCATATATATGATCTCCTTCAATAAACCTACATCTCATCCCTATCCATTGATGAATCCCAATGATCTTGGAAGAAATTTGGATGCCAAGCACAAAATCCCAAAGTTCAAAAATCAACACACGTTTAAGGATCAACACGTCTCATCTAAAAGACATGTAAAAATTAAGCAAAATATTATCCAAAAGAAAAAAGAAAAGTACACAAGGTCACAAATACCCATCAATAAAAATAAAAAATAAAAAACCATGTGGATTCCTAAATCTTTTATTTAAGTAATACTTTCAAAACAACCACAGAGGAAAGAAAAATTAAAAACCATGTGGATTTAAAAGTTGCTCATAGAAGCACTACATCCTGAAGAAAAATCAAAATTGGCATCCAAGCTTACTATTCCAAAGTCTCACATCAATCCTCCACATAAATGTCTTCCATCTTCTAAATTTGTTCTAGGTCCCTATGTACCAAAATGCACTACCTTAGATACTCCATCACTTCCTTCATCCATTTTGGTTCCTTGTGTCCCAAAATCCAAGTCCACTCCTCCATCTAAATCCTAAAATCCAAAATCCATTTTTCTTCCATCACTCCACCACCCCTCAAGGTGTGTGCCAACATTGATCTTGCAAACATTATATCCACCAATACACAAGTCTCGAACACCTCATTTATTACCCAACACCTACTTTCTATCCTTCCATCCCCCTTATCCATTCTTATGCATAAAACCTTACCCTAGTCAATTTTATCACTCATTTCATCCCCATTTTTCATAACCCTATCAACATCTTTGAGTATACTTTCAATAGCCATGGTCCATTATAGCACATCCTTCAGGAGTACTATACAAATGACAAGATGCTTGAGTCCTTTATTCATATAATTTATTTCATTCTTTGTCTTTCAAAAAGTCAAATTTGTTTTTTTTTAAAACACAAAAAAATTCGTCACCTTGATGAAAACTTGACAAATAGGCATCTTGTGTGACAAAAAATAGAAATCAAGAGAAAAATATGACCTATGGTGAAAACCACTTCTTGTGGTGCGTCGGGAATTACCATGATGAAAACCTAGAAAAAATGCATCATGTGTAAATCTAGTACCCTCTTTCACTCTATGCTTGGGGGTACATTTCATTCATGATTTCCTACCTACCACACCCTTCATGATCCCACATCCATCTATTTCCCTTTTCCAATCTTTCATCCTGACAAGGATTCATGCATTCTTTCAACTTCACTTTATCCACACCCTTTAGTACATATCCTTTGTCTTATCTATCCTTTACTTCTACCATCCATTATCATATTTCATATTTGCGTATCCCAAATCTATTTCTTGGTCTTGATCAAAATTAAGGACATAAAAATGAAGAATGTATTTTTAGAAAAATCTTGGCATGTCCTTTCCTATAGACCCCATGTCATTCAATACGTTATTTCATTTCCTACATAGCCACATATTTCATCCCTTAGTTTTTTAAACATGTTATCCCTTTGTGAGATAGTCCTTGCATCCAAATCAACTCTGACTTCATAATAACCCACCCCCATATTTCACCTATCCATTGCCATCCCATTATCTCATTCATCCTGTAGTGCCTCATGTAGCTGCATTTTATTATTTTTTATTTTGATTCGAGCTATACTCTATTATATCCCACCTTTTTTCTATTCATAAATTATTCTTTTGCTTCAGAATCTATGAGATGCACTTGTTACAGTTATACTCTTGTGTACATGTGTGTTTGTGTGTGTGTCACTGTGGATGTTTTTAGTGGTAACACCTCGATTTAGTGATGATTATGTATGCATGATGACTCTACATGTATGTGCCATGATGTTATATGATGATGTATGGATACATTTACTTTAAAGATGATATTTTGGCTTTGGTTTTACTGAAGGTTTAGGAATTATTGAATTATTGCACTAATGGTTCCAATTATATTCATGATTAGTAATTGCTTACACACACACACACACACACCTGCATATTTCAATGTTGATTAAAGAGACTCATGATTTTAATGATAACTATTTGTATTGGTGGAAATGGTGATCAACACTAAGAGTATCTATATCCCAAACCCAACATACATTAGAATACAAAACCTCCAACAAAGTGAATCCGATTAGCACAACCAAAAGAGTGCCATGATGTTATATGATGATGTATGTATACATTTACTTTAAAGATGATATTTTGGCTTTGGTTTTACTAATGGTTTAGGAATTATTGAATTATTGCACTAATGGTTCCAATTATATTCATGATTAGTAATTTCTTACACACACACACACACACACACACACATGCATATTTCAATGTTGATTGAAGAGACCCATGATTTTAATGATAACTATTTGTATTGGTGGAAATGGTGATCAACACTAAGAGTATCTATATCCCAAATCCAACATACATTAGAAAACAAAACCTCCAACAAAGTGAATCCGATTAGCACAACCAAAAGAGTAAGGGTGCCAATGTGAGATCTACACAATGTATGTTTTTGAATTCTTTACGATAGAAAGGATAAGGAAATATAAATTTGATCTATGAAAGTAAGTGCAAGTGATAAATATATATAATAGACTCATCTTGAAGTTAGAAGAGGAAAAGTGAATTTAAGATCTGAATTTCACTGTCGTCAAAGTTTCAGAATCAATTGTAAATCAATATTTGGTACTCTTATGTCTGTAACTATCCACCATGCAGTTTTTAGCCAAAAAGTGCAGGACAAGGTCATAAAAGGTTACCACATCCTGGACAAGGTTAGAAAAGTCAACCTCATCCCTGTAGGTCCAAATCTGATGAAGATTTTTGAGGGCCTGCGGCTGTGTCCGAGATTCATGAATACAGATCCACAACTCTGCAACTTGTTCCTACACAAAAAATAAGGGGAAGAAGGTTGGGGGGAGGGGGTTGCCTTAGTCAAACCCCTATTTCATAATCAACCTTGAAATGAAATAAATGTAATAGAAAATATGTTGTCATTTGACAAAGATTAGATCTAAACAATGGAATATATCATACCATGTAGATGCAAATGCCTCTTATAATGTGATTAAGTATGTTGATGCAATATCTTTGACTCAACATAAGAACCAAAAAAATTAAGTCATGTAATACAAAACCTTATGTAGCAGATGTTGTAATTCACTACAATATTAGATTGAGGAAGAGAGAGAAGATGGATGAATGTAGATCTCCCTCCTTGATTGCAGACTCCTTTTCTTGACCTCCAATGGGGAAATAAGATAGATTTATGGAAGAAAATACCTTGAATACATGATTAAAATGATGGAATGAAGACTTTAAAATTCTTAATGGATTCCTTGCACTTGAATGCTTGATAATGGATGCCTTTGCCAATGGATGCTTTCTTTCACTTAGATCTCTTGAATGAACAATGGATGATAATAACTCGCACAATAATGGATGATTTAGATGTAGATATGAAAATGAGGAAGAGGTATCCTTTTATACACATTTTGGGGCTCAAATTTTGTCAAGACCAACTATAATTTCAAACCGTGGAAAAAATTCCCACTACTGAGCTTCGGGACAATTTTAGGAAAAAAATACTAAAACAAGGTTGACTTGGTTGACCTAGTCCAAGAAGAGGTCGACTAGGTTGACCTAGTCCAGGTAAAATTGCCTCAAAATCTCCAAGAATGTTGAGGAGTGTGCTAAGAAGTGGTAGTTAAAATAACAGCCTGCGAGGAGATCAGGGCCAATCCCGATATCTAAAAATGAATGCATAGGTCCTAGGTGGAAAATGAATTATGTGATTGGATGGAAAAATGGTAAATTATGCATAGAATCAAGATCCAAGCTCCAATTTAAACAATATTGAGGGAGAAGGAGGACTTATATTTGAATTAAGTATGCATTTAAGTGAATATGAGGTCCTACCATAAGAAACACGTTAAAGTAGGCACAAAATGGTCCCAAAATGAGCACAAATTAAGTGCTTACTTTTTAGGATGGTACATTTATCCCCCATTTTAGCAAGAGTATGAGACAAGATCATGCTCATGGTAAAGGAAGAGATAAAATAAAGAAAGAATGATGAGAGAGAGATGATGATTATAGGAAAATTAGAAAGAGAAAAGACAACACTGTTCAAGTATGTAAGCACCCAAACCAAGGATAATAACTCTACTTCCATGTACAAGGGCACGAAAACAAAGAAAAAAGAAAGACAAAAGACACAACACACAAAATGGGTTAGTACTAAAAACAAAGCTCCAAATCAACTAATGAAAAAATACCTTGATCGTAAATGTCTCATCCACTAATACCATGTTTGGAAATATATTAAAAGAGAACAAGTGATCACATAGGAAAAACAAGAGCATCACTAAAGATGATACAAAATCTATGATCTAACCCACTAGCACAACCATGAGAACATACAGAAAGAAACCATGAATCCCATAGACTAGAAAATTATGTTATGCTAGGTGAGTCATGGGGATAGAAGAGAGAGAGAGGAAGGAGAATTTATAGTCTATAAAATTGTGTTATTATAGCTTATTATACCTTGAAAAATTTGCGCACGAGGTGGCTTAAAAAAGTTTTGTACATTGGGCGTCTTAAAAATGTTTTGCATATTGGGTGGCTTCAAAATGTTTTACAGATGGGGAAGCTTTAAAATTTTTTGCACACATGACAGATTTAGGGAATCATTCTATGATATATGAAATGGGCTGTGTTAGGAATTCTAGGAATATGTAAGGGGATAATATGATTTGATTGTTAATTGTTGTTTGATTTGATTAAAGTGTGTTGAATTCCTTAACCCTACTTCATATTTACTTGAATTTAATTGATTGTGTATTGAAATTGTGATTAGGGAGAAGATAAGATGTTCCTCTTTTATTCCCAAATGCACAAATGGAAGATCCAAGTTGATCAACCCAAAAGAAGGGTTAATGCACAAATGAATCAACTATTCGGAAAGGAGAATAACAAGAAGGATATCTTAAATTCTATTAATTATATGTATAGAAATGATATATGATAGTAATTGGAGAAATAGGAGAAATGTACTAACCTTGAAATATTTCAGATCAAAGAACGCTATTTTCTGAGGTTTGTAGACTATTTCTAGAAAAAATGACAGTTCATCTCGAACCAGAATGCAGAGACGAACAAAACCCATAAATATTTTTTCATTTTGATGTCGTATTATGAAAAAGGTTGACCTTGAACCACAAATGTCAACCTTGACCCAATAATGTTGACCCTGACCTACACAGGTTCGACAGAGAATCTGTTTGCGCCGTCCGAAAGAAAGCCGAAAAGGGTATCCAGATCTAGTCTCAAATCTGTTGTTCTGAACCTGTACCTACAAGAAAAGGAGGATTGTTTGTTGTGGGGGAGGGGTTTGCCTTAGTCAAACCCTGATTTAGAAATTAACCTTGAAATCAATAAAGTACAGAATGCTAGCAAGTAGTAGAATTGAATCTAACAATGAAGCTATGATA
>MU225685.1:3942596-3952921 GCA_018584345.1 Thuja plicata | reverse complement strand
CATCTCCCAATTTCCATCTTATACCTTTTTTCAGAAGATCAATAGAAGAACATAAACTGTTCCAAATGTAAGAACCCTTAACTCTATTGTCATTGTTTAAGAGATCCTTTAAACTGTTTGAGTTAGTAAGGTACTTGTTTTTTATTATGCTGTTCCATTGCTTAGAGTCACCAAAAATTCTCCAAACCTGCTTTGCCATAAGAGCCTTATTAGTAGTCTTAATAGGTCTAATCCCCAGACACCCTTTATTTTTAGGTTTGCAAACTTTTTCCCAGGCCGTGTAGTTGTTATAGTTGGCAGAAATTTAAAAGGGGATTTAATTATTTTGGTCTTTTCATTTGGATTTTAATCATTGTATTTTGGTTGGGAAGTGCTTGGTCTTGTCTCTATAATCTTCTTGTTTGATAAATTTTAATTTAAAAGATGGATTTAAATATTACTATGTTAAAATGGAGTTGTTGGCAAATATGTCATATAAATATATAGTAAAGTAATAGAATTTAAATAATTTTATTGGGAAAATTGAAGGATGTATGAAAGAGATTAAAATATTTTGGAGCTTTAACTTATATTTTAATTTTAATTATTTTGTTTTGTTTTGCTCCAAAAATTGACTTTAAAGAGGAAATGGGATTTCATTTTTAGGGAGTAAGTTTATTTTCTTGTTCTTTTTACAAAATGGATTTGGTTGGAAACTTGTTTTGATTGTTGGGAGCGATTTCTTGGGAGGATTTTTGTGGGAATTGGCTCAAAGGATTTGTTGGAGGGATTTCTACTTGTGGGAAAAATTTCACCTTTTCTCTATGTGTGTGTGAAGTTCTCTTCATTTTTGGAGGTTTTCAACAATGTTGAGGTAGGATATTTGTTTTCCCTCTTGTTCATTTTATTTGGTTTCTAGTTTTTGTAAATGGTCATTGGTCTATTACTATGGATTCTTTTGGATTCTTTTGGCTCTTTCATTGGTTATTGGATTTGTATGAAAAGTTTCTGGAAAAAGAGGGTTTTAATGGTAATATGTTGTCCAAATTTACATGGTTGGGTAAAACTTGGTTTTTATTACATTTTTGGAGTTTTGTGTATATAGAAACCAATGGGTTTTTTTTCACTTTTTGCATTCTTTAAGTTTGAAAATTTGAGTTTTTCTTGATGGCCTTAAATGGTGGAATGACGTTTGGACTGGTTTTATGTCTTTTCCATGATCTGTTAAAAGAGTGGTTTTTGAAGATTTTGTGAGTGGATTTCATATATGGATTTTTTATTGTGGATAAAACCGGGTTCATCTTAATATGAATTGTCAACTTGATATTGTTTATGTAGATGGTGTCAATGAGATAAGATAGCTTGGAAATATTCATGAGTGTGCTTTGTAAGCTCGTCATTTATGGTAAATCTTGTTATAACATGCCTATACATGTAGTGTGTGGTCTTGTGTGCATGTGGTGATTGGTCATTGCCCACCTATGTAGCAATTTGGTCTTACTAATATAGAAACTCCTTTCTTTCCCATCATGGATCATTTGGTCTTGCTTATATGCATGTCACCCATAATGATAGGATTGGAAGGAACAAGTGTATTATGGTGATCTTTCTAGTTGTTGCTTGTTTGGTGTTGGTCTTGAGAGATTGAGGCTTGAAGGATGTGTAATTGTGGAGTGCATTTGGTATTGTCCTATGTTAGTGAGTTGATCTTACCCTTGCTTGGTTGTTTCTTTGGTTGTATCTCACCATGTTCCTTATGTCTTGGGTGGAGTGAGTGAATTTGTAGTCATCCTTGTGTGTGGGATTGCATTGTTGCTTGGGTCATATGCTTACCTCCACAAGCATTGTGGAGTGGGCCTAGGGTTTCCACATGGTCGAGTGACATGATAAACCATTGTTGGGGCTGGTGTACAAGTATTCGAGTAGTCCAATATCTTATTATTATAACCTTCATGCTACTACACTCTGATGCATATGTACTCTCTCTCTTGTGTTCCTTTTCTTGTATTCTTCAGTAATGTAAGTGTTTAAACTTTACAAGATGTAACTCATTCATATCAAGTAAGTTATGCCTAGATTCATGTTATCTAGTGCTCCTGGATCTTGAGAATAGTTATATTTTAGCCATATGTTGGTGTTGACAAGCCTCCTTTGTGTTAGAAACCAAATTGACTTCGTGTTTTAGCTCTAACTCTAATTTGTCTATAGTGAGGCAGTGTATCACTTTTGAAAGTTCTTTCATCTCTTTTGAGAGTTCTTTCATCACTTTTAACTCATTTTTCATCGCCTTTGAGAATAGTTTTATTGCTTTTGATAATTCTTTGATCGCTTTTGACACGTTCTGCATCACTTCTAAAGTCTCTCTTTTAAAAGATAGGGTACTTCCTGATATCAAATTGGAAATTTAATCTTAGTTTTGGATACCCTTTATCTTATAGAGGCCTTCTTAGTCTTAACAGTATGAATTCATGATCTGAACAGTACATAAAATATAACATTTAAGTATCCATTCTTCTACTTTAAGTTACATTTTAGGTAATACTTTCATGATGTTTGAGACTGGTTTCAACTTCATAGGAATCAATATAAAGATTCTATATTTTCAGATTTTTTAAGAAATTTCAGACTCAACCAAATTTCAGGAATCAAAATGTTTTCTTCAGCATGATTCCCAAGTGGGAAATCGATTGTAATCTTAAGTCTTACATTGTGTAATATAGAAAATGGTGATCAATGGTAGACCCCCACTTTCTATATACATTGGAATACTAAAATTTGACCCAGGCCAAATCTGATTTGCACAACCCAAAAGGATGACGTGATGAAAATGTGAGATCTAGCTAAAGGGTGGATTTAAGGTATTCCCTATATGGATAGAAATGTGTGAAAGAGGAATGTAAGAGATCTATGATGACTAAAGAAATAATTTCTAGCAAGATCTAATATTAGATCTAATGTATGAAAGAAAGTGATAAAAAGGAATGAAAATGAAGATGTACTCACCTTTAGGGCTAGATAGAGGAAGAGACTTCAAATCTGTAAAAACCCTGTCAAACTGTGTCAAAAGTGGAAATTGATCAAGATCCAAAAACCTGAAGGTAGTGTCTGCTGGCCGTCAAAATCTCAAGGTTGTAGGAATAGGTCAAAATAAGTTTGACCTATACCAGGTATAGGTCAAAATAGGTTTGACCTATACTAGGTATAGGTCAAAATAGATTTGACCTATACCAGGAATAGGTAAAAATAGGTTCCACTTATACCTAGAAAGGCTAAAACTAAAGGTCTCGGGACTATGACTGATATTGTATCCCCAGATCTAAAAATATGAATTTGTAACTCTACAAATCTACATCTACACATAAAAGAGAAAGGGAAATTATTGGGGGGAAGGGGCTTGCCTTGGTTAAGCCCATGTTTAGCAATTAAACTTGAATTAAAATAAAGGATTTTCTATCATGAAGTAAAGATTAAATCTAAAAATGAAGTATATTATACCATATAGATGCAATTGTGCTTAGTATGTGATCAAGTATGTTTATGCAATAGATTTGAATCAACGCAAAAAAACCAAAAGGAAATCATGTAAGACAAAACATCATGTAGTAGATGCTTGTAATTCACCTCAATGTTGAATTAAAGAAGAGGAATACTTGAATGGATGAATGTAGATCTCCTCCCTTGATGGTCAAATCATTGGCTTCCTATGAAGAAATAATCTAAATCTATGGAAGAAAATGCATGAATATGGATGAACTTGAATGCTTGATGGATGTCTTCAATGAATTCTTACTTGCTTTCTTGAACTCCTTGAACACACAATAACTTTCTTGATTTCTTGAGAGTGGATGTCTTGCAATTTATGGATAGGTTGCAGATTGTGGATGTAATGGATGTGAAAATGAAGGGAGGAGGTCTCATTTTATAGTTATTTTAGAGTGCAAATTCGTGAAGGTCAGCCTTAGTGGGTGGGAAAATGAAAACACCTTGCACTGGGCCCGAAACCCACCAAAATTCAACCCCTAAGGTATAAGTCAACATAGGTTTGACCTATACTCAGTCTAGGTCAAATTAGGTTTGAATTATACCTGAAAGGGTAAATTTCAAGGTGATAAGTTGTGGGATTGAACTGGGACCCAAGAGGGAAATGAATTATGTGAATGGATGGGTAAATGAGATATTGTGAATAAAAATTAGAGCCAACTTAGAATTTTGAGAAATATTGAAGGAGAAGGTAGGACCTTGATTTAAATTATGTATGCAATTAGGTGCAATATGAAGTCCTAACATAAGAAACACACTAAAGTAGGACAACTGGTCCCAAAATGAACACAAAAGTAAGTGCTCACTTTTTAGGACTATACATTTAGCCCCACTTTAGTGGGAGTATAAGACAAGCTAATGCTCACAGTTAAGGAAGAGAAAGAAGAAAGAGAGAGAAATATGATTGCAGTGAATGGAAAAGAGATAAGACATTACTACATCTAAGAACATAAGCCTCAAAACTAAGGATCCTAATTCCACATCCATGCACAAGGGCATGGAAACAAAGAAAATAAGAAAAGAAAAAGAAAAGAAAAAAGACACCGAAAATAATAAAGGGGTTAGTACTAAAATAAAGATCCAAATCAAGAGCATCGCCATTGATGATACCAACTCCATGATATAACCTACTTAGCTATGATAGTGGAGAGAGAGGGGGGGTAATGATTACCTCAATCGGTAAGATTGTATGTCTCACTGTGAACTACACAAAATGTGACCACCATGCCTAGTATTATTATATGTATTACTATGGACCACAAAAAAGATAGCATTGAAATTTCTAGAAGGTAGCATGCCATGCTAGTCAATTCTATCTAAAAACTTGCGCCTACTGGCAACTTTTCCTATATAAACCTCATGAATGGATAAAAATCTACTATATTCATGAATATTTTTGTATATGTGTACTTCATGGATGGATACAGATCCATTATATTAATGAAGATTGGTTTGTATACCCCATGGATGGATACAAATCCATTGAATCCATGGGGATTGGTTGTATGTAATTATGCATAAGGAAAATGTGCAAGAGAATGTACAAGGGGGGCGTATGTATGCCCCCTTCCTTATGATGTCTATATAGTAGACATTATAAGGAAGAGAATAAAGGGTACCTACTTCCAACAACAAGGAGATATACTTAAACAACAACGTATGCCATAAACTTAGCTAAGAGTGTTAACTCTTATAAGCTAAGAAAATAGATAATCGTGAAATGATATTCTACTTGTGAAAAGAGGCCCTTGAAAGGAAGATATATTGTTGACACAAAATCTACCTTCAAGAGGAGAGCTTGAAAAAAATAGCATCTTCAAGACAAAGAGGGGGAAGAGAACAAGAATCCACCCATTTAATAGGGATTCTTGATGAAGGATGACAAAATTTGAAACACAAAGTAAGGGAATGTGTTATAGTAAAAAAAGTTTTGAAAATAAGGAATGTGTGAAGACCAAGGATTCACACCTCTCACATAAGAGAGAATCCCAATAAAAACAACAATTCCTTATAGGAAGAGAATGTATGATAAACAAATGTCACTATACTAAGGAAAGTAGATCCTTAGACAAAAGAAAAAAATGTACATGCAACCTTTCCCCCTAAGTGTGAAGTTAAGATAAAATATATATAATATACCCTTAATGAAAGTCACTTTATAATAGATACACAATTTTAAGAAAAATAAGTGGCACATTAGAGAGAACTCGTAATGTAAAACAAACATATATATGCTAGAAAAGACATCACCCATTAAGTAAGAAAGTAATCAAGGAAAAAAATGAAATGATGATATGAATGATTATTAGATGATAGACATGCTTTTTGAGACATGAAATGATTATTAAGTGGAGATTTTAGGATCTTGCGTGAAACAAAGCATCTTATGCTAAAAATAATGTACCAGCATGAAATTATAACAAATCCATAGAGATGAAAGGAAGAGAAGGATGTCACATTATATCTATTTAGTGGTGACCTCAAGTGTACAAGATATGCACTTTCAAGTAAGGAAGAGATTTTAAGGAGGGAAACATCCTAAATAATAAGTCTGTACATCGGAGGACATAATAGTACAAAAGAGATGAACAACAAAGAGATAAAGGGTCCTTGAAAGAAGGAAAAATAAAGAAAACCCAATATATTCCCTAAGGAATAGATCTTGTATAATAAAAATTTACTTTCAAGTAAGAATAAGGCTGCAACTGGGGATGAAAATCCTTGTGTAAAACAATAAATTCTTGCAAGAAATAACATTATATAATAAAAGATGCAAGTTCACAAGGGATATTGGATGCATTGTGAAGGAAGAGACAAAGAACAAGGACACAATATGATCCCAAAGTGGTTTCTATTTATAATAGATATTTGTTTTCAAGAAAGCATAAGGTTGCAACTAAGGATGTTTATTTCCTGAAAAAAGAATATCCTTATGTAAAACAAAAAATGCATGCAATAAAGAATGACATCATATAAAAGAAAAAATTCAACAAAGAGATAAAATGAATCCTTTGAGATAAGGAGGAGAGTGAAATAGAACCCTTTCCCCATAAGTGAGGAGACAAGGAAAAATAACTATTATGTTGCTCACAAATTATGACAATGAGCCTATAAAGGATAGGCTAACAATGTCATATAGTGAGGAGAAACATAATAGGAATGTAGATATATTAGGTAGAATGATAGAAAAATGTGTCATTGATAGTTTAAATTTATTTGAATTATACCACAATGAATGAATTCTTGAATTTTACACTTCAAATTATAACACTCACTAGTCTTATGGCCATGAATTTGATGAAACATACAAATGGAAGAATTGTTTGGTTTATGTTTTCTATTTTTGTTCTTTTTTTTCAAAGGAAGAGTAATTAAGTTGGCCTTAGTAAGCTAAAATAAAATAGACTCTTTTTGTGAGGAGAAATTAAGAGGAGAGTGAGAAGGTGGGACACCTAAAGTTTGTTTTGAAAAACATTGCTCATTAGGATGGTTTGATGTATCGGTAAGATAAGATGCTCCGTTAGGTTGGAGTAGATTGAGAGCTAAAGAGGACAAAAAAATATCCACACATCCATTAGATATAGTTGTTTTATTCTCAAATTCAAAGGTATGGTCCTTGCTATGGAATGTAGGTGTAAAGTATCAGGTTCTCCAATCATCATCTTGGAGAGTTGATGGGCCACTTATTTGTATTGGAGAAATAATTGAAGGAAATGGAGATTGAATAAAGTAAATTTTATTAGGATCCTTATGTTATAAGGTTGGATTTGTGAAAATATGATCATCAATGTATAGTAGTGCATGACCACGTTTTACAACAATTCCAGATTTGGTTTGAGAGGTATCTTGAATAGTATTGACTTGATTAATTTTATTAAGCTCAAAAGAGTCCTTATGAAGAGCCTCATGGATGACATCCTCTACTTCTAAAATACGTTTAGGAGAAGGAAAATCATAACTCATCAAGTCCTCATCTATGGAAGGACTATTAATGAAACTCATAGGAAGTGGTTTACTATTAGGATAAATAGTCATGTCAGCATCCTCTTGTACCAAATGATCCTTATAAGGAAGAGAAATGGTAGAAGAAAGATCATCATTTTTATTTAAGGCCTCTTTGGTAAGAGGGAGATATTTACAAGGAATGGTGGTAATCACAATGTCCTTAGGGTTTGGATCAATTTTGGGAGGATGAAAATTGTATAAGGAAAACCTAAATTGTCATCATATGCATGAAATAGAACATCTTGAAGATCTTGAAGAAAACTTGAAATTGAACGAGCAAATGAGGATAACAATTCAGTGGAAAATGAAATGTAATAGCTATAAATGAAATATTTTTGTGTTTTTTTTTTATTGTATGTACAAAATACAATGCAATGCAATCTAAGAATGAGCTAAATCTATGAAACAAGAAGCTTTTTTTTTTTTTTGTCTTTTTCACAATGAAAATATACTAAACAATGCAATTGATGTAAAGGGAATCTAAACACAAAATCAAATATAGAACCTATAGATCTAGATGCATAAAATGTAATAAAATAGTGATCAACACAAGGAATAAAAAGTAGATCTAGATAGAAAGGAAATATAACACCAAAATCAAAATGGAAATGCTATAAGTTGGGTTCACCAAAATGTAATATAGAAAATGATGATTAATGGTAGACCCTCACTTTCTATATACATTAGAATACTAAAAGATGACCCTTAGGCCAAAATTGATTTGCACAATCCAAAAGGATGAAGGGATCCAAATGAAAGATCTAGCTAAAGAGTGGATTTAGGGTATTCCCTGTACAGATAGAAATGTATGAAGGATGAATGCAAGATATTTATGCTATGACTAAAGAAATGATTGATAGAAAGATGTAATATCAGATCTAGTGCATGAAGAAAATATTAAAAGGGAATGAGAATGAATATGCACTCACATTGAGAGATAGATAGAGGAAGAGACTTTAGATCTGTCAAAACCCTATCAAATTGTGTCAAAACTGGAAATTAATTAGGGTCTAGAAGGCTGTGTATGTTGGCTGTCAAAATATCAAGGATGCAAAGTCAAAATAGGTTCAATCTATACCATGTATTTGTTGAAATAGGTTTGACCTATACCCAAAAAGGATAAAACTAAAGGTCTTAGGACTGTGACTAATATGTATCCCCAGATCTGCAAATCTGCACTTGCACATAAAAGAGAAAAGAAAATTATAGGGGGGAAGGGACTTGCCTTGGTCAAGCCCCTGTTAATGAATTAACCTTGAATTGAAATAAAGGAAATGCTATCATGAAGAATATATTAAATCTAATAATGACGTATATCATATCATGTAGATGCAATTGCGCTTAGTATGTGATCAAGTATGTTAATGCAATAGCTTTGATTCAACACAAAAACTAAAAGGAAATCATGTAAGATAAAACCTCATGTAGTACTTGAATTGAAGAAGAGAAATACTTGAATGGATGAATTTACATCTCCTCCCTTGATGGCCAAATCCTTTTCTTTGTATGGAGAAAGAAGCTAGATCTATGGAAGGAAATGCATGAAGATGGATGAACTTGAATGCTTGATGGATGTCTTAAATGAATGCTTGCTTTCTTGCTTGAACTCCTTCAATGCACACTAGCTTACTTGATTTCTTAAGAGTGGATGTCTTGCAATTGATGGATAACTTTAATATTGTGTACGTAATGGATGTGAAAATGAGGGGAAGAGGTCTCCTTTTATAGTGATTCAGAGTCCAAATTTGCGAAGGTCGACCTCACTAGGAGGGAAAGTGAAAACACCTTGAATCAGGATCGAAACCTACCAAAATTATGTTAGAGTAATAAGTTGATTCACTTATTAATTAAATCATTCTGATTTAATTATTAAAGTCACTTATTATCTCTAGTTCACATTAGCTAAACTTTAGACATATAATAATTAATTCTTTATTAATTATTATCATGCAACCAAGGTTTCTCCCCTTTTTAGGGTTTTGATCATCTTTTATAAGGTTTGATCTCTTTGTATTTGTTAATTAATTTTGTTTTATCTTGAATCACCTTTCATTCTATATTCTATTATTGAATCTGTACATGCTGGAAACCTACCTGTTGGGAGCACGCTCAGACATGCAAACGTTAGAGAAATAACATTCAATGAGTTATACTAATATGTCTAAAGCATACTATGAAAATAAGAAAACTCTATCATGACCTCCGATGAGCTGAACAAGGGCACCCAAGACCTTTTTGATTTTCTCTTAGAGAGGTGTGTGGGTGTGCTCTCACAACACAATATTACAAATCCCACTATGATAACAATGCAAGCTAAGAGAGTGAAGAACTCAAGAACAAGTATGAGGAACTTGTCTCAAGCCATCACAATGATGAGAATGCAAGCTTTAAACTAGAATGCTAATGCAAGATTTAACTAAGAAAGTAGAACTATGATTCATTTCATATTAAACCGAAGATGTGATATCTAGATTCAACCATGAAATAATCATGAAAATAAATTAAGATTAATATGAAATGCTAAATTGCTTAAGAAATCCTAGAAACAAACTAGCATAATAACAATGCAAAAATAAGAGATGATTTTCTCTTGAGAAAGGCCTCTATTTATAGAGTACTATTTGGAGGAGAGAGAGGGCTTGAGTGAGGTGGAGCTCATGTGGCATCCACATAAGTGCCACATGAGAGACACATAAGCCATGCAAGAGGCCCACTTTGCTCACACATGTGTGAGCAACTTTGGATGTGATGGGTCAAAGTGTACTTAAAGTACACATGTGAAGGATCTTGTAAGAAGGTGT
>MU225685.1:3926238-3937920 GCA_018584345.1 Thuja plicata | reverse complement strand
GACATGGTTCCTTTGCGTGGACTAGACTCTCAAACAAATAGATTGTTAGGAACAAGAATGTGAGATATCAGGTATGATGAGAGCTATGAAATGTTACTCATGAGGAGACACAGTACATCCAGATCTTGTGAGGGATTTGGGATGCATGAATCCTACCCCCAGTGAGGCATACATAGTCATAACCAAATAGCAAAACATAAATGCACTAACAAACTATGACAAGCAGATCATACCACAAAGGACACGTATTTCACTAGATACTGACCATAACAAACCAAGATATAAAAGATCGAGGCTGTCGTGATAAGGACATAGTAAAACACAAGATAAAATCAACAAAAAGGCATCCTGACCAAGTGGTCATTCAGTCCAAAAGTTCTTTCCATGAACAATGTGATGTGAAGATGGATAGAACAGCTGACACTGGAAGGATTCATCCTGATGGGCCAAAGATTGATTGATAGAAAATGGAAATTCGCTGGCAATCGCTCATGAATAGAATGATCATTAGGAAAGTCAATTTGTCTGCTGATTTAAAGTAAAACATTTGCGATCACTATGTCTAGAACAAAGCTCATTTTTGTGATTTGGTAAGCTCATTCGTGCGGGAATCATTATTATGGAAGCAAGAGGATGGTCAAAGAACTACCTACACAAATATGGGTAGCGACACTTATTATGAAAGGCGATGCAAGCTGTATAGACAAGTGGTGGAAACTGATGGTGGATCTGACTACACATGGCGCCTAAAATAGGTTTTCACCATGGTACTTATCCATTGCGCCACCGAAGTGGTTTTCACATATGGACAAATTTTTCTCTTTCTCTTTTTTATTTTTCTTTCCAAGCTTTTGTATTTTTTTTTATACCTTTTTTATTTTTTCTGATTTTTTTGCTTTTTGAATATTCTGAATGTTTTTGGGATTTTCTGCTTTTCTGAAAAAAAATTCTACTGTACAATGGACTACTGACTGATCAAGCATAGAAGTGCTTAAGATGTACAATATTTACAGGATTAGGGAGTGGATCTCCCTCTGGAGACACAATCTAATAGGCACCTAAACCATATTTTGCTGTAACAATAAAGGGACCCAACCAATTAGGTTCAAACTTCCCTTTCTTCTCACGGTTCTGGAGGTTCTTCATGTTATGCTGCAGGACAAGATCACCAACCTCAAACTGACGAGGTTTGATCCTTTTATTGAACTGAAGGCAAAGGCGATTTTGATACACACATAGGTGGTCTAGGGCATTGAGGTGTCTCTCATCGAGGAGTTCCAGCTCTTGCAAGCGGGCAACTCTATATTCTTCTTCGGACAACAGATTCTTCAGAGAGATTCTGAGGGAAGGGAGCTCAATTTCGATGGGTAGAATAGCCTCAGTACCATAAACAAGGGCAAAGGGAGTGGCTCCCATGCGGGTTCAAATGGAGGTGTGGTAAGCCCAAAGGGCGGGATTGAGGTGAAGGTGCCAATCATGGCCAGCTTCATCGACTGTCTTCTTGAGGATTTTGAGAATGGTTTTATTTGTAGCCTCAGCTTGACCGTTGGTTTGCAAAAAGTACTTGGAAGAGGTATGCTGGGTAATACTGAACTTCCTACATAGCCCTATGACATCCTTGTTCTTGAAAGGTCCTCCATTATTAGTAACAATGTCCTAAGGAATGCCATAGCGACAGATAAGATAGTTCAAAATAAACTTTGAGATCTATTTTCTAGTAGTGTAGGTGAGAGGAACAGCTACGACCCACTTGGTAAAGTACTCCATAGTAGCCAGGATGTATTTATGGCCATTGGATGAATTAGGGAAAATTTGGCCAACAAGGTCGAGACCCCAGCGTGAAAAGGGCCAAGGGGTGATGGTGGGTTGAAGTGATTGGGAGGGAGCGTGTATCAAATCACCGTGCTGCTGACAAGGTACACACTTCTTCACATAGTTGTAGCCATCTTGCTCCATAGTAGGCCAGTAATATCCAGTGCGTAACAAATTTTTGGCCAACGTAAGTCCACTAGAATGGGCCCCGCAGATTCCTTGATGTACCTCCTCCAGGGACATTTGTGCTTCATCAGAAGTCAGACACCTTAGAAGAGTTCCGTCGAAATGCTTTCGGTAAAGGGTATCAGCGAGGATTGTGTATCGGGAAGTTTGGTGAATGAAGGTTTTACGTTGATTGGGGGTTAAAGTAAGTGGGTTATGTCCATCACACAAGTAGGAATACACTTCTTGGTGCCATGAGGAATTGGGATCAGCAATTTCACACACCATTTCAGAATTTGGCTTGTCATAGGCAGGGACCGTGAGATTCTCAATAAGGAACTCACACCGTGCGCTGTGTTCTGGCATAGTGATCAGAGACCCAATTGTTGCCATAGCATCTGCTACTTTGTTGTTTGTGTGAGGGATCTGTTGAAATGTTAGTTCAGTAAAATGTGTCTTGAGATCTTCAACTGTTCGGCGATAGAGAAGCAACTTGTCATCCTTTGTTTGATATTCATCCATAACTTGTTTGATAACCAATTGTGAATCACCAAGCACCAATAGAGTGAGAATCTGCCATTGTATGGCCTGTCGAAGTCCAAGTACAAGGGCTTCATATTCTACAATATTATTGGTACAAGGAAATTATAATTTGAAAGATTTAGGGATGAGATCCCCTTTTGGTGTAACAAACAAGATTCCAGCCCTTGATCCTTTCTGAGTGAAGGATCCATCAAAATACATCTTCCATGGTGGACTTGGGGAAAGATTTAAGACTGATTCATATGGAAAATTTGTGATCAGAGGGTGTTTACCATCAACAGGCGCTTCAGCTAACTGATCTGCAATCACTTTTCCTTTAATGGCCTTTCAATCCACATAAACAATGTCAAACTCGCTAAGGATCATGACCCATTTTGTTGTACGACCAGTAAGAGCAGCGCGTGCCAGGAGATACTTGAGTGGATCAATTTTAGCAACAAGATGAATTTTATGATTAAGCATATAATGTCGTAACTTCTGTGTACAGAAAACAATGGCCAAACATGCTTTTTCAATTAGGGAATAATTCAGCTCATAGCCAATAAGAGTTCTGCTGAGATAGTAAATTGCTTGCTCTTTACCGGTGTCATCTAATTGTGCCACGAGGGCTCCTAACACAACCTCTGTAGCAGATATGTACAAAATTAGAGGGCGACCAGTAACAGGTGGCACCAAAACTGGTGGATTAGCTAGATAACCTTTCAGTTTCTCAAATGCATTTTGACACAAACAATCCCACTGAAACTTTATATTCTTGCGCAGAAGATGGGAGAACGAATGCACTTTGTCAGCCAGCTGTGACATGAATCTTTTGATTGATTGTAGTTTGCCTTGTAAACTACGTAATTGCTTCAATGTTTTGGGTGGTGGCATTTCTAGGATTGCTTTCACTTTCTTTGGATCAACTTCTATTCCACGTCGTGATACAATGTATCCCAACAGCTTACCAGATTGTACCTGAAAGACACACTTTTTGGGATTCAGCAGCTTATATTTCTCCAATCACTCAAAGATGGTGGTAAGGATAGGAATATGTGATTCCCTTATTTTGGATTTTCCTAAAAGATCATCCACATAATCTTCCATGATGACATGCAAAAGGTCATGAAAGATGGTAGTCATTGCTCGTTGATAGGTGGCTTCGACATTTTTAAGACCGAAAGGCATCACTTGATAACAGAAAGTGCCCCAAGGTGTTGTAAATGAAGTTTTGTGCTGGTCTTCTGGCGTTATCCTGATCTAATTATAACCTAAGAATCTATCCATAAGTGACAACATTTCATGTCCTGCCATCAAATCCACAATAATATCAATATTAGGGAGTGGAAAATCATCCTTGGGACATGCAAGGTTGAGGTCTCTGAAATTAGTGTAGATACGAATGCTCCCAACAGGCTTACCTACTGGTACAATATTAGAAACCCATTTAGGATAGTCAATTGGTCTGGTTACCTCAACATCCAGCATCTTTTGAAGCTCTACTTTGACTACTAATGCAACTTGAGGATGCATCTTGCGAAGCTTCTATTTCATAGGTTTTGCATTTGGATCTACCGCAAGATGATGCATGACAAGATCTATATCAAGCCCGGGCATGTCTTTGTAGGTCTAGGCAAAGTTGATTTTGTGCTTATGTAAGAATGCCATCATGTCTTTCTTTTCTTGATCACTGAGAGAAGCTGCAATGTAAGTGATATGTGGATCTTCTTCAGTGTCGAGGTTGATTGGAATAGTACCTTCAATGATCATAGAGGACACCTTTAGTTCTGATGATATAAATGGCAAGTCAATCTCTCCCTCCTCTAGCACCTTAGAAAGGTTTTCACTAGAGGAATCATCCTTTATTTTGTATTTTTCTTCATCCTTAGGTGCCTGTGAGAGGTTTTCACCAGAGGATGTATTTTTATTTTTATTTTTTTTATTTTTTTTTCCATTTTTGCGACTGAGAGAGTTGACTTGGCTACCAAAGTAGGCTTGTTCACTATAGTGTATATGATGTTTGTGTTTTTGGAGATTCTTAAGTCCAAAGAGGGCTAAAACTGCCTCATCTGAATCACATATGTCCAAAGCTGGTGGTGAGTCTTGCTGATCCCAGTCAATTAATTCAGGGTTTGTGAAGGATAAAAGAGGGGATGAAAGGTCAGCTTGGGTAATAGTGAAGACATGGTGATCTTCAGTTAGGTCATCTTCAATGTATTGGAAAGGAATTTCAAAGAACTCTTCCTCAGTGTCTGAACCTGAGGCAGCTAAACAATAATCCTTAGCGAAGCTAGTCTTGGTTTCTACGGAACCCAATCCATGTCCTTTAGGATAACCATTAGCTATTATGATCTTCTTCTTTCCTATTTCATTAGCTCCAAGACCAGTACCATGATATCCCATGTTTTCAACAATGGGAGTAACTTTAGGATATTTTCCTTTAGGGAAAGTTACAGGTGATTCTTCTTCATCATTATAGAGCCAATCAAGGACACTATATTCCATGTGTTCATTTGATAAGGACCCCCAATTTTCAAAAATAGTTTACTTGCAGTGCACAAGTGATTTATCCTTGGAGAGGGGTAATGGTGATGGTCTCCCATAAGACTTCGGAGACAAGGGGAGTTGCCCAATACATAAGGCACTTTCAAATTTATACTCTCCCATGCCTTGATCTTTAAATGTTGCATTTGCTTCTGATGAGGAGGGTTTGTCTTTAGTAGCTTTGTCCTTAGTGACTTTTTCCTTTCCTCTGGGTTCTTCAGTTGATGTTTCTGATGTCTTTTCTGAACCAGGGGTTTATTGATTGAAGTGTCATCCAAATTCATTCAACGGACAGTAATTAGTTTGTTTTCCTTCCAATCTTTTGCAATATTGAAAGGGCTCAGGATCTCCAAGAATTGTGATTTCTCTACTATGATGTGGGAACTTCACACATTGATGATATGTAGAGGGTACACCTTTGATAGCGTGTATCCATGGACATCCTAGCAAGATGTTATAGGGTAGATCTAGATCCAGTACATGGCAAACAGTTTCAATCAGGGTTGGGCCCACTTGTAAGGGCAATGTGATCAAACCCTTGCTTTCTCGTTCTCGATCATCATAAGCTTTTATTGTAATTCTCTTGTCTGCATCAATGAGGTCCTCAGAAAGACCGATGTTATGAATCATTTTCAATGTGCACAAATTTAGGCCAGATCCACCATCTATGAGGATTCATTTGACTCTTGTGGAGCGGATTTTGCCTTCTATATGGAGGGATTTATTATGATGAGGATCAGGACCACTAAAGTCTTTATCAGTGAAAACTAGACGTTCTTGCACGGCTAGGTTCCCTATCATGGCTTTGAATTATGCAGCATTAATGTTCTCAGGAACACGAGATTCGTTTAGAGCTTTATCAAGGACTTCTCTATGGATTGGCGATGTTGTCAAGAGCTCTAGAATGGATATCTGTGCACGTGTCTTTCGTAATTGGGCCAACAAGTCAAAGTGTGAAGCAGGTCAAGCGGTAGTAGATGGTGTAGCTGGTGGATTTGCAGATGTAGAAGGTTTATCAACAGCATTACAATCAGAAGCTTTGAGTTTTATAGTATTAACATGCATGTCAACTTCTTCAATGTGGCCACAAAGAGAATCAAACCCAAAGATATCATTTTCATTTAAACTCCCACATGTTCGATCATGGCCTGTAATGGTATTGGTGGAATAGTCATAGGGGATTGCATTTGATGCATTGTTTTGATTATGAGGTGGGAAAGGTTGATTATAGCCTTTGAGTTTCGCATTAGATGAGGACACACTCTGACCTTCAACCTCAATTTTCTCATCCTCAATGAGGTCTTGCACAAAGTGTCTGAGCTTCATGCATTTCTTGGTATCATGTCCCTTGATGCGATGATAATCACAATACTCATTATCTCTATACCAAACAGGTTTAGGTTGATTCTCATCAAAAGGTCAAGTATTTGGGTAGACTATCATTCCTTGATCTGCGAGTTGTTTGAAGATCACATCTAAAGGCTCTGCTAAAGCTGTGAATTATCATCGCTGTCAATTATCATTGTTGTTGTTGTTGTTATTGTTGTAGTTGTTGCGAGGGAACAAGAATGATTGATTACGCGGTTGTTGATTATTCTGATTGTTCTGATTATGATTGTTGTTTTGATTCTGATTGTTCTGATTGGGCTGATTCTAATTCTAATTTTGGTTGTTGTTGCGGTACTGATTTTGATTTTGATTTTTATTGCGATTGTTATGATTGGTATTATTGGATGCTTGAACATTTTGAACATGTTTGGCATCAGTCACTCCATCATTGACAACTCCTTTGTTCTTACACCAAAATTTTGGTTTATCATTATTGGAAGGAGTATAATGTTTGATGCTACCTCTTTGCAAAAGGCCATCTTCAATGTCTTTTCCCTTCCTGATAAGGGATTCAAAGGTATCAGGTGAAGCCATCTTCATTTGGAATGACATCTTAGAGATTAAATTCTTTGTGAAGATGTCGATTAAGTGACTATCAGGTATTTTCCATGGCATGTGATTCACAATATGTCTCCATCGTTGTAAGAAACTAGCAAAGGTTTCTCCATTCTTTTGTTTAATATTGCACAAATCGATGAGTGTCACTTGATGCTCAATGTTATACAAATATTTCACAACAAACTTCTCCACAAGGTCAGAGAAGGTAGAGATTGACCCATAAGGAAGGGCCATGAACCATTCCAAGGCTATGCCTCCAAGACTCCTAGTGAAAAGTCTTTTCAAATAATTCTCATTATAGGCAACCTCTTGACATGCAATGTAAAACTCTTTGAGATGTTGGAGAGGACATGTCTCACCCTTGTATTTTTCAATTTTAGGCATCTCAAAGTTTGGTGGGAATGGTTGCATTGTGATAGACTTGTCAAATGGGTAGGGACAAATCTCTTCAAAAGAAAACTCCTTCTTGGCCCCGCTTTGTAAACCTTGTACAATACTTATGAGTTCATTGAATTGTTGGGTGAAATCTGGAGTATTCTGTGTGAAAAATGGGGGTACATAACCTCCACCTCCTCCAAATTATGCATCTGAAAAGCCCTTGGAGGCCATACCAATGGTAGGAGGAGGTATATATTGATAGGCTCGTGATGTATTGTTTGCAACTATTTTTGCCCCCATTGTTTGAAATAAGAAAGACAAGGGCATAGAAACTTGACCTATGTTGTTGACATTAGCACTTGCTCCTTGAGTCATTGTTTGAGTGATATTGTGTGTAGTATTGTTTGGCAAAGCACTTATGATTTGTTGGATTTGTTCAGGTGTCAATTGGGGTATTGATGTGGTTGTTGATACAGGTGCTAATATTGGTGTTGATATAGGAGGTTCGCTAACAGGTCCTTTACCAGTGTCACATGATGATGTATCATTTGAAGTAGAAGTCATGGCTACTGTAGTGGCAACAGTGACTTTAGTGACATTTCTAGTAAGGAGTATTTCATCAAAGTCAACAGGAACTGTGACACCATTATGAATGAGATTCAAAAATATCTCATCACTGTTATGCAAGATGGCCTTCTCAACCATTTCCAAATTTTAGGGGTCTCTAAGTAAGTCAATCACTTGGTTGGGTCTTTCTTCTTGATCCACTAATTTTGTTTCTTTGGCCACTTCATCAGCGCATACCCCACTTCCATTAAAGTATTGTGTGGCAAATGGGTTCTCCTCATGATTAGTGTTGAATGTTTGTTCGCCTCATGTTTCTAGCTTGGGATCGAGTCACAACCATACAATGGTAGAAGAATGAAAGACAAGGAGATGTAGGAGATGAAATGGAGCAAAGATCTTTGATTTGATTTTATTGGATTTGATATGATTGATTGATTGGATTGAGGGTTGATTTGATTTGATTGAGATGATTGATTAGATAGTTGATTTAAAGGTTTTTGGAACAAAACCTAAGCATGTTAAACCTTATGATGATATAAACACAAAGGATTTAAAGTAATACATGTTCTACTTGAAGATGGACTTGTGAACTCAAGCAAAATGGGATATCACTAAGGGATTTAAATTACTTGAGACAAACTGATGGTCTACAAGCAATGTTATGTTTGTTTGAAGATGAAGGTTTATAATACTTTGATTAAGGTCTTTCAACCTAAAGATTTGATTTGATTTTGATCTAATGCTCCAAAGGAAGGATGATGATGGAAGAAGTGGAAGAATGATCCAGAAGCCAGGTGTTACCTAATCGTATTGGTCAAGAGTGACAAAAGCTCTGTTGAGTGAAAATTTGGCCATGAATTTGCAAACTTTATTGTTGTAGATGATTTTGTCAAGTTTTTCATGATGTTCAATACCTTGTTTGATAGATGTTGCAATGTGTTGGAATTCCTTGGATTTACGAGTGGTTTCCTTTTGCTCCCTAAGGACTGGAGATGTGGGAAGTTTAACCTTCTTGTGCTTCTTAAAACTGGTCATGTCATGGAAAAATTAATTTTGGCCAAGTGAATGAATGATTTAGGATAAGTGGTTCTAGGGTCCTGGAGATGGTCAAATTTTGATTATCTTGGCCAAATTTGAAGCTCACAATTTTGAAGCGGAGATGGCAGTCTCAGACACAGACGGCGATTTGTGTAGATGGCGATCTGTGCAGACGGTGATCTGCACAGATGGCAGATCTAGAGCGGAGACGGCCGACTATGTCTAAGGCAGTGTGTTAAAATTCTGGGCAGATTTTTTATGTTCATTCTGATTTTGGGTAATTTGTTCGATGGAAAGAACTGATTTTAAGAACAAGCAAACCAAAAAATAACAAACACATGTCTCAAAACAATCCAAAAAGGGACAAAGCAACCTTGAGGGATAACACCAAATGTGACTTTAAGGGATCTTGCTTCAACTTTGTAACATTTCAATTGTGTATGTTCAAGTGATTCTTTCAAACCACTTATGTTTTTACTGGGTCTAGCACATCGAAAAATAGTTCAAACAGTAGCTACCTTAGGAATTTGGATTCGCATGAAATATTATAGCCCATTGCTTGGTAGTCCTTCAACTCACACAACATGTCACCCCTGGAAGGGCGCCCATGTTTTTTTCCTTTTGCCAAGTATTGTTGTCGTGCTACGAAGATCTCTTTCGCAACACAATACCTTGAGACACATATGATGGGAATCTTGGGGGGAGATTCTTCCCTCCCCTTGCACTATAATAAGTCACCGTTCAGAGGTGAATCGGGTAGGATACTACTTTATGGTTGCTAATAAGGTTTCGTGGCATCCCTGTAATCGGTTTATATCGCATGAGACACTTAAGTCTCTAGTTCAACCATGCCAGTATGCTAAGGATATTCACTCAATATAGACTTCCATTGAACATGACCCGCCTGAGCTTAAAGGGATAAAGCGGACCTTTGGGTCACACCTTATTTCTACACCAGTCGAAGGGATTACCGGTTTGAGGTCATCCTCTAAAGGGGAAGCGCTCCCTCTAGACAGGCCTCTCTAGAAGCTTGATTAAGCTAAGCTTTCTCTTCACCCAAGATCCACGAAGGTGAGGGGACAGGATACAGCTATAGTTTAATCAAAGTGTCACGTAAATTAAAGGGTTTTAAACTAATGACAAATATCTCAAAAGAAGTGTTGAAAAACACTTCTTCAAACACACCAAAAAGAGTTCATTCCAAATTGAACCTAGTTAAAGCACTAAGTGTTTTATACCTAAGCAAAAGACACAATAGTGTGATTAAACATACATGTTCAATTCATTTCTCACTCAGCAAAAAGGAAAGCTTGTAAAGGTGTGTTTGATTCACTTTAAGTCATTCAAGAATTGTGAGGTTCATTCTCTTAAACATTCAAGATTGAGTGAGGTTTATTTTATGCAACATACATTCCAAGACAAGTGTTTAAACATACAAGTTCATTAAATAATATTTAAAAAATCATTCATGGAACCTGCATAAATTGGTTAGTAGTTTAGAATCTCAAATGTGTTAAAAAACACAAAACTCAAAAAACAGACGCAGACGGTGGATTGTCACAGATGGTGATTTGCGCAGACGGTAATCTACGCAGACGGTGATATGCGAAAATGGTGAAATACCTGCACAGATGACAGAAAATAGACAGTCAGATTTTTATAAAAAAGAAACAGATCTATTAAAACTGAGAAATAGTGTTTTTATCAAATTACTCAGCATTTAACCCTTAAAAAGTTTATCTCTGTCAGAAACCAGAGAGTTAAAAATACTGAAAAATGATAAAAAATAGTTTTAAAACCACAGTTTGATAAGTCATTTTCAGACAGGCGGAGACGGTGAAGCTTCAGCGCAGACGACCGATTTGCGCAGACGACCGAGTTTCAGAGACGGCGATCTGCGAAGACGGCGACTCCAGAGCGGAGATGGGTCTGCGTTAGAGTTCTTCGAACTGTGAAAAATCTACAAAAAATGTTAGAAAATAAGGGACATGGGTCCCACCGGGCATGCTAGAAACCTACCTGTTGGGAGCACGCTCAGACATGCAAACGTTAGAGAAATAACAATCAATGAGTTATACTAACATGTCTAAAGCATACTATGAAAACAAGAAAACTCCATCATGACCTCCGATGAGCTGAACAAGGGCACCCAAGACCTTGTTGATTTTCTCTTAGAGAGGTGTGTGGGTGTGCTCTCCCAACACAATATTACAAATCCCACTATGATAACAATGCAAGCTAAGAGAGTGAAGAACTCAAGAACAAGTATGAGGAAATTGTCTCAAGCCATCACAATGATGAGAATGCAAGCTTTAAACTAGAATGCTAATGCAAGATTTAACTAAGAAAGTAGAACTATGATTCATTCCATATTAAACCTAAGATGTGATATATAGATTCAACCATGAAATAATCATGAAAATGAACTAAGATTACTATGAAATGCTAAATTACTTAAGAAATCCTAGAAACAAACTAGCATGATAATAATGCAAAAATAAGAGATGATTTGCTCTTGAGAAAGGCCTCTATTTATAGAGTTTTTGGAGGAGAGAGAGGGCTTGGGTGAGGTGGAGCTCATCTGGCATCCACATAGGTGCCACATGAGGGACACATAAGCCATGCAAGAGGCCCACTTTTCTCACACATGTGTGAGCAACTTTGGATGTGATGGGTCAAAGTGTACTTAAAGTACACATGTGAAGGATC
>MU225685.1:3883522-3925839 GCA_018584345.1 Thuja plicata | reverse complement strand
TCATATTTAATTAAATAAATTTAATTAAATAGATAAAAGAATATAACAAATATAATTAATTAAAATTAACTATAATGTTATGGGAATATTAATTAAATTAATATAAGGACGATTTTGGATGTCTACAGAATCAATTGAGGATGTTTCCTCTTTCATAGATCTGATGTTTCTTGCCTCCACAACTTTTGCTTCTCTCTTTTTGTGACAGGTGTTTGCATGCAGGTGATTCTTGGGAGCTGCAGGGTTGAGTTTTCATCAACTCCAATAAATTCAAACCCCGAGGTATAGGTTGAAATAGGTTTGACCTATACCTAGTATAGGTCGAACCAAGTTTGAGCTATACTTGAAAGGGCAAATTTTGAGGTGAAAACTGCGGGATTTAAGAGGTGTTAAGTGGTTTGGGGGAAAGCCAAAAAGATAAGTTGGAAAATTGAGCATAAATGCATCCAAATCTTGAAGTGGGGCCTAAGAGGAAAATTAATTATGTGAATAGATGGTTAAATGGGATATTGTGTATAAAAATTAGAGCCAACTTAGAGTTTTGAGAAAGATTGAAGGAGAAGGTAGGACCTTGATTTAAATTATGTATGCAATTAGGTGCAATATGAGGTCCTAATATAAGAAACACACTAAAGTGGGATAAAATGGTCCCAAAATTAACATAATGTAAGTGCTTACTTTTTAGGACTACACATTGGTGCACAATCGTTTGAGGATTGTTGCTTGTATTATTTTTTTTTATTGAGGTTAGTTGACAATTAACATGTTAGGAACATTTAATATGGGCTAAAAATGAGCCTTAGTTAGATGGGGTTGAGGATGGATTTGTCTCCTCTTCGTATAGTTGTGGGTTCTTACCAGCTTAGCCTCTTGTGATTCGGGAATGTTGTCTGAATCGTCATAGGGAAATCCCGGGAACGTGTGTTCTTCGTTCCAAGGGTATGTTTGGTTTTTATTAAACCTTTGGAAGTTCTTTTGAAGTCTTCCACTTGTGTGTGATCATGCGATGATCATTATTTTACCTTAGCATGTTATATCTTTCTTATGTTATGATTATGAGATGCACAATGTTATGTGATGTTATTCTATGTTTCACAAAAAAAAATTATTAAGTACATATATAACCCTTTGTTCCAAGGGTTCCTTGGCGGGGCATTACACATTCATTCATAATGTTCCATGCCTTGCTAGATAGTAGAGAAATTAAATACAACCATGTTTGAGAATAAATCCTAACGTATGTCTTTCACCTCATTCAATTATTTAAAATTTCCTAAAAAATCAATAAAAGTCATAAAATGTCCTAAAAAAACAACAAAAATAAAAATAAATTTCCTAAAAAAGTCCCTAAAAATAAAAAAATATCAAAATTCAAAAAAAATCTTGTCTTTCTCATCATTTTCAATAACACAATCCTTTTGCAATGGAAATCACTTTGAGCAGATACAAGGAGTACATCAAACAAAAACTGAGTTTAACAAAATCATACATTAACAAACAAACCTACCAAGCTAGTCTACAACCTTACTGGTCAACTGCCTATCAATTTTAAACATACCTATCAAACAACATGCCTTTACAAATATGTATTTCCTAGAATAGGTGCCCTATCAGATATCATGCCTTAACAAATATGTCTTTCCTACAATAGGCATCATATCAAACAATGTCCTATTAAGAAACACTCATCTTTGACAAGAAGATGAGTATGGTTGTTGACTCATTTGGTCAAGTGAGTCTTATTGTTTTATTGATTTATCTTGAGTCATGCTCCTATGTTTCTTTGGGATATCCATAAGTGACTAGAGAGGTTGGGATGGTTCATGGCTCCATTTTTTCTTTGTCTTCTACTTGTGGAGTGTTTGCTATGATGTCCAAGAGGACATTTTGGGTGTCTTTGATAGGTAGGACAACTTATGAGTGACATATCTAATGCAAAAAATATTGCAAAGGGTAATAAAGCTCATGGTTGTCGTTGCACATACCTCGACTCTTAATGCCCGATCTTAGATGATTGGCCCACATTCCTTGTTTGTTTAGAGTTCCTGTTAAAATGAAAAGGGATAATCCTACCTTAATCTCTCATATCTTGGTGAGACAACACCCATTTTAACTATAATAAAAGTTGCTCAATGATGAAAAATAATTGCTCAAAATCTAAAGATTTCAAAGAATGTGGTATATTGAATTATGGATTTTAGGGATGATTCAGTTTCCCACCCTATCTATCTAATCACTTCTTAATCTAGTCATGTCACTAACATCTCTTTTATCAGTCAAATTAGTTAATCAATATATGACAATGGTCAAATTAATTTTCAAAATAGTCAAATCAGTCATTCAATCATTCCATCATCATTTGTCTTAAACAAGATATATCTTTCCTAAAACTAGACATCATCACTAGTCTATACAGGATGGGTCCTTCCTAAAACTAGAAATGAGTATTATCAACAATCTCTGTGCCCAATGTCGATCAAACAATCATCATAACCTACCAACAATCTTCACTCCTTACTAATTATTCCTTTGTTTCATCATTTCATATAACATTCACCATCTTCTTTCAAGAGATCATTCATGCCTTTCTTGCACAAATATTCTCTCGAGGGGGCATCTATTACCTCTTCGTCACCTTGTTCCCCACGGGGCATAATTTCTATTAATTTTTCTTTGAAACAACACTTGAAAATGTATTGTATCAAAAAGGGGAAAAATGTAAACACCTAAAATTGACTCGTTGCCCATGCCCAACAATTTCACTAATATTCCTCTTAATTGATTAAACAATCTTTATTATTTAATTAATTTGCATCTTTCTACTATATTCTAAATTCAAATTCATACTTATCCCTAATTGCATAATTGAGTAATTATTATCGATTATTTAATTATTAAATGTCTAACTAATTTTTATCATGCTATTCTTCTATAAAATAATTAAATAATGTCTTTATAATTTATCAAATAATTATATTATTTAATTAAATACTTCTACTTTGTTCTTATCAAATTTATGTAATAATTGCAATAATTCATCAATTTCTCCTAATATTAAATAAAAAAACAACTATTCTATAAAAAAAAACAATACATTACTTTGAGTCCCCCAAATTCTCAACTAATTAAGATAATTATTACAAATGAAAACTAAAAGTTACAATTAGAAGCACCTAAATCCTAAAAATATTAAGCATAGCAAAATATAAGACACCATTTTCTTTCTAAAAACCTCTTTTTAATACCTTAATCATAAACTTTGTATTCTAGATACTCAACTTTGTATTCTAGAAACTCAATTTTTACAAAGGAAAGTTAAAAAAAAAAGACTAAAAAAAACTAAGTCCCTCCTTAGTAACATTAGAGAACCTGATGGTTACATAGACATTGCCTCCTCTCCTACCCTCTTATTTATCCTCCCCATTAATTTTATTTTACCTCTTTTATATATTTAATCTCGTAACCTTTTCTTTATTTTTTCGAATCCATTTAAAAAATCTTAAACTTTACCCTTTCCTATCACTCACACTTACCTTTATTTCATCATTTCAAACCCTTTCTTTGAAAACCTCTCTTTTATTTCTCATAGGTTTCTATATTCCTTCTTATTGCAATGTCATTTTTACATATTTCATATGCATCTTGAATTTGTTTTCTTATCATTAATTTCCAATTCTATGTTCTTTTGCCTTTATATTTCTCTTTGATTTATCTTATCCATTTTTTATTATTATTTATCATTATTTGTTGCAATCTTCTCATTCATTTTGCTGGCTTGTTTCCTCAATTTCAAAGTCCCACTTAATTTAGAATTAAATCTCTCACATGTTTATTGTTATTTAGAATTGTGTCTTTAATATTAAGACAAATTGTTTGAAATTGACATCAAAACATAGGAAAATGGAATCTTTATTAAAGTGTGGATTATTTGAAAGGAAGTCTTTAACTTTGGGACATGGGCAAAGCCATCCTTTGTGTCAACATATTCACCTGCTCTTTTGTTCAATTTTATTTATAAATCTATTATTTATTCATGATCATAACAAGACAACACATTATTGAGATATTATAAGGTGAAATTGTGGAATCCAACAAGGGGCATCATTTCAACTTTATTTTTGGAGTTTTCCTTTTAATTTTTTTCCAAATTACCGTTGGAACATCATTTGCCTCATTGGTAATGATGAATACAACCATTTAATAAAGTTTATTTGTATGTCTTGGTACCATTTAATAAAGCTTTATATTTTATGGAGTGTGGACAGCATTATAAGAATTAATGGCAGTTTAATATTTTTTTAATTTGCAAAGGTGTTCTTGTTTACACTAACATTGGTGTATGGACATAGATCATTTATGTTTAAAATGTTGGTTGGTAGGTATTGTCGGCACAAGCTAATAAGGGCTAAAAGAGTGATTAAAATGTATAAAATATTTAAACTAAATAACAATTATAAAGGTGCAATGTAAATATTCATGTTAATTTTTATTTATTTTTTGATGAAATGATGTAATATGTAATGTTTCTTCAAGAAATTTTTGGAATGAAGATAAAATATGTACTAAAATATATAGAACTTTTTTTTTTAAACAATAACTATACAACAATTACATTTATAATTATAATTCTTTCTCAAACTTTGTAATTTCAAACCCTGAACTTCCCTGGTGGATGAATCTGATGGAGATCAAACTATTGTTGGTGAGCCTCCACCATCAACTTTAAATCCCACACCTGAGGGACCCGGTGGACCCATTGCCAAAAAATTGGCTCTGAATGGGGGCGCAACACAGAATGGAGACATTGGGAATGTGTCCAAGGTGGACAGTGTCATCTCGGGTGTAGTTCTTGATAAGGGAGATCAGACAAAGGCCCAAGGAAACACTTTGTCTGAAGGCTAGAAACAAATCCTCGTGTGTGACTACCAAAAGGAGGTGGAAGATGAGGTCGTCCCCATGTGCACACAAACTGAGGAGGGAACAACTATCAAGGTTCCTGATGTGGTGGTTGACCGTATTGTTTCCTCCATGAACAATAATTTGGTTGGCTTCTTTCTCTCCATTCGAATAACCATTGACATGGTTAGGAGCTGGGTTTCTTAGATATGGAAGCTCAAAGGAAGTGTGGAGACTATTGTTGCGCATGGAGTCTTATTCATGCTCAAGTTTACAATAGAAGAAGATATGACCTCTGTCCTCTCTAGTTCGTAGGCATATGCAAAGCACACCTATTATTTAGTTGATGGAAACTAGGCTTTGACACTGCAATTGACCTATGTCAAACGACACCTATGTGGATTAGAATGCCAGGCCTCCTGCTTGAATTCTAGGAAAAACAATTTTTTTGGTGGTTGGCAACACTTTTTGTAACTACGTTTGAATGGAGGAGGTCATCAGGACAAAGTCTAGGTTAGTTTTTGCTTGCTTTTTTGTCAATGGTGTTGTTAGTAAAACTCTGCCGAACTTTATTAACCTACAATCTAAGTTGGGTAAATGTACACAAATGTTGGTTTATGAGAATGCCACAGTCTCTTTTCCAAAAGTATAATAAATCAAGCCACATGATCTCTGACTGCAAGGCCCCAAAAAAAGAACAAAAAAAACTAAAGAGTATCTCAACCTCCCATCTCAAGGTCAATGTGTCCATGCATGCATGACCTCAAATAATGATAGTGATGAATATCCTTCCACGGATGAACTTCTTAAGCTTCTGGAAACTCCTAAGAATCTTGATCAGATGTTGAATCTGGATGGGGCCCCTGCATTGGATATGGCTTCTAAAACTTACCAGGGGAAGAATTTGGTTGTTTCTTTTATGCAACCAGATTCTTTGGAGGAAGGCTAAATATCTCCCATTGGACCCCAAATTGTGGCTCCCTCGAGAGTACTCAATGGTGTTTCATTTGAGCCAATGCTTATCCCCCACCCATAGGTGAAAGCTTCTCATCACCTAGTGCGTCCACTAGCTTTATGGTGGCAGATGGTGGATGAATGAGCCTAGAAAAAGAAAAATAGGAATAAGAAAGTGAATGTTGGTTCTAACATGAAAGTTGGTCAACCTTCACAAAGTGTCACAAGTCAAAGGGAAGTCATGAGGGAAATCATGAATGGAAGGAAAAAGACCCTAGATTCTGCAATCAAGACAAAGAAATTAGTTTCCTCTCTTGGAACATGAAGGGGATGAATGACCCCCAAAGACAATTCACCCTCAATTATTGTGTTTTGGAAAATGGTATTGATATCCTTCTCCTTCAAGAAATTAAGATGACTAAATCAACCTTCAGCACTCTTGCGAGAGTTTTGTGGTCGGGATCACAATATTGTATTGTGGGATCTTCTGGAGCCTTAGGTGATATTGTTACTATGTGGAACCCGCTAAAGGTTTATGGAGATTTGACCTTTTCCAATCAAAATATTTTAGCTTCCAGGTTCAACTATGATTGTATGATGTGGTTTGAGGGTAATGTTTATGCACCTAATTCTTGCAACTATATGAGAAAGTTCTAGAATGAAATCACAACCCTTCTTCAGCAATCCACCTAGTGTTGGCTCCTTGCTGGCGACTTAATTCCCCCCTTTTACCAATAGAGAAATTGGTTTTTCTGGAATAATACATGAATAGTATAGTGGATTTATTTGAATTCATTAATGAAACTGGTTTGGTCAACATTGACCTTATTGGGCATAAGTTTACCTAGTCCAACTATCGGAAGGGTGCGGACCTCATCCAAGGGAAATATGATCGCTTCCTCTCCTTTCCCAATTGGGATATATGATCCAATTCCTTTCTTATTTCCCTCCTTTGTAAAGTATTTAATCATAACCTACCATTATTGGACTATAAAATAGGTTGCAGAAGGTGTCTCGTCCCTTTTGCTATGAAATCATGTGGAGCATCCACCCTGAATTATGTTTGTGTGTTAAGGCATGGTGGGACTCACCTATTATCAGAATGCCTATGTTCTAGTTTCATAAACTTAGCATCATTAGAAGGAATGTGAAGAGATTGAATAGACTCACATTTGGTAATGTCTTTGAGCAAAAAAATGAACTTTTCACGAAGCTCGCTTCCATCTAGGAGCAAATTGCTTGGGGCGATCTCTCACCAGCCACACATGTTGTTGAAGAGATCCTGAGGGATGAATGGAAAAATATCATCAATATGGAGGAAAGAGTTTGGAAACAAAGATCCTGAATCCAGTGGCTTAAATAATGAGACAAAAATTGTCCTTCTTTCACTATTCGGCTTGCACCAAAAAGAAAAGAAATATTATCCTTAGCCTCAGGGATGAACATAATGAGGAGGTTACAAAGGACAAGAAGATGTGTGTTCTAGCCTCTAATTTATTTTTCAAAGCCTTTAGTGATGATGGTTGTACTATGGCCATCTCTTTGATTGATAATGCATTTCTCATGGCCCCAATATCAGAGGAGGAAGTGCAGATAGCTACCTTTTCTATGAGGGATTTTAAGGCCTCAATTCTTGATGGCTTCTCCCTTTCTTATTTTAGGATTTTGGGGATATTGTTGGCCCTAATATTATTGCAGCCAAAATAGATTTCTTTAGAACAAGTAAAATTCTTAAGAAACTAAATTGCTCATTCACTGCCCTAGTCCCCAAAATCTAGGAGCCACTCTCTCTTACCAATTTTATGCCAATAAGCATGTGTAATATTGTCTACAAAAATTTTCTAAAGTACTTGTCCATAGAATCAAACCTTTTCTTGAAAATATTATAAACTATAATCAAGATGGGTTTGTCCCTAGGAGACAAATTCTTGATGCAACCATTACTACCCATGAAGTCTTCCACTTAATGGAAAAATGTAAGCTCCTAGGGATGGCGCTTAATTTGGTCATATCCAAAGCTTATGATAGTTTCAAATAGGATTTACTCTTCAAATTACTTGAAAGATTCGTCTTTGATATGAAGGTGATTACTTATTAAGGAATGTGTGAATACTATTTTCTACTTTGTCCTTGTAAATAGAGTTCTAGGAGGTTTCTTTAGTGCATCTAGAGGGATAAGGAAGGGTGAACCCCTCTCCCCCTACCTCTTCATTTTGTTGGATGAGGTTTTGGGAAGGAACTCTATTCATATGTCAAGTGATAAAAAATCATGGGGGTGAGCCCTACTTCTACCTTTCCCTCGATGGTTTTACAATAGTTTATTGATGATAAAATCCTTTTTGGTGTTGCATCAGTGTTGAAAGATAAAATATGGAAATTCCTCCTCACCCAATATGCTTCGGTTTCAGGGCAAAGTATCAACTATGTTCAAAGAATTCTAGTTTTTGAATACTCATCATTCCCTTCAAAAAGAGAATAGGAAAATTCTTGGATGTCAATATGATGATCTTACGGATACTTACCTGGTGTTTTTGCTCATAGTCAAGGAGGTTTCTAACTCCTTTTGGAATAAAATTATTGAAAGAATGCATCGTAAGTTGAGTTTTTGGAAGGGTAAACTTATAAGAATCACATGTAAGCTACAACTCCTCAAACAATCTTTGCAAGTAATTCATGTATACTTCTGGTCACTCTTTGGAATATCTAATGCTTGGTCTGATAAATTGGAGATAATTCAAAAGAGTTTTTTGTGTTTAGGAATGGAAAAAAATAAGCGGATGTCTTTGGTTAAGTAGGTCTCAGTTTTCTGCCCAAAATCTATGGGCGGTCTAAATGTAAGGAAAATTTGTCACCTCAATAGACTCTCATTACTAATGTTGGTTGGACCCTGGCCAAACATAAATTTAAATGGATTGATATTATGTCTACCAATTTTTTCAATTTTTCAAAGTTTTTATGCTCCCTAAATACACATGGACTCCTTACAAGGTCCAAAATTTAGAATAATATTCTCAACTATAAGTCCCTACTTCTTTGACGCTTGAAGTGGAGGATTGGTGATGGTCTAAAAATATATTTATGGGATGACACTTGGCTAGATGACAAACCCCTCTCCCTTCCCCTTGCCTTTTGTGACCTTTGTGTGCTATCCAAAATGTTCTTCAAGAGAAGGGTTGAGAACTACGTGGATCACTCAAGAACCTGGAAAAATACCCAACTCTTTTGTTAATACCTTCCGGAGCTATTATTTTTGGCACTCGATTTACAAAAGAGACTCAAGGAGGAGAGAATCTCGATGTTTGCAAGGGAAGTATCTTTTTGTGGAAAAATTATACCAATGGTGAATTCACTATGAAATCTACCTATCTTATGCTCAGTGGTGAGGGGGACTAGGATCAACTATATAGAAAGGTTTGGAACTCCCAATTAATCCCTTAGATCAATCTATTTTGATGGGGGTGATGCATGACAAGATCCTTACTCAGGATAATCTTATCAAACATGGTTTCACTTGTCCAACCATTGTTTTGTCTACAAACTGAATGAGTATTCAAGTTAACCATCTCTTCATACATTTATCCCCTATGTGTGAGATTTGAAGAGATTTTTGTAGCTTCTCCAAACCCAGTAGGTTATACATAAAAATGTACAACAAATTTATTTCAACTGGAAGGGGATATATTTTCACCCTATTATCAAAGAATTGTGGTGACAAATACCTCCTCATTTGTGCTGGAAAATCTGGAAGGAAAGGAATAACATGATATTCAATGAGAAGGAATATGATTTGGAGGTGGTTTTTGACATTTTCCACAAGATGTTAGATAATTTAAGTGTCACTAGAAGGCCTCGTCCCTCTATTCCTTGCTCTTTTAGTGATCGTAAAGTTTCTAGGAACTAGGGTCTGTAGGATCTTGTTAGGAACTATGACTCATGTAAAAAACTAAAAAGGAAAAATGCAAAATGGACTCCCCCTCATCCTGGTTGGTCCAAACTAAATTTTGATAGCACATCAAAACAATCTTAAGGTCTAATCATTGCGGGTGGAATGATCATAGACCATTCAGGGATGATGATATAAAATTTTTGTGTTGTGTTTACCAGATATACAAACAATCAAGTGGAGGGAATGTGCCTTTTTTGGGGACTTAAGATTGCACTCTCTATTGGGACCAAAGAAATTTTTATTGAGAGCGATTCCATTCTCATCATAAATGTTTTTAAAGGAATTTCAAAGGAAAACTAGTCTGTGGAAGGCATTTTGGATGATATTCATAGACTCTTACAAGGATTTGATTCCTTTTTTGTTAATCATGTCTACAAAGAGGACAATGTTGCAGCAGATGCTCTGGCTATGAATGACTACATTCTTGAGGGGGTGAGGTGTTGGATAAATCCTATGTTCCTCCCAACTGATGTACAAAATCTCTTGAATAGAGAGTGTTCAAAATCCAAAGAAGATGACATGTAATGCCCCACTTCGGAATGATACCTCCTTTTTGGTACTTTATGGCTTTGGGTTCAATTTTACCCTTGCCTTTTAAGTCTCAAGTGGGAGTGGGGAATGGGCTTGACTATTTTGAATTTGAACATGAAATGGATGACATGGAAATATGGTTTTTCCTTTGGGAAATGCATTGTCCAAGAGGGAATTTTTTACTAGTCTTGGTGCATCATTTTTCCTAGATGACTCCCACATAATCATCTTGATTACGTTAGCCCCGAGGAGTACCAAATCATAGTGACATGACATTATAGGATTATCATGATCACTGAAAGTTGTATTTATCATTACCCCTTGCATAATGAAAGGTATGCTACTTATGTCATATTGAAAAGACCTCTGCTTGTGAGATGCTACAGCTCACACGAGTCTTTTTTTTTTTTTGGGGGGGGGGGGGGGTGGNTTTTTTTGGGGGGGGGGGGAGATGGTGTAATAATTTAACCCAACCTAACAGATAAGCACCCTTATTTCCTTTAAATCATTTGGTGGTAACGACAACTTTCTTCTACCATATCAAGAGTTGCAGTTCTCTTTCAATGTTGATTGCACTGATTATTATGTCACTATTATGGGGGGTGACCACAACTACATCGAGTTGGGGGAACCAGAGAAGGTCAAGAATGACCCCACACTTGGGCACATCTACAAGGAGGGTGGTGTTACAATTTTATTTGATTGCATTAATGGGTTTGATGAGGGAATCTCTGCATAGTTTTTCAACTCTTGGAATAACAAAAGGGTTTATGTGAGGGGTATTTCCTTTGAAAATAAAAAAGAGTTCATCACTCTAGAAATTGGGCTTTCTATTGATGGTTGGAAATGGAATAAGACTATTCATGTTGTCGACAATGACAATCTTAACATGTTTTTTAAGGGTAACGAATATTTGGTAAAAAGGTGGGGTGGATATGATAGAACAAAGCTTTCCTCCCCTTGGGATGAGGTCTATTAATGGATCATGAGGTAATTTACTTTGGAAGGGTGTTTTTAAGTTTACTATCATTACCATATGTCAATTCTTAATAACTTCAGGAACCAAAAAATTATCTCTTTTTTTCTTTTTGAATTTTCTTAAAATTTTTGTGTTTGGGATCAAAGAGTGCATTCATTAGGGTAAAATAATATCTTACTTGCACCAGGTGCTCATATTTAGGCTCTATAAATTTGACTCCACCATTTTCCCTCCTAAGCCTATAATTTTCTATAAGGCCCCTCTCTCACATTCCCCCTCACCTGCTACCATTGTTGACATACACAACCAGACCAAGAAAAAGGGCATTAAGAACCCAATGGCTAGTAGCCTAAGTACCCCTAAAGTTCATAATTATGATACTGTTTCCCTTGACACTACCCCTAAGGGTAAAGATTCTATACTCTTGGCTTCTAAGAGAAAAGGAAAAAACCCTCCCCCTACCAAAAAAGCCAAATTATTTATTTTTTAGGTTAACATAGATGTTGACGAGGAAGTAGAAGAGGAGCACAACACCCCCCACAAATCTAATAGACTAGCAAATAGGTCTACGAAAAAAGGAATAAATATGCTTTTGGATTAGGATTCTTAAGAGGACACAGAATAGGGGAGCTAGGGTATTGATGAGGGAAATGAGAAAACTAATAAAAAGGATGATGATCTCATGGGGACTAATGGTAGTGGCAGCTCAAATAATTCTACCTTTGACAACTCAACCCATAGTGACAATTTCAAGTAGGAGCCTCCTTAGATGAATACCAAATTTCTACCTCCTAAGGAGAAACCCATCTCGTTTAACATTGCTTCAGCTACCAATTTGGCATGCCTATAGAATGAGGTGAATAATCTAAATAATAGAGTGATCGAGGTCAAAAGGAAACTAGTTAGCATATCCAAATTCAATATTCAAGTTATGTACAACTCAACAACCTCTATTTGCCTCCACAAAATTTTGGGTGAATATGAGCACAAGGAAGGTAACTATAAGGATTGCTCAAATTCCTTACTAATGAATGGTCTAATATGTTGCATCAATTAAGTCATGATATCAAATCCTCCCATAAGGTTTACTGGGACCTAGACCCTTTGGCCCTTTGGAAATATGATTTTTATTTCTGCTTTCAACCTTAGTGGCTCTTTGAACTCTTCTTGTTTATGCTATGAATTTAGATGTACTAATATGTTTCTAGGTATTTTTGTGTTTATTATTCTTTCTCTCATGGTACTTGATATGATAGTGATAAATTTCATGTGTATAGGCTGCTAATATATGACATATGCTTATTTGCTAATAGCTTTGTTATAGCAAGGTTTTGATGTTTATATGTTGTTAGTGTGTTATGATTGTATTCCCTTAAGTTTTGTACTGTAAGGGGTCATAACCCTAGTTTTTTTGGTTGAATAATTTAAAAAACAATTACATTTAAGCATTCATAACAAATAACAACACTACACATATATATGGATTTCCAGCTAAATGCAAACAAAAGAGAGAAGTGAAGGTATTAAATTCTTCCAAGGGTTACAAGAGATCTAATTCAAAGTTCATTTTAGTACACCAAAAGAAATGTTCATGTGGTAATCAAACATGCATTTTTCCATAAAACCATAGAGTCAAAAAAGAAATAATCGATTTCTAAATAATCACAAAACACACCAAAGATAGCCCTACATCAATCCATGTTGGATAGCCTTAACATTCAAGTAAGAAAGGTGTAGGCACTAATAGACAAGCATAGACACTACAAAAATCATGCACTTAAAGGCAGGTGGATGTACTAAAATACAAAAAATGCATAGTCCAATAACTGCATATGTACCGAAAGATAGTTTTTGGGGCACTAATAAGAGGCATTAAAAAATGCTTGCACCAAAATCCATGCACAAACACTAATTCACCCCAAAACTCAAGCTAAATTTGCAAACTAACCCAACCATTGCATCACAAAGCTATAGTGCATCCTTATGCACATCTAAGAATGACTAAATCACCCTTTCATTCTATACAAAGTACAAGTATGTTCATTTTAGAGCACCAATTTAATTGTGCCTACAATAAAGTCTAATATATATACACAAGATAAGAATAGAGAAGGAGAAATACTCAACAAGTGTATATGATACCAACACTAGTACACATAAACAACTATTACTAAGCCAAATCATCATTATGTAGGTACATTACAACATTCCCTTCATAAGGAGGGTCTAATATACATAATTGTATGATTATAAGCATAGGAAATGAGTCCCTAAGTATTACATAAATAAATTAGAATGAACATGAGTACGCGAGAGAGAGAGAGAGAGAGAGAGAGAGAGAGAGAGAGAGAGAGAGAGAGAGAGAGAGAGAGAGAGAGAGAGAGAGAGAGAGAGAGAGAGAGCTCTATTTCCAAATCTAATATGCAAGCTCGAGTCCCCAAGACTATTTGGAAATACCATCTAACCATGTGGTACCCTCAAGTCCACCCCACCATGCTCTGAAGATGAACACTTGGACTAAAAAATAAATAACGAAGACACTTGGGAAAGAGACTTATAGACATTCCAAACACAAGGTAAGCATTTTAATCACATGATCAAGAAGAACCATCATAACACATAAAATATAATAAATCATGGGTACTACTCAATATCCAATGCAGTTAAGTGATAGGAACCAATAGGGAAGTGTCACCATGTGGCACCAATAACTCACACAAGAGTATGGTCCTCTCACATAGACAAGGAGGCCACTATCCAAATGTTGCCTCTCAAGATTGGTTCCATCTTCCTATCTAATCCTAATCCCAAAAAATCCCTTAGCCATGAAGGTAAAAACACATATAAATTATACATAAATCACTTTCACAATTGTCTCCATACTTATGTCACTTTACTCCCAATAATCCAACCAAGTTATTTCTCAAACTTTGTACACATTGGGAGCCAGTTCTCAACCATCCCTATAATCTACACCTTGGGCTCATCTTGCTCAACATGTGCACGGAATTCAAATGCAAACACATGCAATTCACAAAATAGTAAGCACTCTTGATTTCCATTGAACACACTTGTCTTGTCTCAATTGCACATAATATGAACATCAATCTTACAAATCCCAAAAAGGTACATGAAAATTATCCAAACTCATCAATGCCAACAATTCAATCATGATATTAAGAACAATATAGTAATCACAATATTTACAACAAGTACATTTACACTCAACACAATTACACATCTATAAGATATCAATTCATCCACACTGAAGAAAGCATGGAGCTACCTCTAAATCAACTTCAACCCCAAACAATATGCTAAATCCATGGTCTCTCATCAAATTCTATCATTTCACATTGAGATACTATCACTTAACACCCATTAATTCATTCACATTAAAGTGCCACTATTCACATACACCTTCAACCATAAAATGACCATAAATACAAGAAGACAAACTCAAATCAAATCAAGTAAGAAATCCTATATTATAAATCTATTATTAAAGATAATATTACGTCATCAAAACATTCAATTTTCACTTTTTAATAAAATTCATTTTTCGAAAAAAAAAATAGTCCAAGAGGCCATTGTCCATTAATGGACCTCCAAAAGCTTAAAAAATAAAAGTGATCAAAATGAAAACTGAGGACATCCATTGGTATTTATGCACCCAAAAATACAAAAATGCAATAAAAAAATTCCTTCCATGTTCCAATAAAATTTCGGTGGCACTCCCCTTTAAAACCCCATATTTTACAAATTTGAAGTATACAAATTAAAAATACTCCCTCAAATCAAGTTCTAAAAAAAGGGAGATGTGCTTAAATTCCTCCTACAATTCATTTGCAACTAATTTTAAACCAAAAGATGAAGAAATGAGGTAGTTATGCAATGTCCCACCTCTTTTTTCTTCAAAAAAAAATCATAGAACTATCCACATATCAAATGAAATCACAAACCCTTTAGATAGCTTGTAGATCTTCAAATCCTTAATCCAAAGCATCCGATTCCACAAAAATCATTCACAATCCAATTCAAATTCCCAAATCCAGAACTAAGGCATGGATAGGGTTCTCTCTTCCAAAAATTACCTAAGTATAAAATGAGCTCATTTTCACTTTATAAAATGAAATTACCATTCACTTTTTGGAAACCAATTAAATAATTAAAATAACTACTTGACTAAAATACATTTCTTAATCCCCAAATGGCCTATTTCACTCTAATTATGCAATTAGTTAAAATGAGCAAAAATACACCATATTTAGCTCTTTAAACTATCACATAATCTTTTTAAAAATATTTTATAAGCATATGTAACATATATAAGCTAGTAGGATTCATGGTGCAACATGAAAGATATTATTACTATTTTAAATCATAATAATTTCTTGGTATATTTTATTATTTTAATCATAATATATTAATTTTAATTATAATAATATCTTTGTGTATTTTATTATTTTATTATTATAATTAAGATTAGGATTAGAGTTAGCCATTAGGGTTAAGATTTAGGGAATCAATTTACCATTTAGGATTATAGTTTAGGGTGGGATTAGGATTAGGGTTAGGGTATGAATTTACATCATATTTAATATTATGGTTAGGGGTAGGATTTTTATTTGGGTTAGGATTATGGATTAGGATTTAAGATTAGGGTTAGCAATAGGGTTTAGAATTTAGGATTAGGGTTTAACACTTATGAATAGAATTAAGATTAGGGTTTAGTATTTATGATTAGGATTAGGATTAGGTTTAACATTTATGATTAGGGTTTAACATTTATGATTTAGCGTTTAGAATTTACTAGTAGTTTTTACCATTTAGGATTGTGATTTCAAGCAGGGTTTAATATTTATGATTAGGGTTTCAAGTAGGATTTAAGGTTTGGCATAAGGATTAGGGTTTAGCTAAGGATGTAGGGTTTATCATTTATGATTAGGGTCTAGTAGTTAGGATTAGGATTAGGATTTAGAATTTAGGGTGTAGCATATAGAATTAGAGTTTAGCATTTAGGATTATGGTTTACCATTAGAAATAAAATTTAGCTTAGGTTTTAGGATTTAGAATTAAACATTTAGGATTAGGGTTTATCATTTAGGATTAAGATTATGAATATAGTTTAGCGTTTAGGGTTAGGATTAGGGCTTGACATTTAGAATTAGGGTTTAGTATTTATGATTAGGATTATGGTTTAGGGTTAGGGATAGTGTTAGGGTTAGGGTTAGGGTTAGGGTTAGGGTCAAGGTTAGTGTTAGGGTTAGGATTAGGGTTAGGGTTAGGGTTAAGGTAAGGAGATATGGTTAGGGTTAGGGTGTAGAGTTAAAAGTTAAGATTGTATCATGGTTAGAATTAGGGTAGGGTTAGGATTAGGGTTATGGATAGTATCATGGTAGGATTAGGATTAGGGTTTACCATTTACGATTTAGGGTTGTGGTTAGGGTTAGGATTAGGATTAGGAGTAGGGTATGAGTTTACATCATATTTTATATTATGGTTAGGGGTAGGATTTGTATTAGGGTTAATATTTAGGGTTAGGGTTATGATTTAGGATTAGAGTTCATTAATTAGATTTAGCAATGGAGTTTAGCATTTAGGGTTCGGGTTTAGTACTTATGATTAGAATTATAATTAGGTTTTAGCATTTATGATTAGGATTTAATATTTATGATTAGGGTTTAGCATTTTGTATTATGGTTTACCATTTAGGATTATGCTTTCTAGTATGATTTAGGATTTAGGGTTAGGGTTAGGTTTTAGCATTTTGGGTGTAGCATTCAAAATTAGGATTTTGTCAAACCCCACATCATTAAGTACTAATTCAACCCTAATTGTTGAATATACATATTACTAATTAAATCAAAATAGAAATATAGTGATGGGGTGCCAGCAAGAAGTTGAGACCACTTTTTGGCCAAGAAGTGGAATTATTTTCCCTTTTTTTTTCAAATTCATCTTGTTTGATATGAACATTTGAAGCACTTAGAGATTGAATATTAAAAAACATCATTAATATAAGTTGTAGTAATCAAAGTCTACTTTCCAAATATATAATTTATTTTAATACCTAGATGATAAAATTTCATTTTTAATAGGTATTACTAAAACCCACATTTTAAAAGTCATTGTTTCAGGACCATACTAGGCATGTGTACGGAAAGAAAAATTTGACCTAAATGAAGCTATTTATCTAAATCATTTTGGGTAATGGTATGTAACACAGTTAAGATTGATGATAATATTTTTTTGTTGAACATTTTTTATTTATTAATTTTTTATTAGGCATAATTGTTGCTTTCAAAATATCTATTGTACAACAAGCATAATTTGACTAAAACATATGATTTTTAATTTTTTTAATGTGTAGAATTGTCTCTAGTTTAATGCCACATAATTATTTTTGCAAGAAACTTTCAAATAAAAAAGTTATTAAAATAAAAAAATAGTCTGTTATCTTTAGTTTGTAGACCTGTTTCAGTAGAAATTCAATGAAAAATAGAAAAATTAATCAAATTTACAAAAAAAGTATATATTTGGAATCTGCACAGTCTGATCTATAATGAATTTTTATTTTGTCAAAATATTCGTCTGAAAACATCTTTAGATTTATCTCTAAAGTCCTTATTTTGTATAGAAACTAGCATAGCCTTCACGTTGTAGGTCAAACAAGGTCCAAGTCTATGGTTCGGTTACCCAAGCCTTTTTCCAAACCAAAATCCAATGGTAAAAGTGGGCTTGAAGTTCAAAAAATTTAGAAATGGTATCTCGTTTAGTAAACGTGACCCCCTTTGCCTTTTTTAAAAATCATAACATATAAATGACTCAATGGAAGGTTTTCTTTAAAAATTAATATCTTTTCAAAATGGGATCTTGTTTTGTTTTAGAAACGGGATCCCTTTTTGAAACGGGACCCCGTTTCTAAGATTTTAGGCTCAAGATCCCGAAGCTAAATGAGACCCCGTTTATTCTGAGTGGGAACCCATTTCTTTGAGTGTGATTTCACAAATTTGGCTTAGTATGAAAGTTCCACCATAAGTGGACTCAACTTCTTGCACTTACCTGATGGTGAGACTATTTGATTGGTTGTCATCTTATATTTTCATGTATGCATCTTCTTTGATTATGATGGATTTAATGTTCAATTTTCCCATATGCTTTATTCACAATTATCAATTAATGATTATAAATGTACATATGAAATATTGATGTGATTTGAATCTATGATTGCATAAGAGCCTCTCTAACATATAGTTAATAAAACCTCAAATTTGTTACATGTTTCTCTCCAATAGATGATTAGATAGATTGAAGGATAATAACTAAGGTTATTTTATGGAAACATTCTTGGTATTCTCTAATAAAATTGATGAAAAAGTTAACAAGAGATAATATGAATTATTATTGAGCTTTAATTATGCTTGTGAATGTGTTGTCCATGTGTAGGAAAGTAATGAGGTCTATGGGAAAAATACGTATTCCAAATCAATTTCTTCTATGAGAAGTTATATGAAAGTAACGAGGTCTATGGGGAAAATATATATTCCAAATCAATTTCTTCTATGAGAAGATATAGGTATAGCCATTTTTGGCTTAGAAGGAAATAAGGTTTTATTATTTGATATAGATGAGTTTATGACATTTATTATTGTGGGTCTTTAATGAGAGTTTTTAAGTCAACTTTATGGCCGCACACTCTCAACAAATACCAATGCACTATGCGCATGTTATGGCATTAAATGTGGAGGAAAATCAATTTGTTAAAATGGTACTCTCTATTTTAAACTAAAATAAAAACAAATAACCATAAAGTTTCAGAATAAATCTGAAATGTTATTTTGTAAGGCTTAAATTATAAAAGCCAGAAAAAATTACGGGTTGTGAATATCCTTTGTTATAAAAATAAAGGATATAGAAGCTTTTCTTGGGAGATAAAGTTGTTTTTAGAAGATATGGGAAATACTATGGTTAAACTCTAATTTTGGCATGTAAAATTGTATAAAAGGGAGTTAATTTCCTTTGTAAGGGAAATTAGTCTAGGAGGAAAAAAATTAGTCTTGGAGAATTTTGGTGAAAGAATTATTGTAATTTCTCGAGAGAAAATTATTGAGAGATTAAGTGAGAATTCTTGTGAAAGAGTACAAGGTGTTTTCTACACCAAGGATTGTAAGAAAAGAGACAGTGAAGGCTTGGAGCTTGGAATTTGTAACAAGGCAACTTTGCTTGGAAAATTTAATAAAGCGGTTCCCAGATTGAGAAGCAAACCCGGAGACGTAGTCCTTAAAGACGAACTTCATTATCAAGTGTTTGCATCTTCTCTTCTATCTCTCTCATTTCTCTTTATGTTTTGTCATTTTCTTATATTTAATGTTCTCTTTTATGTAATTAAACACATAGTTGATTTAAAGTGTTTAAAGCATAACTATTTCTTGTAATTTCAACGGTTAAATACATAGCCACACAATTACTGCTTGGCTCAGGGAATTAAATCTATACATTGGATTAAGTTATAAAACTTGTAAATCCTAGTTTACAAATCAGTTTGGACTAATGATCAAATCTTTATGAATGAAATGTTTAACAAGAAATTAAGTTAAAATTAATTTCTAATAAAATTCAAAATGTGTATAAATTGAATTATATTCCAACAAGTACAACCCATATGAATGTATGGATTACCAAAGATTGCTTGAAAATGGTTATTTTGTTAAAAATATTAACCTACACTAAAATATAGTGTTACATACAAAATTTGATTTCTTAGCCCTTTTTTTATACAATCGTGGAATTTGTTAAAATAAAGAAGCTTCTAAAATCCTATAAAATAAGACAAACAAAAAAGCTCACAAATAACACAATTGGTTTAGAAGTTAGCATGTTCATATTATGCTCACAAAAATTTAAATTTATGAAAATAAAGAATTGAAAATAGAAATAAACTAACATAAACAAATTAAGTCATATTTACCAATTTTAAGAAAATCTCAAGAGCAAGCTAATTTAGTGACTTGCTCATGAGGGGACGTGGATGCATCTCTGTAATGTAACATAAAATTTATTGGAAATGAATTTTATAAAGTAAAATTGCACAAACAATTGATATTTTTTTTGAAATGATGAAAGAATGATGGTATCTTAGGCTTTATTGAGAATTGAATAGATTGATGAAAATAAGATAAGAAACATAACTAGACAGGAAAATAGATAAATAAGAAGAATGGGTTAACTTGTGAGAGGATTATCGTTAATTTATTTAATAATCCATAAATCCCTAAATCTTAGTAAACTACTTGAAAGTAAAATTAGAAGGGTAGGAAGAATTTTGACTTGAAGACACATACCTCGTTAGAATCTAAAAAAGATGAATAACCCAGAAAGACGAGTGCAAATGAATATAAATAAAACTGTGAATATAAATAATACAAGGTCAAAATAACAACACATAGTTAGCTTCTAAGAGAGAATTTCAAAATTTAAATGCAAGAGAAAAATCTATAGAATGCAATTACAATGCAATAGAATGGAATAAGACTAGCTAGGAGTGAGTATATATAGGAAATGAGAGAGTGGAGAGGTGGAAAATACAACCAATGGGATGTGACCACCACAATAGCCTAAAAAAGGTAAGTGTAATTCTCATGGAAGATGTCAGCACCTTACGCCCACTCACGCTTATACTCACTTTATTAGTCATATTCAAGCTTGATTAAAAGTGTAGGAAAAGACTAGGAATAAGAAAATAAATAATCAACTAGGAAATAAAAACTTACACTAGCATACCTCAAAGCATTACACGCATGTAACTTGAATTCTATGGTTTTATTACTTGCACATGAATCCGTGAAAGAAACAAAACTATTCAAATACACATTGCCTTGAATTGGTTTAATTAGCCTATTAATAAGGATTTTTTTACTTTGAAAATATGTAAGGAGATTTTTAACTTAGAGTACGAAGACTAAAATAGAATAACATAATCACTAATTTGTTATTTAGATCTTTAGACACACTCAAATAAATTGATAATTTTTTATCTGTCTTGTATTAACATTGAAAGAGTAATGGCCTGGGATAAAGATATGAAAGAGGATATATATATATATATATATATATATATATATATAGGGGTATTTATTGTGTGGGATGTGATATGCAGTATACAAGTGGTTTGGCTAAGTGCCCAAGGACAATAGGTTTCACAGTTATGGGTGAAAGAGGTGTGAAAGTGTGGTCTTGTCATATAGATAGTGGGTATCATAGGAGAATTCATCTAGGAGTTAGGCCATAAGGAAGGAAAAGTGGAAAAGGGACAGGTACTAATTGGTGGAAGACTACTGGTATTGGTACTATAAAGATGAGCAATAGTGGAGGAAATACTGCTAGAGGAGTTGTTTATGGTGGATAGGAATTAAATCAAATGAACTAGTCACAGTAGAAGAAGCTTATCATAAACCATTTATAAACTCTATAATCTATAGGTGTAGCAAACACAACATGAAACATATATGTTAGTTGTATATGATTTTTCACATTAGTCAAACTAGCCAACTCACTTTTAAAATCTTTATTGTTTACATTTGAGCTCATTATGATACTCATTCTCATTATCAGTATTAGAATAGAGTTCATTTTCATTAATTCATATCATACTAAGGTTTAGATGAGTAATCCTTCTCAATGGCATAAAATGTGCTAAAGCGATAATGATTTGATGGAAGTTGTAAAATTTTGTAACTCTATTTTTGTTAATTCGCATTTCAAGGCCAATACTTAGCAAATGTCTATATTTATTCATAAGCATTTTAAGTAGTACTTGACTTGACATATGCGTGATCTTAATCATTTCCTATTTTTCTATTTGTTTTTCTTTCTTTTAATTTTTATATTTACACTCGAATAATATGCTATCACTATAAATCAAATGAGAAATTTAAGGAGCAAATCTAATCATGGAGTGTTGGTTGTATTATCAACTTTATTTCTATGTAATTAAATATATATTGAAAAATAAAATAACTAAGTAACAAAATCAATTTTGATGTGGTAATAAGATAGGCACAATCTAATTATTGATTGAAATAATGTATCTTGTTATAACAGAATCTAACACTTCAACAAAAAAGACACTTGGAACACAAGGAAATCTTGTGAATAAGTCCACCTCCTTAATATTATAGAAACTAAATGTTGTGTCCAAATATTCTTCTATGTCAAATAAAAAGAAAAGAAACTTATTATGTCAAAATTTGTGTCTCATATGGAATGTTATACCAAACACCAAATGCCAGAAGGTGTCAATTTCGTTGTGCTTCATGTGAAGTCAAAACCCATTGTGTGGGTGCAAATATTATGGAGAATATATATGAATGATTGATCTCAAATTCAAAGGTTTTGTATTGTCTTATGTTTCAAAATATTCCAAACCATCACATTTTATTTCCATCATAAACTTCATCCAAATGCATTCTTCTTTTTTTCATATTAGTGGTGCACATGCCCCTAGGATATCTACATAATATCCTTGATGAAAACTTGCACAAATGTCATTGAGTTTTGTGCATTTTTTATCAATACCCATTCAAGTTTTTTATGCTTTGGTACTTCAAATTCAAGACAAATACAATCTCCTCCCTTAGGGGGTGGCATTGACCTACTCTTTCATCTACCAAGGAAAATTACGTTTGTTTCAAATTCAAGTGGACATGTCATGGTAGAGTTTTGGATTAAAGAAAAAGAAGGTTTTGAGGGGAGACCTGAAACCCCTTACAAAGGATTGAAAAATATATTCAATAAAGACTACCACAACAAAACATTATCGGAAGAAGGTAGACCAACAGAACTAGACCAAAAACTAGCAGGAGAACCCACCACAAAAAGACAACACGAGTAGCCAGACACCTAAAACAAGACAGAAAAACAAAGACAAGGTAGAGTTGATGTGGTAGTGGAGTTGATATAATGTTTTTTTCTTTCATTCCTCAATTGTTCTCATTGTTTTCTCTTATTTTCCTTTCATGTTCAAATTTATTTGATTGCCTCAACAGTTTAGTAATTAATTCCTTCTTAGATATGTATATTGATTGTTATTCTATGGTATAACGATTGTACTTTACATATCATTGTAATAATGAAAAACATTAAGTTGTTAACACAAAATTTTGTTTTTACAATGTCCCTTATTTAATGAGGATGTCATGGTGCTCCCTTGGATGTTTTATGATGGTATTTTTACACACATCAATGTGGGTTTGAAATGTAGCTATATAACGTGATTGGATCAATTTTAACAATGAAGGTTGCAAAGAGTTGCATCATAAGTCATTTGAACATAAAACACATCAATCCTTTAAAAGTAGCATTAGAGAATCATATCACAGTTGCTAATATTAGGTTATTAGTGTTCAATTTGGAATTTCAATCGAAGAGGCAAAATTAAGTCCCCTATATTGGAACATTGAACAATGTATGAATCTACTTCTATCTCCTCCAATAAAACAATATTAAGTTTCTTAATACAATACAAATCTCACAAAACAATTGATTAAATACTTTTCTTTAAATGCACCCACAAGATGGAAATTGTTGAATAACTGAGAGGGGGTGAATCAGTGGCCTCAAAAATTAATCCAAAAGATCCAACCAAAACTTATATCTTAAATATAACACCTTCATTTATCTTTCAGTCCTACAAGATGTATGCCTTTAAATATTCTTAACACATATAAACTTCTCGGTGAGATATACTATTTATCTTTTCTTATACTTTACCGAGTAGCAACAATTAAACTTAGTGTTTACCGACCAATCCAGTTTTAGTAATGTGTAGAGTAAACTATCAATGCAATGAAATAAATTCACATTTGACACATGGATTTTTAACGTGGAAACCCTGCTAAGGGAAAAACCACTTGGGACAGTAACCTAAAATTTTCACTCTTCTGAAGTGAGCTCGATGAAGAGCCAACCCTGTTAAACATTACAAACACACTGTTAAGTGTGACCTTGTTAGAGGATTCAAAACTAACAGTTTGTCTTTTCACCTAGCATTCACTATATTGTCAACAAGAAAACCTTTTGATACTCTTGAGTATCTCAATACATTAAGGATAGTTAAATCCTACTCGGTTAAGAGATTTTTTGAATCAATGGTTAAACTAAAACAGTAAATGATCTATTCAATAATACAAATTTAACTTGCAGATTCTCAGACCTATTGTTAGTCCAAAATACCTCTCTGATCAATATGCTCTTTTGTTTCTTTGCTCTCTTTATTTCTTCTTCTCGGTGAATGCTCTTGCTTATGTTGCTCGGTGTCTGTAGAATTCTTTGGCTCTGTTCTTCAGCCTGTTGTTGTCAATCAGTATTGTGCCTATAGTTGTATGCAAAATCTAGCCATCCTATTGAAACATGGAAACATTCTCCTTGGTGGATGAGAGAACGAATCTCCAGATTCTAGGTCGGTTCCTATTGGATTTCGGATATCACCTAATACTGATCTTCTTGGTTTTGAGAAAAAAGGGAGAAGGATAACTAAAATGAATACAAATTAAGAAGGTGATACACCAAACTGGATACATATTTGTCAGAATTATAAATTTTTACCTATAGGACATACATTACTGGACTCTACAATAACTTTCACTTCACAACACCTAGGATGATAAATAATTCACTATTAGGGTTTTGTGCCACTAATTGTAAAAATTCAACCAGCAAATAGGTAACTTCTGCAAAAGTTTTATTCTTTATAACTTAGAATAGGAATTTGAAATAATTCACTAATCTATGCTTCAAAGACACAATACACTTAAATGCAAAAAACTTGGAAGGATAGATAGAAAAACTCAGAAAAGATATATGAATAATAAGGCCAGCTCTATTATCTTCAAAATCTGCAAAAATGGTTAAAAAATAAAAGGAAAAGATGCATCGGAACAATATGTTCACTAATACCCCTATTTCCCCAAATTCTGAGCCCCTACAAATGAATAAGAAGTTCAGTTTTATAGCCCCTAAGGCTAATTTCAAAAATGAAATCCTCCCCCCAAAATTCCTCCTAAACAGATAGATAACCCTATTTTTGAGGCCACAATGATGCCCCCCAAAATAGCATATCCCTATTTTTAAGGCATGACTAATGCCTAAAATTTAGTCTTCGAACAACCTCTCCTAAAGTTGATATTTTCAAGAATTACATCTTTTATAGTATATCTCAACATCTATCAAAGAATATATTAAAATATCTAAAATATATCAAAGAATATATTTTAAATATCTAAGATATATCCCAAAATAACTTAAGATGTAACCCCAACCCTAAAAACCCTAACATATTTGCATAAAATCCCTAACTCAATGATACAAACCCGACACCATAGTTTAACAACCCTAAACCAAGCATGAGTAATACCCTTACTAGACTTGACATCTTAACCCTATGGTCGACATGACCCATTTCACAATATCTAGCACTTTCATAACATGTGATGAAGTTGTTGTGGCATGTCAAGAAGCCTTTGTACACTGTTGTTAACATAACCTTAACTTATTTTGCATTGTGGACTCCAAAGTTTAACAAACTTTGACATAGGCAATTTTCGCATTTCATTTGGTATCTCAGTTTTGGAAGGAAAAAAATAGGGTTTATGTTGTTTTGGTGCCACCATGCTTGTATGGAGTTCATCTCTGGTTGTGAACTGTAGTTTTCTTTCCTTCTCTTGTGCTGCCATGTAATTTGGAGTTCATCTCTTGTTATCTGAGCATTGGTGGAGTATTTGAAGCTGCAGTTTTTCTGTTAATCTTTGGTATTTAACATGAGAAATCATGGAGAGCTTGAGCCTTTCCTAAACTGGCACTCATCTATGCGTGTTTTTTGTGCCATAATGTATGGGCTCTACTATTTCGGTACTGGATTACATGCTCTAATTGGAGCTTCACTATTATGCAAACAGAGAGCTCGAGGGTTTTTCTAGAGTCGACTCACCATGATTCGATTTTTGACTGGAAGCTACCTCATTTTTATTGAAGTTACTCTATTGTTTACATAGAACTCAAGCTCTCAATACTGCCACCAAATCTTAACTAGAGTCTTCTTTCAGTGTGTTGGCTTTCTTTGTATAAACTTTGTATTTGGGGTTTCATGCCATGAATATGGCACTGTCTATGCATCTTTATAGAACTCAAGCTTCTCCATATACCACGGGCTCTCTATGCAACTCAGGTTCTCCACTGTGGCTTTACAACTTATAGATAACTTATTTCCTCTTCTTTTGCAATACTGGCTATGGTTTTTTGTAACTAATTTTGAAACTTAAACTGGATCTAGGCGTCTAGCAAATAATTATGAGTTTTTGTTTAACCTTCTGCCAACTCCATCTTTGCATGTTGTAAATGATTTTTTCAAGATTTCTCATTTAGATGAAATGATAAAAGTTGTTTGTAGTTATCTTGAAGCTTGAGCTTTATCTTATGCCAAATACCCACATGGCCTTTTCCTTGAGTGTCGATGAATCTGTAGTTTACTAGTGAAACTATTGCAATAATAGTATGTAGTTTAGATATAAAAGCTCAACTCGAGCTCTCCATTGTTTGTGACATGGTGACTGTGCTATTTGTGCCTTTGAGAACCTTTGATGTTTGTAACTTTGCATTGAGTTGATATTGTTGTTATATTGTATGTTGTCACTTATAAATAACAGTGAGTTATTATCTATAAAAGAACTCGACCTTTGTCATCATGTTTGAAAGTCACCGCAATATGTAGAAATTGTTCCATTATTGTTGAACTGGGAACATTCACTATCTCCACCATGTTTTCCATTACGGTGACTTCCATTGCTATTTTGTCTCCTACTTCATGCAATAAGATCATGTTATGTCTCCTACTCCATTATACATGCTTTACTTTCTAGTTGCATAGCTCTATAATATTTATTGATTTTGAATTTCATCTCTTGACAAACATACCTAACATCATTAATAGTAACAATATTATCAACTTGCAATAAGTTAGGGAGCACTGTCATTTTATTTTTTTGAACAATAATGATTGTGTTTGTTTGAACATGCATAGAAACACACATCATACCTAGTTTGTTATTGAATCATCCTGAAGCATATAAAATTGTTACTCTATCTCCATCCTTAATCTGTACATACATAACTTGCATCTTTTCACCAGGCACTGCATTTTCCTTCTCTTTTAATAGCAGTAAGTAATAATACTATTATATTGCATCTTTTAATGAATAAATGTTATACTTTGAACATTTATAGCAGAACTATTTGATTTCAATCATTTCTTTTCTTGAACATATGTTGTCATCATGCATATTATAGTTGACTATATCATTGTATTCCTATTTTTTCATATGCTCATCCTCTTCTGCACACACATCACTTATAACAGAAATACTCATATTTCATTTTGTATATGCCTATTGTTATAAAAAGGATATCAATGTTTGGCTGTGCACTTCCTATTTCTTCTACAAACATGGATATCACTATTTTTCTTTTCCTTTTATTCAAAGATAATAATATTCAGAAAAGTACTGAGTTAAATTACTTGTCTAGTGTTAATAATGTATGAACCATTCATAAACAATTTCCTCTTTGATAATAATACAGTTAGCTCTTTTGCACATGTATACTACTGCATAACAACATTAATGTCATTCTCCTATTTCTGGTCTATCTTTGTGCACTGTTTCATTTGATAATTTCATATGCATAAACCAGCATTACATAACATTCAATCTTTGCTTTGTACAATGATAAGGTATAGTATTACCTCATTTTTTATCTGCAATTTTGTTTCTTGTTGGTTGTAACATTTTTCAATTAGGCACACTCATCTTTACTGCATCATTGTATGAACTGTATCTTCTTTTCTTTATGAACTCATGAACTCTTAGTACTCTTACATCTTTAATCCAGTGAGGTTCAAGCACGAGCATGTGACACCCACTATATTTTTCTCCTATCTTCTGCAACTTATGAACTCCTGCATTATGTTTCTTTCTATATTTGAATATTTTTGTCTTACTTGCTTGCACACACCACCAAGTCCACATGTTAGGTTAGTAGATAGAATCAGTCAATTAATGTTTGTATGTAAATGTCATGTGAAATAACATTTATGTATGAATGTTGGTTTTCTGGTTGGGTTTACTAACCTAATATGTGGATGATCTAAAAAAGGTTTCTCAAATATAAGACCCAAGTCCCTTTGATTAAGATTTTCTGGTTTCCTAAATAGAAACTTCTGAATAATGCAGGATAACAACTACATGTAGTAAAAAGTTTCATATAATTATGTCCCTTTGATACTTTATTTAGTTATTACAGATGCATACTTTTCTATTGCATTGATGTTTACATAAATATACAGTTCTAAAAGTGTGACTGTAGCATGTTGTTTTATGTATCTATGTATTTCTTATATACAATTTGGATCTAAATATTTTTTCTCTCCATGATACAGGGAAAAACTAGAAGAATATCCTAGACCTAGAATGCAGAACTAACAGAAAGATTCGGGTAGGGACACAAAGACATGCAGATTCAGATGACCAGTTACTCAGCTCCAAAAAGTAGAAGACCTCTTAAAGGCAATGCATGGACCCCTAAACCTTCTTATGCTCCTTTCTTACTTTCAGATTTGTACATCTTCTCTATGTTTACAATTTGAAAGATGTAACCTATGAAGGAATACTTGTTTATTACATTCAATTTGAATGTTCAATGTAATGATCAATTATGAAATCGAAAGTTTAAATCTGATCAATACTTAGAGAACAATATCAGTGTTAACATGAATGCAAAAGCAATGTATTCTATCTTCATTAGCTGAATAGTAGTGTTGAATAGGTGTACCTTTATGTAACCTTTTTATGTTTGTAGTTGCCATGCTGCATGTGTACTTTATCTTCTGAATTTAAGCAATTATGCAACTTAGGATAGCAACTATCAAATCCATAATTCAATGTAAAACAACTATCAATTTACCAATTTAGTGTGCAACTAAAATGATAACATTTTCTGGTGACCTCCCAGGGGTGTTTTCCCGCTGAACAAAATCAGACCAGTTGCATTTTGCTTATCCATTGGGCCAAAGTCCTCAACTTTAGGAACAACTGAACTTCTTAAACTGAAAACCAACTTTAAACTAAAAATTGAAACTAAACTGAAACTAAACCAGGGATAATACTGCTATCCTCCACTATTTCTATATGAATTAAATGCTTATGATATGTGGCAATGAAACAGATTCCATGCCTTGTATGATTGGTATGTCTTTCATGTAAGAATAGTGAAGTTTTAATAGTACTGCCCTTAGTATCTTCTTCACACAACTGAAACTGAAACTAAAACTGAAGCATGTGCTTGAATAGCACTTAGAGAAAGCAAACTATAACTGGAAACTTCTAATCTACCCTAAGCTAATCAATCATCAAAGAACCCTCAGATACATCCATTAACAGATTGATTGAAATAGCTTCCTTTTCTCACCAACAACGGATGAGATGCATGCATATGGGCAACTGAAAATATATGCAATATAACTTGAAAGAACTGAGACTTTTGTAGCATATCCTGAAAATAAAGGACTAGATCACATACCTCTTGGATTTGATTAATATCAATACAGATGTTAGGTATATAAATATACTGAATCTGTTGCTCTATAACTGGAATCTTAGGAATAGGCCCCATTCTAGAAAGATGCCTGATTTGGTAGCCTCTTGTAATAACAGATTCTAATCTTATGTTGTTGAATTATATGGTTTCAACTATGACATCAATTTGGTCAAAAATTTCAAGCTCTAGAAGATTAAGAAGTTGAATAACTGCATGGTCTACCTAATGTGGCTGATTGTCATACTCTTTGTTTGGAGAATTTGGCTCAATCTCATATCTTTGCATGTTGTTTTCGCTTATCTTCTCTTCAATCAGCATTCTGTTAACTTCATCCTTAGGCATGTGCTGAGATGCAGCAACCACCACATGTTCAAAAAATTGCTGAGCTTGACTCTCTTTCTGAGGAGGTGTAGGATGAACATCTAATTCTTCCATAAATACTTCAAGACCATCCCAAAAACTAGCCTCGTCATCCTGACTTTCAATTTTGCATGGAAGAGGGTTGATATTTACCTTGTTGATGTTGTCATGCATGCTCAAATAATCCAAATCTTGAACTTCTTCTCACTATCCTTCAACTGGTGTTTCTATCCTCTTATTTGCAGTATCATCTTCATGATCTTGCATGAGGATGGGCTTTAATTCTTCATCTAATGGGCCAGAACTTGACAATGGTGTTTGTTCTAGTACGATGTCTTGTTCAACAAACTTAGGCAGCTCATCAAACACATCTGCCATCATTTCATTACTCTGATCAGAAAGGGTATGAGGCTCAGATACAACTACTTTCTTAACTTTTCTCTTATACTTTTGGGCCTCTTCATAGTGAATTTTACCGGCATCTCTATACTTAATTGTTGTATCAATCAGGATCCTTATTCTCTCCTTGTGCTCACGTAGCTCTTTGTCATGAAATTCCTCATGGGATGTTTATTTTCTTTGGAAATCTTCCTCACTTTTTATACCTGTAGAAAACATGACCTTTATCAATTCTTTATGTTCTTCTAACTCTTTCTCATGAACTTTTTTCTGTGCTTCTAGCTCATCAACAAGGACTCGATCATATTGTCTCTAGTTAGCATCAAACTGCTCCTTTACTTGAGTCTGCATATGTTGCTTTGTTGTTGTTGTCTCCTTAGATTATTTCATACCCCATATCAACATGCACATTTAAAAGATTTGGTAGGCTGAATCCTCTATCTACATATCAAATCCTTGTTGCTCTTTATTCTCTTGGATCTGACGAGCCCAACCTCCAAAAGGAGTTGTAACTCACGATAACCAAACTCATCCTTGTGTAAGGGAAGAGATGGATATCCCTTCAAACCTACATCAAGGTTAACAAGCCTTTGACCGAGAGCCATAACCTGATCTCTAATTCCATTAAAATCTATTTTATACAAGACTTGCACAGGAATGAGAGGCTCACAAATAGGTGAAACATGTTGATAATCAGCACTTGCAAAATCATTTTGAAAAAAATTTCTAGAGCCCTCAAAATGATATGGCTGGTTAGAAACTTCATGGACATTTCTATCACAATATGGTGGTGGTTATTCTTGTTTCCCACTGTAATATGACATTTCTATTCAAGTAATAAGCTGGAAATCTGAATATAAAAAATGATTTGAAAAATACCAGCACTTGATCTCTTGAAACCAGTGGATCTTTTATGTAGAGTCGCCAGGTGTGTGCTTGAGTCCTATCTCCAAAGGTTGACATACTATTGTTCACACCAAGATAGCAATAATAATGAAGCTTCAACCAAACTATGGAATAGTTGGGTCCCACCGAGTGTGCCAAAAACCATTGTCAATCAAGATTGCGCCTATAGATGGATGTGGAATCTAGCCATCCTGTTAAAACATGGAAACATTATCCTTGGTGGATGAGAGAATGAATCTCCAGATTCTAGGCCGATTCCTATTGGATTTGGGATATCACCTAATACTGATCTTCTTGGTTTTGAGAAAAAAGGGAGAAGGATAACTAAAATGAATACTAATTAAGAAGGTGATACACCAAAGTGGATACAGATTTGTTAGAGTTATAAATCTGTACCTATAGGACATACATTACTGAACTCTGCAATAAATTTCACTTCACAACACCTAGGATGATCAATAATTCACTATTAGGGTTTTGTACCACTAATTGTAAAAATTCAACCAGCAAATAGGTAACTTCTGCAAAAAAATTATTCTTTATAACTTAGAATAGGAATTTGAAATAATTCACTAATCTATGCTTGAAAGACACAATACACTTAAATGCAGAAAACTTGGAAGGATAGATAGAAAAACTCAAAAAAGATATATGAATAATAAGGCCAGCTCTATTATCTTCAAAATCTACAAAAATGGTTACAAAATGCAAGGAAAAGATGCACATGAACAATATGTTCACTAATACCCCTATTACCCCAAATTTTGAACCCCTACAAATGAATAAGAAGTTCAGTTATATAGCCCCTAAGGCTAATTTTGAAAATGAAATCATACCCCCAAAAGTCCTCCTAAACAGATAGATAACCCTATTTTTTAGGCCTAAATGATGCCCCCCAAAATAGCATATCCCTATTTTCAAGGCATGACTAATGCCTAAAATTTAGTCTTCCAACAAGCTCTCCTAAAGTTGATATTTTGAAGAATTACATCTTTTATAGTATATCTCAAAATATATAAAAGAATATATTAAAATATCTAAAATATATTTAAAATATCTAAAATATATCCCAAAATAACTTAAGATGTAACCCCAACCCTAAAAACCCTAACATATTTGCATAAAATCCCTAACTCAATTATACAAACCCAACACCATAGTTTAACAACCCTAAACCAAGCATGAGTAAGACCCTTACTAGACTTGAATCTTAACCCTATGGTCGACATGACCCATTTCACAATATCTAGCACTTTCATAACATGTGGTGAAGCTTTTGTGGCATGTAAAGAAGCCTTCGTGCACTGTTGTTAACAGAGCCTTAACTTATTTTGCATCGTGGACTCCAAAGTTTAACAAACTTTGACATAGGCAATTTTCACATTTCATTTGGTATCTCAATTTTGGAAGGAAAAAAAATAGGGTTTATGCTATTTTGGCGCCACCATGCATGTGTGGAGTTCATCTCTGGTTGTGAACTATAGTTTTCTTTTCTTCTCTTGTGCCGCCATGTAATCTAGAGTTCATCTCTTGTTATATGGGCATTGGTGGAGTATTTGAAGCTGCAATTTTTTTGTTAATCTTTGGTATTTAACATGAGCAATCATGGAGAGCTCGAGCTTTTCCTGAACTGACACTCATCCATGCATTTTGTTTGTGCCATAATGTATGGGCTTTGCTATTTCGGTACTGGATTACATGCTCTAATTGGAGCTTCACTATTATGTAAATAGAGAGCTCGGGGGTTTTGCTAGAGTTGACTCACCATGATTCAAGTTTTGACTGGAAGCTGCCTCATTTTTATTGAAGTTGCTCTATTATTTACATAGAACTCGGGCTCTCAATACTACCGCCAGATCTTAACTGGAGTCTTCTTTTAGTGTGCTAGCTTTCTTTGTATAAACTTTGTATTTGGGGTTTCATGCCATGAATATGGTGCTATCTATGCATCTTTATAGAACTCGAGCTTCTCCATATACCATGAGCTCTATGAAACTCGGGTTCTCCACTGTGGCTTTACAACTTATAGATAACTTATTTCCTCTTCTTTTTCAATACTGGCTACAGTTTTTTGTAACTAATTTTGAAACTTAAACTACATCGAGGCGTCTAGCAAAAAATTCTGAGTTTTTGTTTTACCTTCTGCCAACTCCATCTTTGCATGTTGTAAATGATTTTTTCATGATTTCTCATTTAGAAGAAATGATAAAAGCTATCTGTAGTTATCTTGAAGGCTGAGCTTTATCTTATGCCGAATACCCACATGGCCTTTTCCTTGAGTGTCAATGAATCTATAGTTTACTGGTGAAACTATTGCAATAATAGTTTGTAGTTTAGAGATAAAAGCTAAACTCGAGCTCTCCATTGTTTGTGATGTGGTGACCATGCTATTTGTTTCTTTGAGCACCTTTTATGTCTGTAACTTTGCATTAAGTTGATATTGTTGTTATATTGTATGATGTCACTTATAAATAACAGTGAGTTATTATCTATAAAATAACTCGGCCTTTGTCACCATGTTTGAAAGTCACCAAAATATGTAGAAATTGTTCCATTACTGTTGAACTGGAAACATTCACTATCTCCACCATGTTTTCCATTACGGTGACTTCCATTGCTATGTTGTCTCCTACTTCATGCAATAAGATAATGTTCTATCTGCAAAATAGTAACTATGAGGTTCGAGCACGGGTTCGTGACTCCCATAGGCAGTATTATGAAACATGAATTCAGTTTTTTCCTTATACATGCTTTACTTTCCAGTTGCATAGCTCTATCATATTTATTGATTTTGAATTTCATCTCTTGACAAACATACCTAACAGCATTAATAGTAACAATATTATCAACTTTCAATAAGTTAGGCAGCACTGTCATTTTCCTTTTTTGAACAATAATCACTGTGTCTGTTTGAACATGCATAGCAACATACATCATAACCAGTTTGTTATTGAATCATCATGAAGCATATAAAATTGTTACTCTATCTCCATCCTTAATTTGTACATACATAACTTGCATCTTTCACCAGGCACTGCATTTTTCTTCTCTTTTAACAACAATAAGTAATAATACTATTATATTGCATCTTTTAATGAATAAATGATGTACTTTGAACATTTATAGCAGCACTATTTGATTTCACTCCTTTCTTTTCTTGAACATATGTTGTCATCTTGCATATTATAGCTGACTATATCATTGTATTCCTCTTTTTTCATATGCTCATCCTCTTCTGCACACACATCACTTATAACAGCAATACTGATATTTCATTTTGTATATGCCTATTGTTATAAAAAGGATATCATATTATGGTTGTACACTTCCTATTTCTTCTGCAAACATGGATATCACTGTTTTTCTTTTCCTTTTATTCAAAGATAATAATATTCAAAAAATTATTGAGATAAAGTACTTGTCTAGTGTCAATAATGTATGAACCATTCATAAACAATTTTCACTTTGATAATAATACAGTTAGCTCTTTTGCACATGTATACTACTGCATAATAGCATTAATGTCATTCTCCTATTTCTGGTCTATCTTTGTGCACTATTTCATTTGATGATTTCATATGCATAAACCAGCATTACATAACATTCAATCCTTGCTTTGTACAATGATAAGGTATAGTATTACCTCATTTTTTATCTGCAATTTTTTTCCTTGTTGGTTGTAACACTTTTCAATTAGGAACACTCATCTTTACTGCATCATTGTATGAATTGTATCTTCTTTTCTTTCTAAACTCATGAACTCTTAGTACTCTTACATCTTTAATCCAGTGAGGTTCAAGCATGGGCTCATGACACCCACTGTATTTTTCTCTTATCTTCTACAAGTTATGAAATCCTGCATTATGTTTCTTTTTGTATTTGAATATTTTTGTCTTACTTGCTTGCACACACCACCAAGTCCACATGTTAGGTTAGTAGATACAATCAGTCAATCAGTGTTTGTATTTAAATGTCATGTGAAATAACATTTATGTATTAATGTTGGTTTGTTGGTTGGGTTTACTAACCTAATATGTGGATGATCTAAAAAAGGTTTCTCAACTATAAGACCCAAGTCCCTTTGATTCAGATTTTTTGGTTTCCTAAATAGCAACTTCTGAATAATGCAGGATAACAACTACATGCAGTAAAAGGTTTCATAGAATTATGTCCCTTCGATACTTTATTTATTTATTGCAGATGCATACTTTGCTATTGCATTGATGTTTACATAAATGTACAGTTTTGAAAGTGTGACTGTAGCATGTTGTTTTATGTATCTATGTATTTCTTAGATCCAATTTGGATCTAACTATTTTCTCTCTCCATGATGCAGGGCAAAACCAAAAGAATATCCTAGACCTAGAATGCAGAACTAATAGAAAGATTCGGGTAGGGACACAAAGACATGCAGATTCAGATGACCAGTTACTCAGCTCCAGCATGCAGAAAACCTCTTAAAGGCAATGCATGGACCCCTAAACCTTCTTATGCTCCTTTCTTACTTTCAGAATTGTACATCTTCTCTATGTTTACAATTTGAAAGATGTAACCTATGAAGGAATACTTGTTTATTACATTCAATTTGAATGTTCAATGTAATGATCAATTATGAAATTGAAAGTTTAAATCCGATCAATACTTAGAGAACAATATCAGTGTTAACATGAATGCAAAAGCAATGTATTCTATCTTCATTAGTTGAATAGTAGTGCTGAATAGGTGTACCTTTATGCAACCTTTTGATGTTTGTAGTTTTCATGTTGCATGTGTACTTTATCTTCTGAATTTAAGCAATTCTACAACTTAGGACAACAACTATCAAATCCATAATTCAATGTAAAACAACTATCAATTTACCAATTTTGTGTGCATCTAAAATGATAACACTTGTATGATCAGATCTGCATGAAGAATTCAATCTTCACCAAAATATATTCAACATTCCTCTCTTTCATAATGAATTCCTTGTCTCCTTATATAGACATGATTTAGCCGTTCAATCTCCTTGTTTTCATCGTAGATCACTTCTTGATCTGTAAAACTCGACATTCTTGCTTTAATCCTGTAAGTCCCTGCTTTAGTTTTATTTCGTTAGATTTTTCCCTGATAACTATGCTTTAAATCTCTTCCGTGCTTTATTTCAACTGATCGTTAATAATAAAGCAATCAATCAGTTAATCTAAATATAGCTCCTACCAGCTAAGTGTTTTTTTCAATCTTTATCTTCAATTCTGATCGGTGATCAACTCCAATTAGCTTGGTCATTGACTTTAGTTATGCTTGGTAACAACTTCAGTTAGCTCGGTGACCACTCTAGTTATGCTCGATAAATAGCTCTTGCTCAGTAACCACTTGCTCGATTACTGCGGTGATCGGTATACATTGTGAATTGCTCGATGTTCTCTGTCCGTCGGTGTGCACTGTCCGTCGGTATTTATTGTCACTCGGTGTATACTGTTACTCGATGTATATAGAACTTTTATGTTTTACTGACAACATAAAATTTGTCTCTTTATCTCTTGAAGGTTATGACCAATCAAACCATATCAAGTTGACATCAATGACAATACAATATATTAATTGATTTAATGTCTTGCATTCACTTTTGCATCTCGGTGATCATCAACTTATCATCTTCAAACATTCAATCATTTATAGTTCATCAAGAATTGACATGGACCATGAGGTCATGTTGAAGATAGAGACCTTGATTGGATAGTTCTATATTGAAAGGTGGTTCAAAACTCTAAACAAAAGGAGATTTTCTAGTCAAATACCAATTCATTTAAAGGTCTTGAAAATAAAAGTGCACTCAATGACTTCTTGTGGAAAATCAACAACTATGAGAAATAATGCAACACTTCCAAAGGAGTGAGAAACCCACGTCTAAAAAATTAGGGAACTAAAAGAAAGCTAATATATGAGCAAAAAAAAATTGTGACTGTTATGCAACACTTAAGGACCTAAAAAGGTAATACTAAGACAAGTTTCAATGCTATGTTTAGGAGAAATTGATCAAAATTTCTACGATGTCACATTGAATTCTAAAAATCAAAAGCAAAGTCAATGTTTGAGACAACAATAGTGATTGGCATGAAGTACATCAAGGCAAATTTTGAGTGTACATTTAGGAGAAAATTATGATAAATGATCTAAGTATGTCATGCAATCAACTTTTCAAGATAACAAAAGATGATAAATTTATATTTAGACTTTCAAGAGAAAAAAAAAACTATTACAAATATTTCTAAACTGTAAGCAAGACTTTTCATTTCAAAAGCCTTATATTATAGGCTAATATTGGTGGAAATAATAAAACTTGAACATCATAAAATTTATTTTGATTGATCAAATAATTATGACTTGGTTTTTTTGTTTCAATTTTTTTTTATTAAGGTAAAACCAAGTTTTGATGGGGCTCCAAAACCCATTACAAGCAGATTTTGAGGGGGATCTGGAACCCCACTAAGACGATGCACTGCAACAAATAAAGTGTTTTCAGAATAGCAGCCCAAGGCCAGCAGACAAACAACAACCATAAAAGATTTATCATACAAACGATCGGCTACCCAAGAGAACCCATCGAGAGGCCAAAGCCTTACAAAAAATGATAAAGCATTACAAGTCCCCAAAAAAACACACAACAAACCAGCCATAAAAATAGTCCAGCCCCCAAGACAATACACTAAAGAACGCTGCCAAAGATAAAACTTTGAAGATGGACAGCCCAGGACCAAAATCAACCATTAAGATTTTCCTTTAGTCCCCTTCTTATGGGACCGAAGAGTCATATCAAAAGAAGGTGAGGACCATGTGGAATGTTTACCTTTAATCATGATCCATCCTTCTTCCACTTTAGCAGCCTTATCCTGCCAGTTTAAAGAATCCAAAGCCGAATTCCCAGCACCCAACAAGGGTCCAACACCCTACGTTGGACCATCCATCAGAGCCCCAAAGCCAAGAGCACTCTCGGGACCCCCATCCACCAAAGAGGAAACAACTACATGTTTCAAAAATCGTTGTCTAGATAATCATTCTTTTATTTTGTTGAGAATATCAAATGCACCATATTGTCAAAGTAATTTTCAAGACCCCCCAATTATTCAAAAGAAAATATAGGGGTGTTATATTTTTTTTGAATAGTAGAAATAATCCCTTAACAAATATATTTTTTAGCACAATGTTGCATACTTTTTAGCTAACTATTAGGGAGCTAATGTTGTACTTTGGCACACAAGGATCAATATCTAATGACATCATCATGACTATGCTTAGATCCTTGCTAATAAATAAATAAATCTAAAATAGTAGCCTTAAACCAGACATTCAAACAATATTGATTTATAAAAGCATTGGTCAAAGTCCAAAAATAGTGAATACAACCATGTCTATGGGAAGAGCTTAGCCAATAACTTATCCTTATACACAGTTTTAACATGCACAGTTAATTTAAAACGTGGACTCGATAATCCAACTAATAGTAGATATGAAAAAAGTTTAAATGCAATTAGATTGTTTTATGCTTCAATAAATACACCCTTGTAATTCCTATCAAACAAGAGATCAACTTTATTCTTCATTCTATATAGTATTTGAAGAGATATATTTATAGCTTTTACCACCTCCAATCCATATGGTTGAGTGATCAAAAAATGTTAGAGTACATAGTTTTCCTCACTTATTAATTATATCATGTTGATATTAATTATTAAGTTAGTCATACTCTATTTTTCACTTAAGCTTTCTCTTAGGTTAGCTTTTTCCTTTTTTTAGGGTTTCATTCACCTTTAAGGTCGAATGCTTGTAATTATTTTTTGCATACTCTCTGAATACATTTGAGCTCTCACTTTTTGAGCACAGAAGGGTTTTTGTTTTTTCTGTCGTTGGCTTCATTCTTTGCAACAGGTATTTTGCATGCAGGTGTTCTTGGCAAGCTGTGAAGTTGGATTTCTCAACTTCTACATGGTATCAGAGCCACCCTGTCGCTGCCTGGTTTGAAGGTTTTTTGAAGCCGCAATTCAAAGACGAAAGCCACAGCTTCTCTAGGGTTTTTCTGTCACTTTGAAGGAGGCGCTATTTTCTAGAGCCGTTTGAGAAAAAACAAACTCCACCATTGCGTTTAGAAGGCCCAGGAGAGTCAAAATACCTATAAGGTTCGACCATTTTGGTCACAGTGACCTCAGGCAAAAAATTTAGCCTCCCAGGCCGTACGGGCATGGTTTCAAAAAAAAAATTAAAAAAATATATTTTTAATGTTTTTTTGGGCTGTCAGAGCGCGCCGCCAATGCGCCACCCCGCAGCCACCCCGACCCAGCTCACACAAGCCTGCGCCGCCCACCGGCGGAGCAACTCCCCCACCGATGGCGCCACCAGCAGCTGCGCTGCCACCCGGGAACCGCCCGGGAGCGGCCAGTCACCAGCGACCGCCACCAGTCTGCCGCCAACCCACCACCTCAGCCTACGGGTGACGGTGGTGACGTCACCCGGATGTCAGCACTCCCGAAATTTTTTTTTCCGGGGACTAGAAAATATTTTTCGGTGTGACGGCCATCAAATTTAACCTTAGCACCTATGACGGTCATTTGGACATCAAATTTTTTGTCGTCTCTGTTTTTCCAAAGAGTTGTCTTTCAGAGGGGCACTTGGTTTTTTGGCCGTAACTCGAGCATACGGTGTCCGTTTTTTAAAAATAAAATATCGCCGAAAAGGTGTTTCTGAGCCGGACGTGTTGATGCTGGTCTTGATCACTGGTTCTACCATTTGAGCTCCTATTTTTAGCGTCAAAGTTGAGGCTTTATTTTTCCTTCTTCTCTTCTTTTGGACCTCAGGTTTTTCTCTTGTTCTTTGTGTTTTTTGCTTCATTTTGTGGTGTACGGGAGTTAGTTTGATAGTCTGTAGGGGATGCATATTTCTTTCTGCATTTTCAATTCAGAGAGACCCTTCTATTTTCATCTTATTCTCTCAATGTCGAACACATCCATTGTCATTCTGACTCCACATAACTACCACACATGGAAGCCACAAATGACTAGACTCCTCATGTCACGAGGTTTATGGTCCTGCCTGGATACAGTTCAGCCAGTTCTACAGAGGCCTTATGAGGCTCTTATGCACAGAAATAGGATGGATGAGGCAATGGGCCTCATTGCCATGAATATTTTAGATGGGTTGTTCTTCCACCTGGATGGTCTGACCACACCCAGGGATATGTGGGACAAGTTTTCAACCTTGTTTGGCACAATGAATCAGTTCAGGGTTCTCCAAATAGATGCAGAGTTCACCTCCTTGGTACCTGAATCATTTACCAACATTAAGGACTTCCTGATGAAGTTCAAGTCTCTTCGATCTATTTTACAGGTTGTTGGAAAGACGAAGTCAAATGATGAGTGTATCTTTCTGATACTCTCAAAGCTGCGTGGCCCTTATCAGATTTTCACTTCTACCTTCTACTCCACTTTGGATGCATTGGGTGCACGACATGTTATGCCCTCTTTTGAGACCTTCTGTGACAAGTTAACTCGTGAGCAGTCCAAGCTCAGTCAGATGGATTCTCTTATAGGTTCACAATCACAGGCATTGCTTTCCAAGTCATCTCAGGATACACAGAAGCTGAAGCCGAAGCAGATATCTGATTCCTCTTCTCAGCACTCTACTGGCCCACCATCTTCTTCTAAGAAGGAGAAACAGAAGAATGAGAACCCTACCTGTTCCTATTGTCAGAAGGGGCCCCATGACGAGTCACATTATTTTCAGAAGAGATTTGATGGTTATGAGAAACAGATTGTAGATTTGCAAGCTCTCCTTTAGAAGAGCACTATTTCCTCTCCATCCTCTTCCACCTCACAGGGGTCTGCTTTTCAGTCTTATGCCTCATCTTCAACATCTGGACAGGATTTTGGACAGGATCTTGCATTACGGGCTTCCGTTGCATCCCCTTCCCAGGTCCCTTGGATACTGGATTTAGGTGCTTCTCACCATATGGCATCTTCTCTAGAGATCTTCTCTTCTATTGAGGCTTCTCCCATTCCCCACATTCTCATGGGGAATAACACTGTTATGCCAGTCTGAGGGAAAGGTTATGTACGCATTCAGGATGGCACATTCAATGATGTATTGTATGTTCCATCTCTGTCTGCAAACCTTCTCTTGATTTATCAGATTACATACAGTGGATCAGGGAAGACAGTTGTGTTCATGCCAGATTTAGTCTTCATTCGGGATAGTGTGACAGGTGGCATTGTTGCTACAGGGACAGTTGATTATTCCACCCGTCTCTACACTTTTTCTCACTTTGGTCCACCAACTCCATTCATCGAGCCACCAGGTGCAGTTGTTGAGGTCTTCACAGAGGACACTCATCTCCTCTCTCATGATAGTGTCAGCACACCTGTCATACCACTTGCATTGGGGATTCCTTTTCATGATCCCCGTGTCTTCTCATTTGAGCATCAACTCAGCCTTCCAGTGACACCTCATCTTTCGAGGTCACCTCTTTAGTGCTCACTTCCTTTCACTCCTTTGTATTGGAGTCATGGTGGTTTGTTCATTAATCCAGGGGTTCTTTCATTCTAGGGGGGCTTTGGAGCCTCGACCCTCTCTCACGGGGGGGTTGGCAGCACGCATTGTACTCATGGCTTTGAGAGAGTCTCTTGAAGTCATCCTTTATCTTTTGCTTGCTTTTATATCTCTTTTTGGAGA
>MU225685.1:3868617-3883472 GCA_018584345.1 Thuja plicata | reverse complement strand
GCTTTCATAGCTGTGCTAGGTTAGCTTACCTCCTGAGCTTCGCTTAAGGGGGGGTGTTAGAGTACATAGTTTTCCTCACTTATTAATTATATCATGTTGATATTAATTATTAAGTTAGTCGTACTCTGTTTTTCACTTAAGCTTTCTCTTAGGTTAGCTTTTTCCTTTTTTTAGGGTTTCATTCACCTTTAAGGTCGAATGCTTGTAATTGTTTTTTGCATACTCTCTGAATACATTTGAGCTCTCACTTTTTGAGCACATAAGGGTTTCTGCTTTTTCTGTCGTTGGCTTCATTCTTTGCAACAGGTATTTTGCATGCAGGTGTTCTTGGCAAGCTATGAAGTTGGATTTCTCAACTTCTACAAAAAAATATATAGAACATCAACCAGTGGAGTGGGATTAGCATCACTATTCAAATACGCAAGATTTATAGATAATATATGTGCAATCAAACCAATATCTTGCTTATATGTTTGCTCTAAATGGGTATCATGATCAAATCTATCTTGGTCTTCTACACAAATAAGTATTATTATTTAGAATTTCAATCATACCAATTAACTTGAGTTATTATACTTGTGGGATGTAATCTCTGATTTCTTAATGGGAGATTAAAATGATGATGAATCTATACAAACACAAAAGCACACATTATAGAAAGTGATAAGTATCAAAGAATATTTAGATCTAATTTGAAAATTAAGAATCAAGAAAAACTTGGATCAAGAAATAAACCCTAAGCACCAAAACCTAAGGGTGTACAATCAATTGAGTTTACTAACAAATTTGTCGAAAAAAAAAACACACAACATTAATGTCTATGATGAAGCAGTGAAACAAGTTCAGTGGTGACAAATAACCTAGATAAAGAGTTCAGATAGTAACACTACACAAACATATTTTTTTCTAAAATTGACAAGAGGTTTAAGTACTTCACTTCATGTGTGATGTGGAGATATTTAATTGTAAGTTATCATCAATGATCCAATCTGGTATTGTGTTATTATATTTGAGACCATGACACTGAGAAATTGCCAGATGATTCACTCTTTACTCTTGTTCAATCCCAAAATTACAAATTGAACTCCACAAATACAACTTTGATCCCAATATGCAATAATGATCCTCTCCTACATAAATGGCATGCACTCTTTATCCTCAAAAAATTGCTTCCCTCAAATATCTAGACTTCGTGATAGTTAAACATAACTTTGGAGCTTGTTGTGCTAGGATTTTTGCCTTGGTCAAACCCTTGGAATTGGTTTTGATAATGTAAACAAGTTCAAAGAAAAGTAAAACAATCATGCAAGATGCCTAATCTATAATTATTAATATAAATATTGATGTTTAGTTGATGCTCTAATCCTTGAATGGTGATCTAATAATGCAATGTAAGCTTAAATGAATTAGATTGGCAATTGGATTGGATGTGTAAAAATGATTAGGATTTTGACCTTTGATACAACACATTAGCAAGAAAACAAAATATTTCTCTCTAAGTTTATGTGTTGTATAATTGAAAAGGAATCACCTTGAGTTTATGATTAAATTTGAATTGAAAAGATCAAGGGTCAAAATTGCAACTGTAGATGTAAGCCAGGTTGAAAACCACACCTATAGATTCAACCCACATTAGGGCAAGAGGAATGTATGGATCCAAATACGTCAATTTATAGAGACATGTTTAGTTGCTTTGATTAATTATTAATTTTTAGTTAGTAGCATGCCACTTGTACACTATTCATTGGGTATGGGACAAATATTTCAGAAAAAGTATCAAGTATACATTTCATAATTATAATATCACACTAATATCATATGATTTGATTTTATAACCTTACATTATAGTCAATTCTATTAAAGATTTTAATACTTTACCTTTTAAACTACCACCCTTACTGTCTCACCCCATAATAATTATCTTACACATTCTACTATTAAATTGTTACAAATCTTATTGTTTTAGCTACGTCTCATTTGCTAATTGTCAAGTAATACAAATCCAATATAATTTTTCAACTTTTGTGTTCTTTGCCACTAAATAATAAATTGTTTACACTTTTAGATTCTTTCATTAGTGCATTATGCTCGAATAGTCAAATATGACTATGATATCAAAGTCTAGACTACACGTAACATGATCCCTTAATTAAAAGTATCATATAAGCAATATTATACATATACAAATGCATATATAAACAAATTGCCTAAAGATGCATTCTAACTCCCTCGGAGCATACATCTAAATTTGAGCTCCTTTAATGAATGTCTACACAATTGAAAAGTAATGGTTGATTCTTTTCCATAATTAAGTTTTTTTATAATGATAAATTTAAACACTCATTTGATAAATATAAGATTATAGTTATATAATTAATTATTTGATTACATCTTTAATAAGTTAGTTCTTTATGACTATTTATTTAGGTTTGTTATCTAATTCTACGTACATTTAGTTAAGCTAAGCATAAAAGATCATTTGGAAATATGCTAAAATTATGTAACCCATAATGAAAATCATTTTCTTCCCTCCTTTTACATACCTCCATTTTTCACCTTCAAAATTTACGTTTAACCCAAATAAATACACATCATTTATATAATTTATCTTCTACATTCAAATATTTATTTCCTTTTTAAATAATTTTAACAATTTTTTTTTGGTTTTTGGCAGATGATGTAATTTTCATTGTGGGTGCTACCTAACTTGCGTCTTGTTCACTATGGAGATGGTTTGATAAGAGGCATATTCTATTGATCAGAGTTCTTAACCACAAAAATCACACGAAGACATAGGATAGTTTTATCCTTACCAGCAAAGCTCCCTACGAACTTGTCTTTTATTCATCTTAAAGCTTCAAAAATGGTATTATGTTCAATTCTTGGTTCATTGCTTAAGAGTTTATTGATTCAATGTTCTAATCTGCAAAAATAATTCTTCAACTTCAAGAGTTTTTAGCTGCTGCAAATCCTTTCCAGTGCAAGTTTTATCACACTAAATAGTTCGCTGAATTATATATTTATCCAGTCTCCAGCTCTAAAATTGCAGCTTATCAAAGAGTTGTTTACATAACAATTTCTAGGTACAAAAATTTAGATAGCACGCATTGCCCAGACTTGCATTTTGAGTGCTTCTTTTGCCATGGAAGATGGAATGTGCTTTTTAACCTATTATAATCTTTGTGGGGTTGTACTATCTACATTTTTTTAAGAATTGTACACAAGCCCATTTTTTGGGCATTTCTGCACTTTGATTGTTGCAAAACAAACTAATATCTAACAAACGCATAAAATTTACATCACTAGGAATAGACCCTGAAATGTTTCTGTTCTAGATATGCAGGTAGTGCAAGTTTTGCATCTTTAAACACAATATATCCCCGGCAAATGAAGAGGAAAAGTTCAAGAACAATTTGTTTTTTCTTTTTAATTTATATGGTTTAAAAATACAACTTAAACAACTGCTTAAAACATGCAGACAAAAACAAAAAAATAAACAGGACCATTAGCTCCACAAAAGACTGGACTTAAAAACTTGAGCAGCAGCTACTAAAAAAATAAACAAAACAATCTCATGGGACCTTCCTCTAAGCCCCACTGAAAGAAGTTCATGTGTAGAGTCACAGTTTGGATAAACCAGAGAAAATGAAAAATCAAACTATAGATATATTAATCACAAAAGCAAGCTAGGCCCATTTCAGACTACGGATATGGGCATCCAGCATAAGGTCAAACCAAAATCTTTTTATATATGGATTTCTTTACGGTCTCACATAGATGTTGCAAACATAAAATAATGAACGTGGCTTAAACAACACACACTAAGCGTGGATTTGAAAGATGATTTCTGCATACAGTTGCTATCATGATTTGAGTTTTTGGAGGGCCCACACTAAGCATCAACGCTTAGTTTGTGCTGTTTAAGCCACACCATGGAACATAATATTCATAAGATGAAGTATCAAGTTTTATGCCACTAATCTTTCAATAAGCTGAATGGGTTTTTATGTGGATAAGAGATCGTGTCTATATGGATGCCCCCTATGGATTGTTTGTCGCAGTCTCACAGATATACAATCTTTAAACCAGCATTGTACTCAACGGGGTTAATAGTCAAGTAAGGAGAGGGAAAAATCATAATATAAAAGAAACCTAGACATTATAAACAATATCACTGCATTAAAGTCCTGGATGATTGGTACTCTATCCTGTCCGTCTATTACCCTATTATATTATTGGAGGCGCCACTGTGGAATCAAATAGTCACATTTTAAGGTTACTCCACTATTGGGAGCTCTAAGATGCGAATAATAATAGCATTAAGATTCAAGTACAAAGAATTGTGATGTCGGATTGGGCTGAAAGGAAATTGGTAATGTGATCCAACGAGATGTTGAGATAACCATATATTACATGCCCATAGAGGTATGTCTGCTGTGCAACAGTATTTAATAAATGATTTAACACCAATAAACTTTCATGTAGCTAAATAGGCTTGCAAGATGACTTTCATTTCTTTACGTGTTATAATTTCAAGAGCAAAAGCGAAGTACACAAGGTAATTCATGACTTTAAAAATGACCAGTGAGTGCTGCACCCAGACCTAGCTGCATTCCACAAAAAAAATTAAAAAAGCCCAGCAAATGCACATAAAGATAACAAGTATTGTACCCAAAAACAATCAAAACTAAAAGTTCCTTTTACAAGACATTTTACCAAACATTATAGCCAGTTTCTGTCACTGACAGAATGGCCGGGCGTTGATTCAAAAGTGTCACCAGGCATTCAATTGTAATCACCTTTTAGGCAATTTTTTATTAAATAGAAAATATTATTTTTCAAAGTCTTCAATCTATTTCCTCATTCGTTCTCCAATTTCCTGATCACCAAATAATTATTCACACCTTGTGATTGCAAGTACACTCGAGCATGTTTGCAACTACCTCTCTCCGAGTTCCATGACATCATCAAAGTTTGTTTTAAACATCTCTCACTATGCATTGAACAGATGCAAAAAGTAAGTAAAATGCACAAATATTAAAAGAAACAAAGATGTCCTTGCATGCACAGTAAGAAGGAAATGGATGGGTCAAAAATTTGAGATCGCATCTGGGTAAAGGAAAATGTTCCAACCATCATAGATTAGATTATTTATTCCCATCTTGGAAATTTCAACTGGACATTTTCTTTTCAATCGGTGCTTTTTAGCAATACATGATAACAGGTATAAAAGCTTTGGATAGCCAGTGTTTCATTCAGAGAATAAGGGACAATTCATTCTTCAGCTCCAGCACTAGACCTCTAGTTCATCAAGCCTTGAACATTTTACTTTTACAACTAAAGAATTTCAAGGATTATGCCGAAATGAGGCCTACATAAGCTGCAAACAAGGACAGGACGGATGAGATAGCATAAGCACTTGCAATGATGCAAGGTTCTTTCACTCCACAAAGCTCGAAGTGGTGATGCATAGGTGCCATGCGAAACAATCGAGAGCCTACACCATTAAGCTGTTTCGTGATCTTGAAATAAATTACCTGTTGAAGAATATACCATGATTTAGGATTCAAACATATACATAAGTCAGACCATATACAAATACAAAATATAACTAATATATAAGAAGATTCTGGCTAACAAATCAATCTTAGATGGCTTTCATCCATGGGCTTAGAAATGGGTCCAATCTAGTTTTGTAATTAACATATTAATTATTTGCTTTTTCACTTTCTTGGACTTGCCTAAACTGTATTCCCATACATGGAACTTACTATGGTCTGGATCTAGATATGTGATTAATTATTTTTTAAATTTTCTATTTTGGGTTAGATCCACTAGACTGTTGAAGTTTGGTAGCTGCAGGAGCTATCAACTATACCTACGATGGTTGTGTCTATCAGAAGTTGTAACTTCATCAGTGTTGATGCTTTATTATGCTCATGTGCGATCCCTATTGAAGACACTTAACTGTTGTAATTGAAGAGCTATTTCAATTGTAGCATCACTGTATTGTGACTGTTAAAGTCTTCAATAAAGATCGGCTCTTCCATATGCTCATTAAATGGTTCTTTATTAGTAATCGCAGTTATTAGGCCATGTGCCATCATGGTCAAGTTTAAATACGACTTCCTTCACCATTAACGGTTTTGGAGCTGAAGAGTCTCCTTGAATACGATGGTCTTTTGGTTTTGTGAGACGTATTCTTGGGTCACGGCAGAACATATGTGAGCTGAACATTCCTACGGCAAAGGATATGTGAGTTGGACATTCCTTCGGTAGAGTAAATATGAGCAGCAAGCCTCATCGTGTTTTTGGTTACGGAAATTCCTCCCTCGACATTCAAGAGACATTGGTGTAACTCTCGTCTCCTTACGGCATGCATTCCGGTGTATTGGCAATGTATCGACGTTTGTCTAATGTGAAAAGGAAGCACATATTGTATTGTTGCCTAGTTTCTGCATTTTGTGCATCAAATACGTAACTGCCGTAATCTTTATGGCTCATGGTTCGTGTTTGTTGTGTCGGACATGGAGTGTAACGTCATTTGCTCTGCAATGTTTGACATTCTCTAGCATCAATTGGAGGTATTTTAGTGATGAGCATTCAATGATGAAATTCTTCTTGCTCGAGATACAAGTGCGATTGGTAACTTTTGTGAATTCACGTTATGTGGTGATTATCATTGGTAGAGTGTTGCTCGAATGTTCAGTGAATTATAATTGTTATGTTTCTGTTCTGAGATCAGTGTGAATGGTTGTATGAAGACAGCTGGTCTTCTTATTGGAAATTATCGTAGCACTGTGTCTAATCAAGGGTGTCATTGAAGCAATCATTTTTGGTGACTTCAAGTGTGTGTGTGTGATTATTCTGTAGCATTGCCTTGATGTTCTCTGCGATACATATTCTTCAAGAACGTTTTTGTGTGTATTGCTACAAGTGTTAAAGCTGTAGGATTTGGTATTCAATATTACTGTGTTGCAGAGCATATGATTATGTTGCTGATGGAGATAGGGAAATAGTTGATCATTATTATTTCTGTTATATTCATTCAGTGTGTAGTTGTGAAATATCAAGAGTTGATGAGCTGTGATCTTGGACTCTGATTTGATTTCAATAAAAGGAGATTTTTTTGTGTGGCTGGGTTTTTCCCTCGAGTAGGAGGGTTTTCCCAAGGTATCTCTGGTGTTCTTGTGTTTTGATTTATCTGTTATTTGTTTTCATGCAATTTTGGTTCAAAAATTAACATGGTATAGAGCGGGTCTATGTAAAAGATCCAAAACCAGAATTATTCAAGCTTTGAAATTTTCTTTTCTTTTCTTCTAGATTGATTCTTTCAGGGTTCAATAATGGTGAATGGACTCAAAGTTGAAGATAGGTTAGATGTTGCATCCAATTTCACATCATGGAAATTCAGAGTTCTCATTGCTCTAGAAGAAAATGATCTTCTAAAGTATGTGAAGTCTGATGTGGCTGAGCCAACCAATGATACTGAGAAAGCTCAATGGAGGAAGAATAATATTATGGCAAGGAAGATACTGACTGATTTTGTAAAGGATCATCTTGTGCCTATTATATCCAAGTTGAATTCAGCTAAAGAAATGTTTGAGTCTTCAAAGCTTGTATGAATTCAACAATACTAGCAAAGCTCTGGCCTCGAGACGTCAGCACCTTCATATAAAAATGGCTAGAGGAGAATCCATTGTATCCTCCATGAAGATTACAAAATTGAAAGATCAACTTAATGCTATCGGAGATTCAATTGAAGATAAAGACCTGGTTATGTTGGCCATGAATGGTCTCCCTCATTCTTGGGAGTCTTTTATTCAAGGTATTAGTGGAAAAGATGAATTATCCAAGTTTGATCGTCTAAGAGTTGATTGTATTCAAGAGGAATTCAGATTAGAAGCAAGAGGAAATGGACAGAAATCTCATCATGAAGAAGATCATGTTCTTGCTGCTCATACATCTAAATGGAAAGGAAGAGCGGAGAGAATTTTTTTTTTCAAGCGGAGTAGAGATAGGAATTCAGATTCAGCCCCTGAACCAAAGAAGAAGCGGGATCTCTCTAGAATTCAATGTTTCAGACGTGACAAGTATGTCACTTTGCCAGAGATTGTTTAAGAAGACCAAAACATCAAGTTGCTGCTGCAAACGTTGATGGTGCTTCACCTCATAAAGAATCTTGTCACAATTCAGAGAGATTTTTATTTTAGGTGCAAAGGTCATGAAAGAACAATTGATGGTTTGTAAGGAAGATTAAACAATCTTTGAGATAAGTGTTTTATTAGCACGATATTCAAGTTATTGCATATTAAAAGATTTACTCTGTAATGCTGAATAGTTAAAGATTAGCATTGTTCTTTTAGTTTATGATATATTCAGTATTTAATGTAGTCTTTCTTCTATGATTTTGTTAGACATTAGAGTACTTGTATTTTATATTACTTTGTTGATATTGTAAATGAAATTGGTATTTTGTTTTATCGTATATGATAACTGTATGATTTCCAAGTCGGGCTGGCTGAAGTCTCCTATAATCATCGTTTCACATAGTTTGAACTTTGTATTGCTGTGAAAACATAGTTGCAAACGGGAAATTTGAGAAAGGAAAATCATAAGTTGGAACAACTTCAGTCTTTGTTTCTGGAAGAGATTATTGGATTGCATCTGTGTATGAACCTTGATCAGGTGGAAGTACATCGTTCAATTTTTTGGCTTCTCATCTCTTGTCTCAGTTTTGACTCTCAAACGGTTGCACAAAGAGTGAGATCTTCTAAATTTGGGAATTTAATATGACTACTTATTGTTGTTGTCTGTGAGGGCGAGTTGCCTTAACATTCTCAGATTGAAGCATAAGATAAAGAATGCAAGCTCTGGTGTTTCAGACCATTGAACAGACTTGCTGGTTGCTGTAGAGAACATAAAGTGCAGATCTATGCCCTATTTTCTTGAGCAGGACTTGTTGTGAATAGCTACAATACCGGTTCCAAATTATCATGATTGATGAGTGTTGTTGTATGTTGTTTCAAATGGTCACAGTCGAAGTATGTTGGTTGTCAAGAGACATTACAATAGTATAATTCAATATTTATATAACTGACAATTTTTTAAGGAAACCTTGGCATTATATAATTCAGCTGCTGAAGACGGAAGCCAGGTCTCATCTATAGAGGCACTGTATATTCATCTTGCGTGAGTTCTAGGCAAGAATGTACAGACGGTGAGCTTGTATCTGGATGTGACTGCAATCTGTGGGTTCTTTCTTTGTTTTGGGCAAAGCATGTCCAGTATATAGCTTGGTTTGAGTGTGCAAATTATCTGCAGTGACTTTTCCTTCATATCGGGTTAGAAATTCAGAGGGAGTTTGAGCAGCAGATGGAGAGTGCCAAGTTCTTTGCAGAGAATCAGCAAGCTCGTGAAGCAGTGTGGCTTCGAAAGCTCCTTGTTTGGTCAAACATTGGAGCCACTGCAATTTGTTGTGATAATCAAAGCTGTGAATATGCTACCCTTGTTAAGAGGGAGTCTCTGCTGAGAGGGAGTCTCAGCATTCAGATGTTCTTGTATGTGTTGTGCATTTTTCTCTAAGACGGAGAAATTTGAGGTGAAAGCCCTTGTAATGCATTTTTCTCTGAGACATAGAAATTTGAGGTGAAAGCCCTTGTAATGCATTTTTCTCTGAGATGGAGAAATTTGAGGTGAAATCCATTGTTGCTCTTTCCACTCATGGGAGTAGCCATAGTGGATGTCATGTTGAGAGACTCCATGACAACATCATGCTGAGTGAATCTGTGATGTGCTTGTGTTTATTTCACACATGGGAGTAGCCATGGTGAACATCATGTTGAGTGACTCCAATTTTTCTCACAAATGGGTGTAGCCATTGTGATTGTCATATTGAGAGACTCCATGACATGAGAATCTAGAAATGATATCTCTTTTGCTAAGAGGGAGTATTGAAGTTTGGTAGCTGCAGGAGCTATCAACTATACCTGCGATGGTTGTGTCTATTAGCGTTGATGCTTTATTATGCTCATGTGCGATGGCTATTGAAGACACTTAACTGTTGTAATTGAAGAGCTACTTCAATTGTAGCATCACTGTATTGTGACTGTTAAAGTCTTCAATAAAGATTGGCTCTTTCATATGCTCATGAAATGGTTCTTTATTAGTAACCGCAGTTATTATGCCATGTGCCATGATGGTCAAATTTAAATACGACTTCCTTCACCATTAACGGTTTTGGAGCTGAAGAGTCTCCTTGAATACAATGGTCTTTTGGTTTTCTTCACGACAGAACATATGTGAGCTGGACATTCCTACGGCAAAGGATATGTGATTGGACATTCCTTCGGTAGAGTACATATGAGTGGCAAGCTTCATCGTGCTTTTGGTTACGGAAATTCCTCCCTCAACATTCAAGAGACATTGGTGTAACTCTCGTCTGCTTCTTACGGCATGCATTCCGATGTAATGGCAATGTATCGATGTCTGTCTAATGTGAAAAGGAAGCATATATTGTATTGTTGCCGAGTTTCTGCATTTTGTGCATGTAATTGTTGGTGTCATCATATACGTAACTGCCGTAATCTTTATGGCTCATGGTTCGTGTCTGTTGTGTCGAACATGGAGTGTAACGTCATTTGCTATGCAATGTTTGACCTTCTCTAGCATTGATTGGAGGTATTTTAGTGATCAGCATTCGGTGATGAAATTTTTCTTGCTCGAGATATGAGTGCAATTGGTAGTTTTATGAATTCACGTTATGTGGTGATTATCATTGGCAGAGTGTTGCTCGAATGTTTAGTGAATTATAATTGTTATGTTTCTGTTTTGAGATCAGTGTGAAGGGTTGTATGAAGACAGCTGGTCTTCTTATTGGAAATAATCGTGGCAGTGTGTATGATCAAGGGTATCGTTGAAGCAATCATTTTGGGTGACTTCAAGTGTGTGTGATTATTTTGTAGCATTGTCTTGATGTTCTCTGCGATACATATTCTTCAAGAACGTTTTTGTGTGTATCGCTACGAGTGTTAAAGCTGAAGCATTTGGTATTCAATATTACCGTGTCACAGAGCATATGATTATGCTGCTAATGGAGATAGAGAAATAGTTGATCATTATTATTTCTGTTATATTCATTCAGTGTGCAGTTGTGAAAGCTCAAGAGTTGATGAGCTGTGATCTTGGACTCTGATTTTATTTCAATAAAAGGAGATTTTTTTGTGGCTGGGTTTTTCCTTTGGGTAGGAGGGTTTTTCCAAGGTATCTCTGGTGTTCTTGTGTTTTGATTTCTCTGTTATTTGTTTTCATGCGATTCTGGTTCCAAAATTAACTTAGACATCATGCGCTTTTAATAAATTATCTATAGAAGGGGCTCAATTTGAATGCTTTCTTCATCCCAATGATAGGTCATGAAGAGTGACCAAAAATACTCTTCAAAAAATTGCCCTTAGTTTTTCCCAGTAATTTTGTCCAATTTATGAATCGGAAGCTTTAACTCTTTCAACATTAAAGTGTCTCTTATCCCTGAAACCTTAGAAACATTTCTTGGTTTTATCATTTCCCATCTGGTAACATAGGCTTAAAGTAGCCATATGAAGAAAGTCATGCTGTTGTTGCCATGCATCAGGGGATCTAAATAAGAGTTAATGCTTGGGGATAAAACAAATTAGCAAGTTCAAAGAAAGACCCACCAAAGGGGCCGATTTGAAAGAGGTCACAAATTTGTATATTTATGTACTTTTCCTCCTGAATATTGTTAAGGATTCTTCCAGTGAGTTTAGGGTATTCAGATCTTTTAATACAAATGATTTCTTATTTCTTGAGAAAACCTAAGGTGGGTTGTTGCATGATTAAGACCATTATATACTGCTGAATAATCAGCTTGAACTTACCAATGCTAAACAGTAAAGCCATTTGCAGTTTTGAAATTCAAACTAATTGTGGTTGCAATTTAGTGTCTTAATCTGAGATACATTCCCAAATCCCTCAACCCTAATTTCCACTCCTTAAATATTAAATATTAAATATTAAGGGCACATTTGAAATTTTGACAGAGAAAGCTATCGTTGAATGGGATGAATTCAAGTGATAAAAGCAAATGGGTGTCCAAAACAGAGCCCTAAAATTAAAACCCCATAACAGACATGAAAAATTATCCATATTGGCTAAAATATCAATCTAACATGCTGGGTGTGGCTTAGACCAACAGATGAGGGCAGATGAAATCCCTGACTTTGTTAGATGAGCTACTCCCTTGGTTGGGTATCTAAGCAGAAAGTTGCCCCAAACATGGGGAATTTACCAAATCAAATAAAATGCATCATAAAAAGCCTTAAGGCTTACATATTACACAAAACAGGAAATTAGTGCATGCTTCTTGAATACCTGCAAGATAACAGACACAGTTTCAGCAACAAAGACTCCCGATCCAATGAAAAGTGGAAGGAACATTCCAGAACAAGAGGCCATAGCAGCCAGAGCTCCACCCAGTGCCATAGATCCAGTGTCTCCCATGAAGATAGATGCCTTATACCTATTATGCATGAGAAAACCAATACAAGCTCCTGCCATTGATGCTCCAAATACAGAAAGACCTGCAAATAAAGATAAAATGTTAAGAAAACATCAAGCAACTGCGCAATGCTTACATCATGAATTCAAAAATGAAACCCCATTTTCGCATACAATTATGAAAATCCAAACAAAAAATGCAGTTTGTAAAAAAAACATTTTTTCATCTCCTTCTCAATAAGACGGGCTTCGAGTTTGTTACTAAATCGCAAACAAAGTTTACACCTACCCATCACATGAAAAGAATAAGAGGAAACAGTAAGTGACAACAGATAGAAACCAAATTGCTATAGTGCAATGCATAAATAGCAAAAGATAGTATCTCTAAAGAGTTGCGAACAGGAAGACTTGTTTCTAAATATTTCAACATATTAAATCTGACTGTACTTTAATATGGCAATGACCAATGTTTCGCACAGACATTGTGAGGGTCATGTGTAATAACCATCTCAATTATTTAAGGCCAGAGACTACTAAATCAATGAACAAGACATAGACGATGCATGATCATGTTAAGACATCAATCTCTATGAGCGGGAAGGGATTAGAAGCAACGATTAATAGACATAGTGTTAAAGATGGTGATCTAGTTTGAAGAAAGGATGATAAAGCATCAGAATATTCTAAAGAAGAAATGATTATGAATGATATACAACGATCCAAAGAGCACATGTAAGCAGTGGTTGTTTATTATTAAAGAGCAAGATAAATATTGTGGCATCTATAAATAGCACTTAATGTAACAATTAATTAAGAAACAAGCCGATCCAAGGAGAAGATGCGATTCACTGAGAAAATTAATCAATAAACAAGGCAGCGCTCTTGACTATGTCAGCGATTAGTAATAATCAAACTAAGCCAGCAATCAAGATACCAAAAGGTGCGATGTGTATTAAGTTAATATGAATCGTTTACATAAATCAACAAAGGGTTGTGTCCATTCGAAAGACTACCTCTTTCAAGATATACCACCTCTCATGAGGGGATAGTGGAAGATATTTAATCACAAGACAAGAATCGATTGAGAGATATGTGAAGAGTTTATATGTTTATTCTCATTTATCTTAAGCACTCAAAGAGCCTTAGACAGCTGAATAAGAGAGAGTATCAACCCACCTCATTACAAGGTGAAGAACACATGAGTACAAAGACAATATTCGGACACAGTGCCAAATGTACAGCAGGAGTATAGAGATCATATCAGGAACATTTATCTGATTCAGGAATAGCCTCCATACATGCAATTCATAATCATAGTCATATTTAGAAATAGCGATATAACCAAACAAGATCAGAAGTTTATATGCTTGAAACAATTGTGAATAAGTAAATACAATAATCACAATATACCCTGTATATATAATCAGATTTCAGACTAACTTCATTGAACCGAATTCTGAGTTTGTGTCGATTGAGGAAGATTATAGTATTGCGTTGATTTGATCAAGTCAATCGCCATAAACTTAAGTTCTACAAGTCACATCAGATATTGCAGATTATCCAGGCTGAGCCCATTACCAGATCCACCAGCATATCCAGATATATCATGCCTGGTGACGGAGCCATGAGCAGCACAAGTAGTAGATGCAAAGCCAGATGCATCCCTTCCATGTTGGGATCTTATTTGTAGATCGATATCTTTTCCCTTTATAGTTGCAGATCAATGTATCATATCAGCAATTCAAATTGTCATTCCCAGAATACTATCGATTTGATGATATAGCAGATAGCTGTATAATTCATTAGCATCCATCATTTGAAGCATTCTTGATATAAGACATTTCCATCAATCTTGTTGGTTGAACCACCAAACCCTTGGTATGGTCATTTTGTGTTTTAGAAGAGTTGACCATCAAGTAATTAAATCAGAATGAAAATCAATATAGTAATCAATAATAAAAAGGTGTTGTGAGGTTTTCACACCATCGCCCCATTGCAAATGGGGAGCCCCCTCTTTTGCAAGCAGTAGGAGTAGTGGTCTTAGGTAGTCCTTGTTGGCGACAGTTTTCGAGCCCCTTGGTCTGGCAAGTAAAGTTCGAGAGTTGGTTTTGGGCAATTTTGGCCTGCTGGGAAGTCAAGTCTGTCTGGAGCATGGGCAAGAGTTGTGCTAAATCTTTCAGGAATATGGGATAAAAACCAAAGGATTTGTGATGACACAAGTTTAAACCCTTAGAGAATCCTTGTTCCAGCTTCAATTCAATCTTAGAAAGCCGAGATAGATTGTGGGAGGTAGCTTTGCTGAAGGCGCGCTGAATCCTGAAATTTGGCTAAGTCCTAAAATA
>MU225685.1:3848861-3863394 GCA_018584345.1 Thuja plicata | reverse complement strand
CAAATCACATCATTATAACTGAGTTAGGATCCACAGGTGTAAGGAACCTTGGAGTTTTTCTCATGTCCTTCATGAGTAATTACTTTTCAAGAGAGGGTTGAGTGTTTGATATCTTGTATCAAGTGTTTAAATCCTATATGTTATGTAGTGGTACAAAACTCACATCAACAAAAGGATGATGACAATTTAAAGAATTGTATACAAGTTATTCATAGAAAGAAATCTCTTGCAATCTGGTTCATAAGAAATTAGGCAAAACCCTAAGAAATCATAAAAGGGGACATTACATCATGTTTAAGCCTCCATTCCAGGACTAAGGAAGTAATAAAGATTACCATATAAAGTAACACATTGTAAGGGCTAGTAGTAATGATGATTAAAAGAACTTAATTATGGCCATACTTCATATATCAACCTTTGTTACCAAGTTTGCAAACTTCTAAAAAAAAATTCAACTTTCTGTATGAAAATAAAATAAAAGAACTAAGATGGTAATTTAGGATATAGGAAGATCAAACATTTGTATCTATCAGTCAAAAGCATAAATTGACTCCAATCTTCTTCCTTCAACCTGGCAACAACAATCTGCTCCTCGAAACTGGCTTTTGAAGTGGGTTCCATCAAATCAAGGGCATCATGGATGCTAGTTTTAGATTATTCTTCTAGAGGGATGGAGGCATTTGTTTCTACTTTTCGCTTTTCTAATAGCTTTTGACGAAATCCTCATCAGAAAATATTGTAACCATCTTTTGTTGAACTGATATACAAAACACCAGTGGTAACATTGCTATGTTTCAGAGAAAACACCAAAGCTTTCATCTATGAACTGTAAGACAATACTCAACCTATACATGATTTCTCCATGAGATCTGCACATTGTCCTCTATCTGAGCCTAAATTTACTACTAATGCTCAGACCTGAGAAGCTTCTATTTTTAAGGAATTTAAAGGCTATGCTCAGAATTAAAGCAATTGTTTGAAATGGATGAGGAATTTTGAAGATTCTCTAAATTAAGAAAGGTATTTGGAATTTTTTGAACTTTAAACAATCCAGACTCTTTCTTCCCCTCCTAATTAAACAATCCAGACTCTTTCTTCCCCGTCTAATTTCTACTTTTGCTGAATATTATAAAATATCTTCAATTTTAGACATTATTTATTGTAAATAATATTTTGTCTGTTTCTATATTGCTGAATTATAATGTTGTCTCAACACGACACATTTTGCCACAACTACCCGAATACCCCAATTAATAGTCTTTGACTAAGTAGCTGGTTCCCTCAGTGTAGACCCTAGATCCGGATCTGGTTTAAAGCCAGTCCATGATCCAAGTGCCAGGGATCCAAACTAGGTGTTTTTGACTGTGGGTTTGTCCTGGATGAACCCAAGAGAACCTAGAGCAAACCCACATTGGTTTGGACGATTCTCGTTTTCATCCTGTTTTAATCATTTTTTACCTTTGACTTTGACTATGATTGACAAAAACAGGATCACTAACCCTATAAGTTACTTTTAAAGCATTTGAAAGATTTAAAAAAACTAGTTTTACCATCATTTTTGTTGAGCTTTCATTCTTGCTTGCAACTACACAAAAAGAATTGAAGATTGAACAATGAAGCTTCCAAAGTGGTTGAATTGTTGTTCCTGTGCATATGCAAGAGCCTATTAACTACTAAGGAGATTGTAGAGCAAGGTTTTTGGAAAAGACATAAGATTTTTCTAGCTTTTTTCCTGCATTTTTGTTTTACAAATGAACTCTCTTGTTTTGTTTTCAAATTCATGTTCTGTTTTTGTTCTTCTATGAATTTATGTTTAAACTATTAAATTAGTTAGGCTATAAACTATGTTCCCCAAGGAGGCATCCCCTACCCATTCAAATGCATACCCGTACGAAGGATGTTCCAAGGACATGGGCTTGCCTTGAAAACATCCCCGCACTGCCCCCTAACCCCCAACAGCAATCAGAAATGTCTCGGAACAGACAAAAAACTACATCAGGCAATCCAAAAAAATCCAAAAGAAAATCACATAGTTTGAATAAAAAAAATTGTCATGCTACACTCAGCCCTAACTGCACAAAAGGTATCTCTCTAGTCCATTTCAAAACATATTTACATTCCCAAAAAAAATGCAGCAGCGAAGTTTGAGGTAAGAAATATTGTGAAGAGCAAGCAGCTTAAGGTATCAAAGCTAGGCCAGCAAGATGTGGCATTAGTGAGCATTAAGCACTAAGGAGAAGTAGGGCAATAGCAGAGGTAGGTGTAATGTTTTTTTTTCTTTTCAAATTTTCAAGGAATAGAAAGTGAAGCAATAGCAGAGGTAGGTGTAATGTTTTTTTTTTTCAAATTTTCAAGCAATAACTTTATTTTTTCTATTTCAATTTGCACCATATTCGTTTTTTTCACAAAAAAAACATGGGCAATAGCAACGATTGTAATGAACATGGAATGAAATAAAGAAAAATAAGAGCTTCAAGCTCAACTAGGAATTCATCAGGGTGTGGAAGTGGTGTGAGTCAAAGAGAACAGACGCATAAGTCATTTGAGTGCCATTTTACCCTATTCAACCCGTATGCAAAAGGACATTTTGAAACCTCTAAAGCTCTTTTCCAATTTGTGACAACTCTAGACAGATTAAAAAAAACTGGGGGAAGGAGGGGTTTTTTTGTGGTTGTGTCATATTTGCAACAAAGGTTTCTATGTTGAAGTTATGAAGCTCTGATACCATGTTGAAGTTATGGAGCTCCAATACCAAGTTGAAATTTGCAACACAAGCATCTGAGGATCAAACAACAAAACAAAAGCACCTTCCACAAGGAGAGCAGCAACAAAAGAATCACTACATTTCTCAAGAAGCAAAGATTACAAGATTGCAAGATTAATTACAATGAATACAGTGTAATGCTTAGATAGAAAAGCATGTCTCTAAAAATGGGAAAAAAACTTGAAAAGCTAAGATATGCAAACTAGTGCATGATATGCAAGCTAGAGGTGCATGATATGCAAACTAGAACTGAAAAAGCAAACTAGAGCCCAACCAGACTGAACTAAACTAAATTAGGCTCAACTAAGTGAACTTAAGCTAGGCATGCATGTGCAAACATGTGCACAAATATGCATGTGAATATTCTTTGAGCATGTGCACAATTAATTAATGCAACAATACCAAGTGCAACAAAACTACGTATGTGCAACATAAATGCATGATCTAACATTTAGAGCAAGCTGCAATAAGGTATATAGTCACCTCTTGGATATTGCAAGATAAGGGGTTTAAGGTTTGGCCAAAATTAAAGTTAGCTGAGAAGGCAAAGAATATTAGATTGTTTATGGAGGGTGAAGAAAATTCCAAGGGTAAGCCAATGGCAATAGAGTCTACACAATCAACCATGCCAACAATGGTTGCTATTGGTACTAGTGATGTTTCTATGATAGAAAGGAGAAAAACTAGTGGTAGTGAGAGGGTAGGGACAGTTGCAAGGATGTTAAATATACGAGCACAATAAGTGGAAAAGTTTTCAATTGCTGAATTTTTCTTTGCCCATTGCATCCCATTTCTTGTGGCACGTCATTCATATTTCAAACAAATGTTCAAAGATGCATTTCGATTGGTCCTTCATTTATCCTCTTCTACAGAACATAAACTATGTATTACCTTACTTGATAAAGATATTCTAAGGTGAATTTGGTGATGGACATGAGGCTATGGCATCGGAAATTGACCCAAGCACAATGCAAGTCAATTAAACTCTAGACAACACATGAGCTTCACCCTTGCTAAAGCAAGCACCAAATCACTCATATGCTTTTGGAAGAAGCTGTGAAATGAGAAAGAATCCAATTGATTACTCCCTTCTTATGGAAGAATGGTGTGGTAGATGGAAGCAAATTGATCAATTTGAGTGGGAGTTAAATAGATTCCCTCACTTCTCTAGGGAGGAGGAACTAATGCTAGATTGTTGTGTTTATTTGTTCAAGTGGCAGATGATGATGAGTGAATTTTTTAAGTGAGGTGGTGGTAATGATCCTTAAATGACTAGAGGGATTGGTTTCTCTCATTCTATTTAAGTCATTGGGTATGATGAGGCAAAATGTATTCAGCTTTCATCTTCAAGAAGTGTGAATTTCCTAGCATGGAACTCTTCTCTCTAGTGTTTTCATTCATTTTCATTGTGAATTAACCTTACGATTTCGACTTGTTCATAGACTATCTCTTAAGTGAGTCTCTGAATTAGCAAATTCTCTCAGATTTTGCATAACAATTTCAATTCATTCTTCCCTTACTCTAGGACACAATAGGAAAGAGCACCAAGTGAGGTGGAAGAAAGAGAAAGATGCAACTAGAATTTTGTTTAATCATTTGTCGAACTGTTTAAAATGTTGATCTTGTTTGATGTTTGATTGTTGAGATGTTGGTCTGGTTTTACATTTAAACATTTAAGTTTGTTGTCGATTATCTCATACCTCATGTTGTTTAGAAAATGAATATTCACTAAATGAATATATTCTAAGGTAAAAACAAAATAAAGCCTTAGCAACTATTAGAAAATAACTGAAATTTTGAAATAAAATAAATTAAAACAATACCCTAGAAGCTAGAATGAAACAGAATAGGGTTCACCACTTAGCATGTTTGTTAAGTGGTAGTGGTGTTGCTGTCCCCACCCAAGTTTTTGGCATTGTGATCGTGGGCTTGTGCCTTCGCTGATCTAACTTGCTCGTGGGTTTGAGCCTCAATTTTGTAATAAGGGGATGAGGTACTCCATTTGCGGCCTTACTAGTTCATAGCTCCAGGTCAAAAGTGTATCACGTGGACCCGGAAGGCGTGTCGTCCCAATGTCACCGGTCACGTTAAAAAGTTTACTAGGCACTTTAAAAAAAGAATGAAACAAAATAAAAACACAAAACATAGAAACTGTTATACGCCTTTCAAATGTGGTCAATAGTATTCACTTGCTCAGTCCATGGTCACTCAAAATCACTCAATATCATTTGCAAATAGGCACAATCTACTCAATATGTTGTTAGGTCGAAAGCCCAAAGAAGACATGAAAATGAAGCATTTTGAGTGTTTGATGGGGTGAATTTCTTTCTGCGTCTAATGAGTTTTTCCCAAAGACTTACTGAATTTGGTGAGTTTTGGCCAATTTACTTGCCAATCACTTGCAGCATGTTTTTGGAAAACTACTCACCCGACTGTCCTAGAAGAGAGTCCTCGCAGGTAAGATAGTTGTCGTGTTTTTCTACGATGATCTATTGAGTTGACTTCAAGTTTCAAAGTTATGTTTAAGAGAAAAAATGAATCTATCTTAAAAAGATGTATTATTTTTTTGTGAGCAAAGAAATAATTGGCTCAAGGCATTATTATAACTTGCCATAAGAGCAACATTTATACATAAACGGTTTCTAGCTTGACTTGAGGGAATTATTGACTGCCATAAAATAACTTGCACACATATTTTTATTATCATTTCAACTTTTACTATACTTAGGGTTCATTTTCCAACAGATATATGATTGTAGAGTTTCTTAGAACACGAAAGCTTTCAAATTAATACTTCAAAATGAATGGGGAAAAATGTACTTAAAGAAACGTCATTCATTTCACACTAGATTCACGGTAAAATAATGCACCTTGTAAATGGAAATCCTTCACTAACCGGGATAAATAGATATAATGGCAATGGACATCCCTATGAATGTCAAAGCAGCAGTCCCTCCAGCAAGACCATCAAGACCATCTGTCAAGTTTATGCCATTAGCCATAGCTGCAAAGCAAAATACTCTTAATGGAAGGTACCATTTTCCCAAATATAATGGACCTATAGGTGTGGGTAAAGGCAACAACAATTTCCTGCAACATTATCAAATTCATGTGTATGGTAAGAAACACACCACCTAGGTTCTGAAATGACAACAGACAAATAGGAAAGTAAATGCTTTGTAATCAATGTGAAAAGCCAAAACTTATTAACAATCACAGAAAGGTAATCAGTTTTCTTTTTATACAATACTTATGGAGAGGAATAAAGGCATATGGAATAACAGATGTATATTTCCACATATTGTATTAGATCAGGAAGTTTTTAATAGAAAAAATTTGAAGCAGAATGATCAAGGAAAGACACATTTCAGGAAAGCACTGCACATCAGAAAAAAAAATACATATAATAAAAGAGATATTAAAATAAGTGAAGAATGGTATGGCCAACACATGGCCTTCACCTTGTAGCTTTAAACACCACATGAAACCGAAATATAAGGGATGGCAGGAAAATATTGAGTATTCAACTAATAGTTAAGATAATTTGTTTCTCCCATGGCATCATGCTTCTTAGTTCATAGGCTTCCTTTACAATAAAGTTATCTAAAATTTGCATGATTAGCTTATGATTACTGTCATGTTATTCAAACCAAACAATTAATTTTGGGTAAACACATGCAATGGGATATTCAACCACCTGATCATTTGTACCAGCCAAAATACATAGATATTCACATCCATGCCACATGAACATGAATGTGGATGCAGAAGCAGCATGTTTCACTTGAATTCATTAATTGAACATCTGATTTTCTAATCTACTTCTGTTCCTCAGCAACCTCTCCTCTTACCCTTCATATTTGAACATGTGCAAAAAGTAAATAAAAACTTGATGCAGTTCTTCATGCATGCTGACCCACATTCACAAAGTGTGGAGTCCATGCTCTGTAGTGGTATTCAATCCATAAGTCATCAACTAGTAAGCGAAGGTATTCTTGGAGTATTCAACCAACAAGTGAGCCTTCGAATTAGCTAAGACTTGGGACAAAGAGCATATGGAATGCCTCTTGGATAAAGCATTAACAACCACGTTTTGCTTCCCCTTCACATACTCTATATCATTGGCTTGAATCCTGCCCACCCACTTCTGCTGCCTCTCTTCAGATCCAAAAAGTACCAAAAACTGTTTGTCGGTCGTAACCACAAATCTCCCACCAACCAAGTACTGCCTAAACTTAGCCAATGCATGCATGATTATGAGCATCTCCTTGTTGTAGATCGAATACAATCTCTCGGTATCCTTTCTCTTGAATGCAATGGGGTGACAATTTTGCATCAGCACTACTCTAATGTCATCCTCTAATGTATCGCACTCAAGGACGAATGGCTGAGAGAAATCAAGCAACACCAAGACCAAACATGTTCTCGTAGTCTCCAACTCGTCGAATGCATGTTGTGCCTCCTCAGTCCAACTAAATGCACCCCTCTTCGTGAGGTTGGTCAATGGCGCTCTAAGCTGTGCAAATTCCCTCAAAAATATCCTATACTAGCTACATAGACCAAAGAATCCACGCAACTCCATAAGTGTCCTTGGGGGTGGTCAGTCTAGAACTGTATGGATCTTCTCCTAATGCACTTGCACTCGATGTGCGCTAATAATGTGGCCTAAGTATAGAATCTTAGTCATGTCGAACTCACACTTGGACTTTTTCACATAACGATTTCGCCTCCATGATCCTCAAAAACTCGTCCAAGTGCCTCATGTGATCCTCCCATGTCTTGTTGTATATGAGTATGTCATCAAAGAATACCAACAAGAACTTCCACAACTATTTGTTGAAGATATGGTTCATGCAACACTGATATTTAATAGGTGTGTTGGTCAATCCAAAGGGCATGACCAAGAGCTCATAATGACCATATTGGCATCAGAAAGTTGTCTTGTGAACATCTTGCTCCCTCACCCAAATTTGGTGATACCCAGATCTGACATCTATCTTCGAGAAGTAGACTGCCCCATGAAGCTTGTCCAAAAATGGGGTACCTATTCTTGATTGTTTTTTTGTTTAGGGCCCAATAGTCGATGCGCATCCTAAGAGTTCCATCCTTCTTCACCAAGACCACTAAAGATACAAAAGGGCTTGAGCTATGCCTGATGTGTCCCATGTCAAGAAGTTCTTGAATCACCTTCTTGATTTCATCCTTGAACTTCTTGGGATGCTTGTAAGGAAGTAGTAATGACTGGTTTGACTCCCTCCTCCAGCTCTATCATATGCTCAAAGCTAGCTTCGATGCCCTCATCATCGTCTGTCCTCCTCTTCACTCGAGAGGATGTTTTATTTTCACCATCGATGTCCATCACTCAATTGTAAGCATTGACATACGAGGACAAAGGCACCACTTTCATCTTCTTGTGCAACGAGGGAAACAACCCCTCAATGAACCACCTCGTCATCAACCTGTTAGCTAGCTAATTCTCCAACTTGACCAACAATTCCTTGAGCCTACAATTGTAAGCTCGTAAATTCTCATTCTTCCCTTGTTTGGTGTTATAAATCTTGGCAATGATCTCAATGTCGTCTAGTAGAAATTTGAACTTAGCCTAGAACACCTTCTTCAATGTGTCCCAAGAGACTATGGATTCATCATGAAGCTTTTTGAACTAGTCAATGGCTATGCCCAGTTGCGTTGTGAGAAACACTCTCAGCCAATAGCCTTTGTACTCTTGACCGCTTTCTATCTAGATAGTTTTGCATGTCTTGCAGTACCTTACCAAGTCCTTCGACCCATCACTTGTGAACTTGGGGAATTTCTACCTGTTGACATGTGGACTTGTCAGAGATTCACCATCTTTCTTGATCGATACACCCTTTGCCCTCGGACCTAGTTGGACTATTTTTCTTTTGACATTCTGATGCTTCACTTGCACTCACGGCCACGTACGAGTCCTCTACATGTCCACTCTCAATGTCCCTTACACTTTGGTTACCTTTCGCTTCATTCTTGGACTCACTTCTCCCTGAAGTCTTCAACTCAGTTCCCCCAAGTCTCAGTTCCTTTCCCGAGATGGATAATTCTCACATGTTGCACGTGTTACTCTCAAATCCTTCAGTAAATTCATGTGCAAGATCTCTTTCTTTTTGTCGTCGTCCACTATCGTCTGTACAAACAGTTGTCCTACTTGGTCAACAAAGTCTTGGTGTGTTTCAGCAAGGAGTGGTAAGTGTTTAGAAATCTCTTCCCACTCTCACTTCAAGAGTTCTTCAGTGAAGGTTTTCCTCTCTTCTTGACTACAGCTTCGGCTTTTACTTTGTTCTCGAGAAGGGTTCTGACTTGGGAATCATCCGACTAGATTTTCCTTGAATGCTTGTCGTAATTTTCTTCTATGTTCTCTTTTTTCTACAATCCTTAAAAGATCGCCTAATCGCTTGGTCTTGACCACCTTGTGGCCTCTTCTTGCCTTTTGTTTGGGTCTAAGGGCATTAATCACTCAAATCTAACCCAATTTCTTTAAAAGTAACGATGCCAAATGTTTATTGTTGTAGCTAATACCTTGAATCATAAAGTAACAATAAAGATGACAGTGTGTACAAGATGCAAGAGTAAAATACATCTTTATTCGCTCATGAAATTATTACAAAGAAGACTATCAAAAACAGTCAACCAAGGATTGCATTTGATCCCACTACATACTACTACCTTCCTTGATGATACACAATATATATAAAGGACCTGACATGTGCCAAGAGGAACATAGTTGTCAACCAACCAACGCCTATAACTACTCAAGAATGACAAACAATTAATACATTGTCAAATAACCAATATAATCAAACATAACAATAGGTATTGTACGCTGACTACACTCACCTCCTCTTCCAACACAGTCCAGTAGTTCAAAGGAATCTTCTTTGCAGCTCGTCGGACATATTTAGAGGATTCCCTCCATCTCTAAGTCATTATTCAAAGGCTAAGGACTCTCCTACTTCAATGCCACTTTGAGCCTACCAAACTCTTCAAGTTGCAGGTGCATTAGTTAGGGACCCTTCAGATACTTAGAGGACACAATCACAATTTAGGATAATCCACATGTCCTCATTAACTTTGCCTCAAATCCACAGATTCAACAATGGAGGAAGTGTACGATTCTTTGATAAGGAATCACACTTTAAATCAAGTTCCATTTTCTTAAGGGAAGGAAACTAGTATGATGCACGTTGATATGACAAGCCAAATAAGTTAATGATGGTAGAATTGATAAGTTCAGACTAATGGTATAGCAAAGCAAGCTACAGGAATTCAATCAAGAAAATGCCACCATGCTTTTGAGAAAAAATTAGGGAACAAAAGAAAATCAATGAGGAATAATCAATAGTATAAACAAGCTTGATGAACGACTGGGTATTCTTCATTTTTGCTTTCAACATGTCCACAACGGCGCTGAGGCAATTGAGAAGATCTTTGGAGTTAACAAACCAAAAAACGATGATAACCTCATTCATCCACAATTCCAGCTGCTTAATACAGCTAAAAAAATGACAAGTCAAACATCTATTTCTCAGTGACTCTACAACCTCTACTTAACAATATAATATGCATCCTAGCCAAGGTGAAGGCCATCCTAGATGGGGATGGCATGTGGAAAAGTGAATGCATGTTTGCAATAATCCACCAAGATGCATTGCAACACTAGGAACATAACTAAAGAATCCTAGGTCCTTTTTGTTCTTTTCTAACTGATCTATGCACTAATATTGCCATGTCAGAGTTTGCTTCTCTGAGAAGGCCACTTATTTCTTTCTTAATTATGCATTCTCAATTCCAATAGCTCTTTCTTCTCTTCACCTTGCTTTTGGTGTTTGCAATCTGCCCATATAAGCTCTTACTGTAAAAGCTTTTGTATTAATTTAAATAAGTTCTAACCTTCAAGGATTTTTTATTAAATTAACAGGCATATTACATTTACCAAGAACAAGGCAAATACTAAGAAAGTGCTGCTGGAATTTGTTGTGAGGTTTTCACACCATCGCCCTCTTTTCGCTTTGGCAGTAGGAGTAGTTGTCTCAAGTAGCTTTAGTTAGTGGAAATTTCAGAGTCCTTACGTTAATAGACTTAGTTTGATCAAGTCTAGATGTAAGTTCTTAGAGCCAAGCCAGTTGATGTCATGAGCAAGGATCCAATACTTAGTTAAGTGTTGAGAAGGTTGTTTATGTTTCTATACCAGGATTGAAATAAGCAGCAAAAGATCCAATAATGAACACAAAGACACATAGTTTATCCTGGGAAAACCCTTCACTTGAGGGTGAAAAAGCCAACCACACGAAAAAGTCCTTTATTGAATAATAACAAATGTTAGATACAATGCTCAGAACACACGCTGAGACTTTACGATGTACTCCAGCAATATTCAACTGCATACTAAGTTATCAAACCTTGAAGACAACCTAATAAATAATAATAAAACTTCACACAAAGCAATGATATATCTTGAATGTTGTAACATACAAGAACCAATCGTCTCCACACGGGAGACTCTTCAGTTGTTCACATGGAAAACTATCCATCTTCCTTTTAACGAAACTCTTCATGACTCCAAACGTGAGTCTCTTCAATTCTCAATGGGATGTCTCTTCATATATCCCGACAAGGGTCTCTTCATATAACTCCCGACGCTATATCATCAACACCCCCTCTTAGCTAGGGAATTATCTTTCTCGATATCTGAGTTACGAAGTGATATCCAACATGGCTACTCCCAGAGGATGGGTTGATCATGACTACTCCCATGAATGGAATAAACACAAGCTCACATCATGGAGTCACTCAATGTGATGTTGTAATGGAGTCTCTCACATGACATCCACCATGGCTACTCCCAGAGGGTGGAACAAGGGATTTCACCTCAAACTTCTTTTGCAAAGAAGAATGCATTAACAAGGGATTGCACCTCGAACTTCTCCCTCCCGAAGTAGAACTCATTAACAAGCGATTGCACCTCTAACTTCTCCCTCACAAAGAAGAACTCATTAACAAGGGATTGCACCTTGAACTTCTCCCTCACAGAGAAGAACTCATTAACAAGTGATTGCACCTCGAACTTCTCCCTCATAGAGAAGAACTCATTAAGCTCATAATAAGATCAACTGAATGTTGAGACTCCCTCTTAGCCGAGACTCCATATCAATAGGGGCCAGCGTTACAGGACTCTGCGAGTCTGTACTGGACTCTGCGAGACCCGACTTGCCTCGGGAATCCAGAGTTTAACTGACTCTGGACTCGGACTCGCCGAGTCCGTGGACCCTCTGGACTTGCCGAGTCCCGAGCCCAGGACTCTGTCGCGGCAACAGTCAAAAAAAGTTTAAAATAAAACATTTTTTTTTTTTTTTTGGTTTATATGTTATGTCTTTAACCTAAAAAGGTCATTCTATCACATGCAAACAAGGAGAGAAGAGAAAAAAGGCTTGAGAGAAGAGTATTGGGATTTTAGGAAAAAGATTGGCAAATCGATTGGCTCTCATAGATCGATAGTTGATTGTTTGTGCAAGTTTGTAGCTTGCATTCACACATTGAGAGGAGCTAAAAGAAGCATTTGGAGGAGGCATCTACATTAGAAGAGTTGCATTTCCATTTTTTGATCAATTTTGAAGAGGTAAGTTACATTTTTTGTGTTGTTTTTTGAATTTTTTACATTCATAAATCATATTTCGATTTCCATTTTGTTGTTTGTCTTTACATTTGTTCCATTTTTTGTTGATGAAAAACTTGAAAAGTAAGAAGCCCTAGTGTTTGATTTTTTTATTGTAGATGCTTATTTTTTTTCATTTATGATTTATTGCAGCAGCAACATAATCATAATGTCTCAGCCGGAGGGTAGGTCATCAACACCTCAACCTAAATATTATCCACATGCAGACCCTACTTTCGTAGCAAGAGATGAGGCTTGGAGACATGTCATCCCCGGCCCAAAAAAAGTAGTTATATGTTGGCATTGTCGTGTTCAATATAATGGGGGAGGTATTAACCGATTGAAATATCACCTTGCACGTATACCAGGGCATGATGCTAAGCCATGCCTAAGATGCCCTGAAGATGTTAAACATGAAATGCAAGCTCAATTAGAGGGATTTGAAGAGAAAAAAGAATTGAGAAGGAAGCAACAAGAAAAAATGGCAAGCGTAGGTAGGGATAACTCTTCATCTCTTCATTCTCCATTAGCTCCATCTAGTAGTGGTACTGTAAGTGTGACACTTGGGCCTCGGATTCGTAAGAATAAATCCACACTAGATTCTATTTTTGTTCCACGCACGACTCCGGGTGCCCAACCATCGCTTGAGAGCATAGGTTGGAATAAGGAGAAGCATGAGGCTGCAAAAATGGCACTTGGAGATTTCTTTTTCTTCAACAACCTTCCATTTAATGCTGCAAGGTACTACTACTTATTATTTTAATTTTTGTCTTATTTTTCTTACTTATATTAATTTTTAAAGTTGAAAGTAAAACTTATTTGTATACTTATTCTATTTCTGTTTGTTTAACTTGTTTTAGATCTCCTTATTGGCAAATTGCGATGGATGTTACTCTTTGTGGTCCGAGGTTCAAAGCCCCTAATGATGAGGAGCTAAAAGGTCCTATTTTGACCCAAAAGGTGGCTGTTGTAAAAGTTGCAATTGAAGAGCAGCGTGAGGTATGGAGGAGGAAGGGTTGCACCATCATGACTGATGGTTGGACTGATGGTTGGACTGATAGAAGAAATAGAACACTGCTGAATTTTCTTGTCTCCTCATCAGGTAATTGTAGATAGTAGAACTTGTACTTAGAAGTTAGTAGTAGAAATACTACTTACTAGTAGTAAAGTTAAAACTTAAACTATCGATTTAGTGACTAAGATTTTAAATTATGATTGTTCATTGTACTAAATTACTGTTTTTTTTCAGGTGCCACAGTGTTTTTGAAATCAATTGATGCTTCAGGGAGAACAAAGAATGCTAACTATCTTTGTGAGATAATGGAGGAAGTGATGAAGGAGGTGAGGAGAATGTGGTACAGATTGTCACGGATAATGCAGCAAATTATGTTGCTGCAGGTAAACTCCTTATGGAGAGGCACCCCCACTTGTTTTGGACCCCTTGTGCTGCTCATTGCATTGACCTCATGTTGGAGGATCTTGCTAAACTTCCATGGATAAAAACATGTGTAGAGCACAGAAGGAGTATTTGTAAGTTCATTTATAATCATACTTGGGTCCTCCACCTTATGAGATAGTTCACAAATAAAAAAGAGTTGGCTCGTCAAGGGGTCACCCGATTTGCAACAAATTTCATCATGCTTCAGTCCAAGGCCGCTTTGAAACGCATGTTTGTAAGTGAGGAGTGGACCGCATCATCATATGCGAAGACCAATGCAGGGAAAGACACAGATGATCGGGTTTTTGATGAGAGTGGCTTTTGGCAACCGATCAAAGAGATTGTGCAGGTAATTTTTCTTTTGTCCTCATTTCCACTTCATTTCATCATTTTTGTTCACACTTGTTTATGCTCATTGTTCATGTTTAAAAGTGAACTTAAACTTTACACTTTCACAATGATTGTAGTTCATAGAGCCTCTTATTGTTCTCCTACGAGTTGTTGATGGAGAGAAGCCCACAATGGGATACATTTATGAGGGCATGGACAGGGTGAAAGAGGCCATTAGATCTTTTTATGCAGGGAATCAGGATAAATATGGGCCCATATGGAATATCATTGATCAACGATGGCACAATCAGCTTCA
>MU225685.1:3832551-3848596 GCA_018584345.1 Thuja plicata | reverse complement strand
CACGAGACTTATGTAAGAAAAATCGGGCACTACTGATGCCAGGTAAAAATCTATGATTCTAAATTCTGATTTCTAATTCTCTTACCATTTTACATTGATAAAGTCAAAGTTATAGAATTGATTTTTAGATTTTCTTGTTTCAGATGCATGGTGGGAGATGTTTAGTACTACAGTGCCAAATCTACAGAGGATTGCAATTTGTATCTTGAGCCAGCGATGTAGTGCTTCAGGATGCGAACGCAATTGGAGTATGTTCAAACATATACACTCGAAGAGGCGCAACATGTTGGCAGTGAAAAGGTTGAATGATCTTGTGTTCGTTCATTACAACCTTCGCCTTCGTCACAGACAAATCTTAGGCACTGACACATCTCCTATCAAATTAGAGGAGGTTGATCCACAAGCAGAATGAAACACAGAGATTGATGATCCTGTCTTCAGTGATGAAGACTTGGAATGGGTCGATCAAGTGGATCGAGAGGCAGAGGTAGTAGCGATGGCAGAGGAGGAGGCTAGAGAGCGAGGAGACCCAGTGGATGACCCTGAAGCCTAGCCTGAGACTGACGGATCTGACTTCGAGGATGATGAGTATGAGGATGGGGATGATGAGGATGCCACTGAGGGTCAGCCTCAGACACAGGGAGAGAAGATGGCTGCACAATCTTCCATGACTTATCTTAGGCGTACTCGTAGGAAGACACTGGGATAGGTTGCTATGAGCCTAGTTTTGATATATGTTTTGAACTTTTGATTCCATGGATTTCATATTCCATGAATATTGTAGACATTTGACAGTGAAAATATTTATATTTCAGTTTCTAGTGTGTTATTTAGTTTAACAGTTTATAACTTTATACTTTCGCGATCTATGTAAAGTTGTAAACTTGTATATGTGTGCAAAGTAGCTTATATTTATCTCAATTATTGTGTATTTGATGTTAATTGACTAAATGATGCATAAAATGCTTTAAATCCTTAAAAATCTTTGAATTTCTTGGGTTTTTCGATTTGCCGAGTCCGGCCACCGAGTCTGAGTCCAAGGCCGATCTGACCTTGCCGAGCCCGAGGCTTGTAACTATGATAGGGGCAACATACTCACAGCTTTGATCATCACAATAAATAACTGATGACTTCAATGTTTGACCAAACAAAGATCTTTTGCAATCACACTGCTACACGAGCTTGTGATCCCATACAAAGGACTTGGCACTCTCCCTCTGTCACACAAGCTCCCTCTGAATCTTATTTCCTCCTCTTACAAGAAATTGATCATAAGACAATCTGAATAGGTTCTTCTTCAAGAGCCATCAACTTAGCTCAGGCTGAAATCTCTCATCATCCTTGTGCTCCTTGATTCATCTTGGAAGCATTTTAGAGAGATTACTAATAGTTCAAAGGATCAACTCATCCTGAAGAGAAACAAATGCTAGAAGCAAACATGATTCACTGTATGAATTAATAACTACAACAGATTCATGAACATCATTCAAGGGTATGAAGTACTTATCTCTTTATAGTCAAATCCATCTTTTAACATCTGCAAGCAGGTTCCATAGCCCCTGCGCAAGCCAGGCATCACAGCATGCGGGCTCCGAGTGCTTTGAGCAATAGAACCCATGTATACAGTCAAATCTCACAAAAGCACTGAGATTCAATTTGAATATTTCGAACCCCTCCTACTCCTCAGCCACCCTACTGTAGTTGACTAATTTCTCAAGCCCTAGGAGCATATTTCACACACAACAAACTTTATCTCCGTGGAGAACGCAGATTGCATCACACTGCCCTCCACCACCAATCAGCTCAGTAGATACTTGTTATTCGTTGAGTCTTCAATACGTATAGAACTCCCAGAACATTACCATATATATCAACATCATAATAAATATCTCACTCTACACACTCAGAAAATACATATAAACTTAAACAAATGATACTCCAATCAAGCACTCAGAACTTCCACGACAACACCAACGATTGAACCAATATATTTAACATAGAAACAATACAATCTAATTGCTGACAGCAGAATGAATACTACTTCTAACTCCATACACAAGATGCTTGCATAAACCTGCTTTGATACATGTTAATGTTTCTATACCAGGATTGAAATAAGCAGCAAAAGATCAAATAATGAACACAAAGACACAATTTATTCTAGGAAAACCCTCCACTTGAGGGTGAAAAACTCAGCCACACGAAAAAGTCCTTTATTGAATAATAACAAATGTTAGATACAATGCTCAGAACACACGTTGAGACTTTACGATGAACTCCAGCAATATTCAACTGCATACTAAGTTATCAAACCTTGAAGACGACCTGAAAAATAATAATAAAACTTCACACAAAGCAATGATATATATCTTGAATGTCGTAACATACAAGAACCAATTGTCTCCACACGGGAGACTCTTCGGTTGTTCACACTGAAAACTATCCATCTTCCTTTTAATGGAAGACTCTTCAAGACTCCAAACGTGAGTCTCTTCAATTCCCAATCAGATGTCTCTTCATATATCCCGGCGAGAGTCTCTTCATATAACTCCCGACGCTATATCATCAACAAAAGTTAACTTGGAGGTCTAGGTTTAGATAGGCAATGACAAGCCCGGATTGGAGGCTAAGCTTTAACACATTGAGGAAGTAAGTTTGGATTTGAAAGATGAGGAATGGAAATCAAAAGAAGCATGATGATAGATGAATCTTGGTGAGGTTTGAGATCAAGATAGGATGGAGATGATAACTTGTTTAAGTACGAATTTGACTTGGAAGACACAATGCAGAGATCAACTTTGAGAGTGAAAACATGAAGATTAGTGGCTTTGCAAGAGAGAAATGAGATGAAAAAGTGTGAAGAGAAGAAATGAATTCACCAAAGCAATGTGAAGAAGATCAACAAAGTGGAAGGCGAGTGCATGAAGTGTCTTGGACTTGTGTCCAAGACCAGCTTGGAATCCGACCTGGGCTTGGACAGGGTTGTCCAAGGATAGGTCGGATTTTGACCTGCCCTTGGACAGGGTGATCCAAGGACCCCCTGATTTCCACCCCCTTAATTGCGAAAGATTTTCATTCCTTGGGCAAGTATGTTCGAGGATATAAGGATTTGAGAACATGAAACATCAATTTCCCTCCCAAATCAATCTTGTTCAAGCCAACCAAAGGTATCAACTTTCAAGACAAGCATCAAAAATGGATTTGTAATGAAGTGGTGAAGACACGTTTAACATCAAATACATTATATGGTGGTAAGAAGATCAAATTTAAAAAGTGAAAATGAGATAAAGTGAAGAAGGAAGTGATAAGTTAAAGCGAATTGAGAACCAAGAAGAGGAGAACTAAGTATGACAAACTTGGACTTATGTCCAAGACTAGGTTGGAATCCGACCTGGCCTTGGACATGATTGTCCAAGCCAAGTCAAAATCCCGTCCTCACTTAGAAATCATGCCTTCACTCCTCAATCGATCCCCAATCGGAGTATGAGAATTTCTTAAGGACCACAAGTCTGATTTGAGGTATAGCAGGATCTATTTCTTCACTTGAAGTCACAGAATCAGACTTTCAAGACAAAGTATCCAAAGAGTAATCTCTGATTCCAAACCACAATTCAGCCTTGATTGATCAATTTACAAGCATAGAGAAGAATTCAAGAGGCAAAGTGAATGATAAAAGCATGGAGGAAGACAAGTTTGAAGTCTAAAACAAGAAGGAAAAGCGAGCAAGGTGCTTGGACTTGTGTCCAAGACCGGGTCGGAATCTGACCTGTCCAAGAACAAGTCGGATTCTAACCTGGCCTTGGACATGCTTGTCCAAGGTACTAAAAACTTCCACCATCCTTTCTATGAGGAACAATTTGGTCATGAGGTCAATTAGCCCATAAAATCGGTTTGCAAAGGCCTAGCTAAGTCAGCCTTGAGGAGAAATGAGGTAGTTTAATGAGAAATCAGATTGGGAGAATCAGATCTCCATTAGGAGAATTTCATACTCAGATCTCAGACTTGGATGAAGTTACAATCAGAACCATTTCATTCCAACCAAAACGTTAATTCAAAGTTCGAAAATGAGCAAGTGAAGGAAAAGGGGAATGGAAATTGTTTTTGCTAGGTGAGATGGAGGAAAGAGATGCTTGAAAAATCAAGCTCAAGACTTCATGCAAGAAGGTGGTTTGAGGTCGAGGATCAAGTGAAGATGTGAACCCAAGACAAAAATGGAGAAAAAAGAACTAGGAATGGGCAAGTCTACAAGTAACGAGGAATTATCATCAACTTGAATTCCCTTCGAGAATCCAAGTTCAATTGGATCAAGAGCAATAATCCAAGTGCACGAAGGACCTCATCATTTCAAGGAGATCAAGGACAAGAAATCAAGATTTCAAGATAAAAAGAAGATAAAAAATTTCTTGAAGATGAAACAACTTGAGCTGCCACAATCAATTGAAGGCTTGATAATGTTGAGTATTAAGAGATATTTACTCACCTCCATAATATATTGATCAAGTCCTAAGATACGAATGCTGAGGTGGTGCCCATTCATCTTCAACCAATCAGAAGGCTCCAGTTGCACATGTCCAAACACATTCAATTAAATCATGCCAAGTGTACATGTGGAGTCCACATAATGCTTCTACCTAACCTATTCTTAGATTGGTTAATCAAAGCAATATAATTTTCTCATTGGCCCACAAGGTGGTGTCCAATTGTAATTGGTCAGCATTTAATGCTTGTAGCTCATAGTTATCTTAGTGCTATGTTGGATTAATCTAGGCCATTGATTTTAAGTCAATCCTAGTCATCCATTGTACTTGGAGCCACTATAAAAGGGCAAGGCCTTGTCATTTGTAAAGGGGAGACTTGTTGAAATTGATGCTATTCTCGGATTGGTTAATCAAAGCAATATAATTTTCTCATTGGCCTACAAGGTGGTGTCCAATTGTAATTGCTCAGCATTTAATGCTTGTAGCTGGTAGTTATCTTAGGCCTATGTTGGATTAATCTGGACCATTGATTTTAAATCAATCTTGGTCATCCATTGTTCTCGGAGCCCCTATAAAAGGGCAAGGCCTTGTCATTTGTAAAGGGGAGACTTGTTGAAATTGATGCTATGACGCTGTCAAAGTAATTATTAATTCATTGTTGGTCTTCATGGTGGATTACTTGTATTATTTTTGAGTATTGCATGGTTTCTACATTTCCTCACTTAGAGTAGGATTTATTTATGTTGATTAGAAGTAGTGTTTAGTTGAATGGAATATATTTTGGATGTATCTTTGTAGAACTCGCCTAATCCATACCACTAGCTACTTGCTAATTATAAGTTTTCCTTGCGTGGTCAACTGAAAATTTAATGAGATTTACTTCGATTATTGCTTGCACATTGATATGCATCCATTGATGGCGTTAATGGAATGGTAATAGTTTGAACATCTTACATTTACCTTAGGAGATTGCACTAGCTTGGTGGAAGTCGATGGCAAAACTAAGTCTAGTAGAGTCACAAGTACATTCATAATTTCTTGCATTCTAAGAGTAGATTAAATCTTCCTAAACCCTTATCTCTTTGTCATTTGTTTGTTAGAAATAGTTGAAACAGTTGATATCCCTTGAATGAATAGCGTAAGTCCCTTTGTAATACTAGCATATCACATCATTACAACTGAGTGAGGGTCCACAACTAGAAGGAACCTTGGGGTTGCTTCATTTGATCACACAATCCATCTATATTGTTTAGAATATAGCTTCCTTGATCAAGAGAGAGTTTGTTGTTTCATTTAAAATACTAAGTATTCGATTTTGTATGTCGAAGTGGTCACAAAACTCACATCAACAGAATTGAGAACACATAGCCGAAGAAAGCAAGAAGGGGTGTTCTAATAAAATGCAAACCCTGACATTACATTATTAGAAAGCTTATTGATACAAAAGACCTTGGAGTGGCAGCTTCTTTGGGAAAATTACAAATACCACAAGGAGGGTAAAGATTAAGAAAGAGCTATAGGAATTGTGTATACCAAGGATACAGGGGGACGCGTCCCCTGCCCCAAAACCTAATGTCCCTATCCCCTAGCCATTTCGGGGATGGGGGGACACCGAGGGGACATACCCTTGCCATCCCTAATACCTGTTGAACCCTCTAAAATGCCAAGAAGCGTCCCCTGTCATTTGGGGAAGACTAGTTGTTCCCGAAATGGCTAGGATATGGCTAGCCATCCCCAAATGGCAAGTGGATGTTTCCTGGCATTAAAAAACAAAACATTAAGTTTTTCTTTAATTTTGTTTGCTTCTATACCACTATATGAGAATCAAAACAATATATTCAAATTTCAAATGTATTAGAATCAAATATATGAGAATCAAAAAAGCTATTCTAATTCCAAATATAGAAGAATCAAAACAGTTATTCTCATTTCAAATATATGAGAATCAAATATAGTCTGAGTCATGCCAAGTATGAGTCTCAATACTATGCTTGAAAACTTTCATTCTTGAGGTTTTTAATTAAAAAGATTCACTATTTTCTTTCTTTATATGATTGTAAGTTTTTTTTTTGAAAATGTTTAATATGTGCCACTGACCATAATGGTTACCATTGGATGATCCACTTTTGCCAAAGGGGGATAGTGACTCGGATGGTTTTGAGCCTTTGGATATTGGTAGGCAAAATAAGGCTTAGTTTCATAGACTGTCGTAATTTGAAGTTTTAAACCTTTGAATACATGTTTGAGACTTGTGGATATTAATAGACCATGGATTTTTTTTGTTTGAGACTACTATTACAATGCTTTATTGAAATTTATTATGCTGTTATACTACCACTCTCATGATTGTTTTACATATTGATATTTTTTCTATCAGTTATTGACATATCTCTCTCTTTCCCCTTCTCTCTCTCCATAATATATTAATATATTTAAGAAATTCATATATATGTATGTATGTATATGAATTTGTATACCGCCATCCCCTGCCGTCCCCATCCCAAAAATGTCGTGGAACATAGGTATATACATATCTAAGAAAGCAAGAAGTAGCATTCTAAGAGAAACAAACTTGGACACGACAATATTAGAATATAGATTGGCAGCAGCTAGAAAAAACCAAAAAAAGATCTAGGATTATTTAGTTGTCCTGTTGCATTGTCTTTTAGTGGGAAAAAAGTCATTTTCAATGTACATGGAACTAACAAGGTGTCCCTGTTAAATTGTGTCCTAGAGAACTATAATTATATATGTTAAATTTTTCATTGATGATAGTGGTATTGAAAGGGAATTTTTCTCAGTCTCATCCCCAGATTATATCCTCAAAGAAATAGCTTGTCCTAAGATATATTACCTTTTGAATAGATTCCTCATTCCTTGCATACAATATAAGCGGTATTTCCAATAAGAACTAATTAAAAACCACATTTCTTGAAAAGCACCATATTCATGTTTACAGTAGGATGCCTTTTCCACTTCCTGTTTCTTAATTGTCTTTGATAGAGGCTTCAATTCCATACCACTCAAACCATTTTCCCCATTACTTTCTGTGTACTGTCGACTGGCTCCTTCTCTGGGTATCAAAGATCAACCATTCTATTGGTACATTTGCTGCTGACAGTGCTATATTTTATCTATAAACCCAAAGTTATATTGCTATAAAATTATGTATTACTTTGTTTATGTTTGCCCTTCTCGAAATTTTGATCTTCCTAGATTTCTCATGGCCACCTTCTTGCAACCTTGCCAGTGGACATGTTTAACAAAGAAAGGTAATTTCTAGTTGAAGAAAAAAAGTAAATTACTTGCATATTTTATCTTTTCAAGCCTAAAAACTACAGTAAGTGTAATATTGCTGTACTAAAAGCAACAATTTTTTTCTTAACCCACATGGGATAAAGCCATAACTCTTCCATATAAGCTCTTACAGAAGACAAACAATAAAATTCAGATTATCGTAAACAACATATTTCCATTTTTGCTTCCATAATTTATGAGACTATTTAGTAAAAGACTTGTAGGGGATTTATCCATCTGTGATCAACAGTTCCCATTAGTAAAATTGAATAACCCATTCACAACAAAAGTTTGGCATTGACCAGGTCCATACACTCTTGCTACCTTCCAAAAAAATATACAAATCACAAAACATAAAATTCCAAGACTTTAGTTTTATTAGGTTTGGAACAGAATTAGCACCAAAAGGCTTAGAGAAAGCTATACATTTTATACGGCGATAGTAAGTTTATAGAATCCCACCAGAAGGAAAAACAAGTGCCTGCAACCACCTGAGAAATTGTCCACAGATATATCACAACGGGTATGGGATATACCACACAAAAAAGAAAGAGGCAGCCTTAAATTCCCCTCAACCTTGATTTCGAAACATTAAAAGAATGTCATCGCACAAAAATTAAAATCATACCTGAAGTACAAGTTTGAGCCAACCTGGAAGTCCATAGTTGTGATTGCGTATTAAGGATAGGTTGTCATCAAGTAACCCAATTGCTCCAAATGCCAGAGTTACTGTCAAAGCTCCCAATACTTCTATATGAGCACATCTTGTCCATAAACTTGCAATGACAAGCCCTGCCGGAACAAAATACAGTCCACCCATGGTGGGAGTCCCCATCTTAATTAAATGTGACGTCGGGCCTTCCTTTCTAAATATTTGTTCAAACTTTAACTTTCTTAGTAATGGGACACAGACACATCCTAAACATCCTGTTATGATTGCTGCAGCCAAGAAGGAAGGAGCCAAAAGAAATGAATGTACTGGTCTGATTATCTGCTGGGTATACCAATCAACAAGAAGTAAAAGACTGGTGATAAAAATTAATAATCCTGCAGTGATCAAGAGTCCTGGAAAGCATCTGCAGTTGAAATGCATGATTGTTTCGAATTAGCAAGTTCCAAAAACCACATTGATGTCTTGTGAGTGATAGAAAACTACAAAGTCAATCTGTAAACAACCACATTCTACGATAACATATGCTTGAATTAGTAATCATCATTCTGTGATGTGACTCTACCATAAGAACGATGCATAAGTTGAAAATCATCTCTACGAAACCCAAAAGCATGGATATTCTGAGCTCTTATTGATATTAACATTTAAGCAAACCTCTTAAGAGATACGACTAATAAAAAAACATGTACATCTCTTATGCATGTTTTAAAAGTCAAAAGCTACCAACTTTTTAGTATGAAATTTACTTCGAAGGGGCACAAACCTAAACAAAAATATGGATACATCTAAGAATGATAGAAGATATGATTCCATCTCAGAGTAGGGACATCAGTTTCATGAACCGTGATAGGCGTTTATTAGATTTCATGCATAGCATCTCTTCAAATTTTTAATGAATGATATTAATTATCTTTCTTAAAAACTGTTGAACTGCGTTCTAGTGAAACCAATATATTACATAAAAACTTCAGTTAGTAAAGGTAAATATAAAATCCTTGAAATATCAGTCCAAGCAAAATTGAAATAGGATGCACGACAAATGCAGGCATTCAACTCTAGAATTTACAGCCATCCTAAACCTGTTAATCCTTTACAGGAGGGTCATGCCTTTTTGCAAAAATCTTCGAACTAAAAAGTCATTCACCTCAGCATAGCTTTAATAGTTCATAATAACACTTTCGTTATCAGATTTTTGTCAGCATAAGAATGTTTACATGTGCAGAAATTCAAAATTTGGCTAGCCTTCCTCTCCAGCATAGGTTCTTTCAATATAAGACTTACACAACTCCAAAAGCTTACACCTAAATCATGGTTTCTAGGGTTAAAAAAACAAATGGGATGTAATCTTGGGCTTGCCAGTGTTTTAATTTGCACAGTCCGTTGAGACATAAAATGAAACAAATGTATGTCAAAACCGCTCTTTGAATTAAAGGGTAATTCCTTATAAAATAAAACTAATCTAAAGTTGGACACAATATGCCTGCAATTTACAATCTTTACAATATTTTTTGGGGCGGTTCACATCATATTAAATAAAACAAGAACACGTATTTTCATACTAAATAAAACAAGAATACGTATTTTTTTATTTTACCTAGGATAAAAGGCTAAAAGCTCTTTCTTTTCAATGCTCGACAAAGGATTTTATACTTTTTGACTGAAAATATATCCTAAGGCAGGCTTCCATTATAGAACTAAATGCAAAAGCTAAACAATACTAATACACATTTAGAATGAATAGACTAATACATAAACACATGATGGCTTTGGTAAAGAAAATAAAGGAGTTGGTACAAAGCCACAATATCCAACTTTGAAAAGACATGCAATACAAACCTTGTAAATTTGCTAGAAGTTATTTAATGTACCTCAACACACAACAAAACACCGCAATGGACACTTCAAAGAAAGATAGCCATGATAAATTCTATTGTATGAATAAACATTGAATTTTCAATTGATTATCACAAATACTTGGTGAACAGTAATTTCAACATAATGCAAGCATGAGAATTACCACCATTGATCGATTAAATTAAGTGCATTTAAACTTTTTAGAAATTTGTAAGAAAATAACTGAAATAAATTAACTGCACTTCTACCTTATCTATGGCCCTTACATGATGTGCAAGCTTTATTACAAATTATCTACTCCACTAATTTTGATGCAATTGCCAGTCCAACAAATGACTAATATATGACAACTATCCATGAAAAGATCTCATCGCTCACATGATGAGATAGTTTTCAAGCCAAAAATAGCATTAACTTTGATTAAAATTTGCAAACTTAAAACGCAATTCTTTCTTTAAAAAGTGGTGACAAGTAGACTGAAGGTGGCTCTAAATGATTCTAGTGAAGCTTTCATAGCGAGTCCTTTATTCCAATGAAGTCTAGCAAAACATTATGACAAAGCTGTAAATACTAAATCCTTAACAATTTATGAATCTTGGTGATTCGTATTACAACCCTCTAGTGAAGCTTTGAAAAATCACCTTACCACTTTCATTGTCGATGAAGCTTTAGGAGACTCGATATTTTTTAAAGTTATATTTATTCAATGAGCTTTGAAAATTCACCTTGCCACTTTCATTGTCGATGAAGCTTTAGGAGACTCGATATTTTTAAAAGTTATATTTATTCAATGAGCTCCCTACTTGAATATGAACTCCCTCTCATTTACCCATTTTTTTAATATCATCTTCTCTTCAGCTTGATCTCTAAAACTAGACTGAATCTCTCATGCAACTTCATTGCTGAAAATGACTTTTTATGACTTGAATCTCCAAAAAACACCAAAGTGAGAACATTTCTTTGCTCAAATAAAAATTACAATTTGGAAATTGGATTGATAAGCAAGAAATACACATTGAATGGTGCAAGCAGCAAAATAGAATATGTCAACTCTAAAAATCTTCAAGCACCATTGCTACAACTATATGCACGTTGAATGGTACAACTGCTGCCTTGAGATTGATAATCTTAAGCCCATGGCTCTTTACACCATTCAACAACTAATGCCTCTTCTTTTAAATTCAAAACTGTATAAGGACCTTTCTTTGAATTTGAAGTGATACCACCTAACCAATTGCTGAGTGTGGTGGTAGGGGTTCCCCATTTCTTTGCTGCACTCCTTGTTGAACTCCCATTCTTCTCGGCATCTTTAAGAGATGAATCCATGTCCTCCTTGGTCTGCTGCTGTCACACTACAATCTTCTTGTTTCTAGCAGTTACATTCACTTGAACAACTTCTTCAACTTGCTCTTTGTTCTTCATCTAAAGAGATATAGAAGCCACACATTCATTGTTAGAAAAATAAAAGTGGCTCATATTGAGCACCATTCAACAATCAAACTATTGGAACAAACAAACCTTTGACATCAATTTCGAATCATTTGAATCTGTTTAGTATGAAGTTACAGAAAGAAAGACTTAAGGATTGAACTGGACATTATACAAACATATAGGATGCCTTTATAAATTACAATAGTCACGAAGAACCAAAATATACTAGCCTACAGCAGATGAATAATAAAAATACAGAAGCCAAAAAAGCAGAGATGAAGCAATGTATGACGACCTCATCTTCCATCTACAGCCATACAGAGGACTGAAAATGAATAACAAATATACAAAACCCCAAAAAAAGAGATATAGCAATGTATGATGAGCTCACCTTCCATTTACAACTATACAAAGGAGTGAAGTGAAGAAATGTCATTTCAAAAACAAAAAGCAACAATACAAAAGTAAAAAAATTTGGTTCATTACCTTAGTGAGGTTTAATAGCCTCACCTCTAAATGCAAACCAATTCCTTTGTGCTAGCGTCGAGAAATACCCAAAAAGCCATTGCCAAAGGCAAGTGAAAGTGAACAGCTTCCAGTGCCAAACCAAATGCTGTTTCGTAAAAAAGAGGGTCGGAAGTGAGGTAGCGGCAGGAGATTAATGCTGCACAAGATTAAAGGCTCCATCATTTTGAGATCTAGCGTCATCTCAAACACCAAAAGAGTGCAAAGTTAATGTGGCGAGTTGGTAGAATGTGAAGCGACATGGGAAAATGCTACCATATTGGAATGATAAGTACCAACATGTTGTCGAATCCAATGGCATGGTGTACATGTACTGGATATATTGGGAATCGCCATCAAGGACCCTCGTGATCCATCTTCAATCAACACTTATAATGGCAATCAATTCTAAGCTCTCCTCATTGTTCTCCACATGGAAGATGATTTGGACACTCTTGAAAAGAAGATTTTTAAGTTGGCCACCTCACTACGTGCATGGCATATCTAAAAATCGGTTTGTCTCATTTGGAACTCCACGTGCACCCCGCAAGATTGGCTGCCCCACAATGGGGCCCTCTCCTCTATATGTAAAATCTCCATACCAAGTCTTAAGAAGTTTCCTATTATAGCCCTCTTAAGAGTTGCACGAATGTTTTATTAACATCGTTGATTTGATTATCTATTTATAAAATGAAATACGAATGATCTCTTCAACCCCACATTGATCTTCTGTGACACCCAAAACTTGCCCATAAATCTAGTAGACATATATAAAATGATAGAACTAGACATACCAAAATGAACTCAAACATTAGTTAAAAAACAATTGAGCCACAACATTACAATCAATAATCTTTTTGCTTAATATAAGAATACATATCTTCATAAACCAATTGACTACTAAAAAAAGTTATCAAGCCCTTTCTTCACAAAGGTTAAACCCTTTTTGAAAAATCCATGGCCTAGAAGGACCTATTGGTGGCCTATATAATCGCAACTTTTTATTTTACCAAGATGACTTGTGCTACACAACACAAAATATGCTACTAAATTTGCAACATCAATTTACATGTTTGGTCAAGACCCAATATACATAACTTGGCAAATATAGTCTTTGTCATGTCAAATTGATCGGCAACTTTTAAAATACAAGCTTCCCTCATCAGCTAAACTTTTCCTTCTTTAGGTACACACATGCTTCCCAACTTGTATAGAAAACCCCTTAGAGATAGTAATCTTCCTTCAGCTCACAAAAGTTGCATTCCTTAACCATTATTGAAATATAATTCCCTCGAAAAAATATCAACCAACTTGAGAACCACCCTCTACTTATATATTTAACAATTGTTGATGTATTAGCGTTGGGAGTTTCTTTCCCTCCTAAATAAGAAACGATTTCGGTTGATATATGAAGAGACTCTCAGTTGGAGAGCTGAAGAGGCACGAATTAGGAAACTAAAGAATCTTCCGTTTGGATGATAAAGAGTCTTTTGTGTGGAACAATGAAGAGTCTTCTGCGTGAAGACAAACGGTTCTTGTCTTGGCAATCTGAAGTTATATATATATCTCTTTGTCTTGTGCATTGGCAGAGTGTTAGTTACGCATTGTATTGCTGGTTCAGTTTGGAGCATTGTACTAAGATTTTTATTATTCTATCAATAAAGCATCATTTTTTGTGGCTAGGTTTTTTTTCCCCTCAAGTTGGAGGGTTTTCCTAAGATAAATGTTGTGTATTATTGTTCTTTATTTTATTATGTTTTGCTGCTTATTTGATTCCTGGTAAAAACATTAACATGGTATCAAAGCCACGTTTAAGCAAGCATCTTGTGCATGAAGATAGGGAGCTTTGAAGGTCGGTGAGGCTCTGCAATGGTGTTGGATGCCATTTTCAAAATTTCTCGTGCACCTCAAAGGAGTGTTGAAGATAATAGCTTCAGGAGATATTTTGTATTTACCTTTTTTGTCTGAGACAAGCTTCTATTCTCAGATTTGTTGGGTTCTATTTTATTATGTCGTGTATGAGCTTCTTCAATTCGTTGTTGTTGATCATTCACCTGCATTTGTGTATGTATTTCCTTATTCTCGCAATGACTCAGCGAATTGTTGAGTCAGCGTTAAAGAGGCAGCATATTATATTTTGGAGAGTATCTTTGTTTGGTGTGTTGAAGAGTCACACGGATTCTGGATGAAGAGACATTTGCTCTTCAAGATGGAGTTCAATCGTTTGGTATTTGAAAAGTCTTGCTTTTGGAGTATCATGTGTCTTCCGTGTGGGAAGATGAAGTGCCTTCCGCAGGAAATCTTAGAGTTTCTTGGTGTCACATTATTGAAGCGTTATTTTCGGCTTTCCGTTGGCTTTTTTTTTAGCGATTAAGGTGGAAGTCTATGATACCATGAGATTTCTACATGTTGTCGTGTAGTTCTTTGAAGTCAGACTTTCTTGGTGTTGTCGTGGCTGAAGCATCATGTGGAGTCTAATTATGGGCATATATACATATCCTGGAAGCGATTGCATTTGAAACAGGTTTTATGAATCATCTCTGCGAGAATCTGATATCCCTCCTATCGTGATTTCCATGTTGTAGTTCTGCGAAAGTATGAATGATGACTGTCATTGGTGATGATTTTCGATGAAGACTTCCTATCGAATATTGAGGTTGGGTGATCGTGTTTCAAAGAAGAAAAGGAAAAGAAGATGTTGGCTAGGATTGTTGAATTTGGATTTGTACCTGCCAGTTGCAATCTCTCTGAAATTTTGTGTAAATGAGATTCAATTCTTGAGGAAAACGTGTTTCAAAATCTTTTAGGGAGAGTCATGCAAAGTATGCATGCATCGTAATTTGGGGTTGACTCTCATAGATGTTTCAAAGCCCATCCATGCTTGACAACAGAGTTGTTTATAGCTTTTGGGTTGTATCAGATAGATATGTACTTGGGGGCGGCTTTCAACATTTGGATTGTTTGAAGAATTATGAACTTTGATGGCTATATCTGAATTCATGAGTCTTTCTATGAAAGTTGAAGATTCTGCCAAGAAACTAATATTCAGGAGATCTTGAGATGTGGTCAGCACTGATATTTATTCTAGACCCATTTCTGTGCACGAGTATGAAGCTGAGTATAGCTTGACGGTGATAGCAACGAAGGAACCGAAAATTTCTTGAGTTGTGTCAACTGGTTCATCTTCTTAAGCTGACATTTCCCTTGAGAAGAAGGTATTTACAATCATTGTATCATCAGTGATTCTTGCTGAGAGGGAGTCTTAGCAACTATGATTCTTGTTAAGAGGGAGTCTTAGCGTGATTCCTGCTGAGAGGGAGTCTCAACATCAGTGATCCTTGCTTGTAATGCATTTTTCTCTGAGACGGAGAAATTTGAGGTGAAAGCCCTTGTAATGCATTCTTCTCTATAAGGGAGAAGTTTGAGGTGCAAGCCCTTGTTAATGCATTCTTCTTTGTAGGGGAGAAGTTTGAGGTGCAGACCCTTGTTAATGCATTCTTCTCTGTGAGAGAAGTTTGAGGTGAAAGCCCTTGTTCCACCCTCTGGGAGTAGCCATGGTCCATCCACCCTCTGGGAATAGCCATGGTGGATGTCATGTGTGTTGGCTAAATATTTTGCAAGTCACTAAGACTACAACTTGCAAAATGTGTGTTTTAGGCAGCAGTATGTGAGATTACTCTTTCCTCTCAGCAATAGGGGAGGCTCCCTTCTTACTGCAGGTGGCTTCAAGTAGAACTGAACTGTAACACATACAGTTCACCTTGCAACAGTAATACCGGTGACTCGATGATTGACTTAAGAACAATCA
>MU225685.1:3782660-3829090 GCA_018584345.1 Thuja plicata | reverse complement strand
AAATTTAAAGATGGAGTTTGAAATCCACTTTGTATATAGATTAAACTTTCGATCCGTGTATCTGACAACAAAAGTCCACCTTTTAATCGATTTTAAACAATATGCAGTCTACCCAAAAAGGTCTACTGGAGAACAACGAAAAACCTTAGAAACTGAGTTTGACTAACCCAAAAGGCGCCTAAGAGAGCTCAAAATGAGCGGAAAAAAGAAGGCTACAGACCTAAGTCAAAAACAAAACCAGAAACGAGAACGCAAAAGCAAGAAAAACAAAGAAAGACTCAAAACTGGATGCTTTGTAAGAAATGAAACTGAACAAGAATCAAGGGATAACCGATTCTGTTAAGTAAACTTCTTCCAAAACACTGACAACTTAGAGAGAAATCCTACCAATCGTTTTGGAATTGCGTAGGGTTGTTCAATTTTGTGGATGCAAAATTGAGGACAACAATGTGAGAGACTCCGTGACTTAGCACTTCTATTTATTCACCCTCTGGAAACAACCATGGTGAACGTCATGATGAGATGACAACACCACGGTGAGTGACTCCGTGATGTGAGCTTGTGTTTATTTCACACATGGGAGTAGCCATGGTGAACATGTTGAGTGACTCCATGATGCTATCACGTTGAAAGAATCCGTGATAAATTTTGGTTTCTTCACAAATTGGTGTAGCCATTGTGGATGTCATGTTGAGAGACTCCATGACATGAATATCTGGAAAGATAACTCCCTAGCTAAGAGGGAGTGTTGATGTATTAGCATCGGAAGTTTCTTTCCCTCCTAAATAAGAAAGATTTCGGTTGATATATGAAGAGACTCTCAATTGGAGAGCTAAAGAGGCACGAATTTGGAAACTAAAGAGTCTTCCGTTTGGAAGATAAAGAGTATTCTGTGTGGAACAATGAAGAGTCTTCCACGTGAAGACAAATGGTTCTTGTTGTCTCGGCAATCTGAAGTTATATATATCTCTTTGTCTTGTGCATTGGCAGAGCGTTAGTTATCCATTGTATTGTTGGTTCAGTTTGGAGCATTGCACTAAGATTTTTATTATTTTCTCAATAAAGCATCATTTTTTTTGGCTGGGTTTTTTTCCCCTCAAGTTGGAGGGTTTTCCCAAGATAAATGTTGTGTATTATTGTTCTTTATTTTATTATGTTTTGCTACTTATTTGATTCCTGGAAAAAACATTAACAACAACATGAAATTGTTAAAACCATAGATTAAAATCACGCAGACTTATCGCCGATAAGTTGAGCCAAGTGCGAAAATACAAAACTTTCGCGCCGAAAAGTTATCGCTGAGAAGTTCGGAAAATATCGTAGAGCAATTGCCTATTTATCACCAACATATTAGTGATATTTTAGAACCTTATCGATTGCAGCCCGCTTATAGGGACTAATGGCCCCAAAATATGTATTTTTTATTGCAAATTGGTGTTTGGAAAGGAAAAAAAGGGTTTGGAGGAGAAAGAACGTGATTTGGAGCGTTTTAGAGCAATTTGTTGTGGATTTGAAGTAGATTTGAAGAGATTTTTCAAGCAAATTTGGATTTACAAGTAAGTTTTCAAAATTCTTTTTCTTTTTTTTAAATCATTGTCTTGTCTTTGTTGCATCTAAGTTTATACAAACTCTATAACAGCATTTCCAATGTACTCAAATTGTTTTAGAGCGTAATGAACAAGATCTAACACCATTTTTTAGCAATTTTTGCAAAAAAAACCATAGTTTTCTCAACAATTTCATATTTTCTTAAAAATTTCAAACCCTAACACTTTTTTGTGGTTTTCTTTCAAGTTTCAACTATGTTTTAAATTATTTAAAGTTTTAAACTAAATTAGTTTGTTTGCTAAATTTCTTTATTAAAATATAGTATATTAATTTGTGCCTTCAATTTCTATGTGTAGGTTGTTATTTCATTAAAATGGCAAATAGGGATAGCTCCACAACTGGGTCAGTTGCAGGGTCTACCAATGCCCCAGTAGACACATGTCCATCTGGATATGTAGGTGCGCGTCCTAAAGGGGCTAGAGATAAGGCTTGGAAATATTGCTTTGAAAGACTCGAATATAATATTGTGATATGCATAAAATGTGAAAAACTAATTAGTGGAGGCATATCTTGTTTGAAATATCACCTTTGAGGGATCACAAAGCATGACACAAGGGTTTGTGAAAACGCCACCAAAGAAATAAAGAGAGAGATGAATGCCTTGCTAGATCAGTTAGAAGTAATTGGATGCAAAATGGAAGAAGACATGGTGGTAATCACTCTGAAAAGTCTATCATCTTCCTATGAGCACTTTGTTGAGACTCTCAACATGCTTCAACTAATGTTGACTTGAACTTTTCCGATCTCTGCACAATGCTTTTACAGCAAGATCGTTGGAAACAACAATTCGGCAGTGATACCAGTTCATCTTCCAAAAAACAGGCCTTCACAGCCAAATCTCCATCTTCTCAATCTTCTCAGCAAAAATCCTCTGCTCTGGCATCAGAAGGCTCGAAAAAGAACATTCAGTGCAACTACTGCCATAAGTATGGTCACATGAAACTTGAGTGTCGTAAATGTTTAGTTGCACAGGCCAAGCAAAGTGGTTCACAGCCTAAAGAAAATGTAGCAGAGCACACTGAGTAGAGTGAGTCTGCCTTTTATGCCTTCATGGCTAAAAGACCTGCAAACCATGTGAAATGTCATGCCTGGTATATTGATTCACGTGCCTCAAACAACTTCACTCATCACCAGGATTGGTTCACATAGTTTCAGACGTTCTCAAATTCGATTATTTTTGGAGGGGAAGAGTACACTATTGTTGGAAAGGGCAATGTGCAGATTCAGTCTAGAGGGAGGAAATTGATTTTCCTCGTGTATTATACTCCTAGAATAGAACTCAACATTCTCTCAGTCAGTCAAATTCTAAGACATTCTCCTTGGCTAGATGTGACCAGTTCACATCAGTGCAATATCATTGATCAGGAGACTCAATCTATGGTTCTCGTGGGTATTGGGGATCATGCTCTATTCAGACTTGACTCTAGTGGTTCTCAGGAGCTTGCCACGGCCACCAAGAGCTCCTTTGTTAGTACACTCTGGCATTAGCTGTATGGGCACTTAAATGTGCACTATCTCTCTCAGCTTTTTCAGGAAGATCTTGTCATTGGACTGCCAGAGATCCAAACCCAGAATCTTGGAGTTTGCAAAGCATGTCAAGCTGGGAAGCAGCATTGGACTCCGTTTTCAGATGGCGACTCTTGGAGAACTTCTAAGGTACTACAACTAGTCCATGCTACAAATTTGTGGACCTATGACTACTCCTGTTACTGGGTCCAAGTATTTCTTACTTTTTGTTGATGGTTTCAGTCATAAAATGTGGGTGTATTTCCTTCATAAAAAATTAGACGTGTTTGTTTTGTTTCAAAAGTTCAAAGCATTTGTAGAAAGAGTCTGGTCAACATGTTGTTACTCTTTGAACTGACAATGGAGGAGAATTTTGTTCTTCTGCCTTCTCTCATTTCTGTGAACATGGCATAAAGCGCCAGTTAACAACACCCTACACCCTTAGCAAAATGGTGTCGTTGAGCAGAGAAACCACACGATCATCGAAATGGCCCGCTCTATGCTTGAACACAAGAGTGTTCCAAAGAAATTTTGGGTTGAAGTAGTCAACACTGTCATCTATCTTCTCAACCGCTCTCCTACAGTAGTTGTCAAGAAGAAGACTCTGGAAGACGCCTGGTCAAGTCGTAAGCCCAAAATCAGTCATCTCAAAGTTTTTGGCTCCACTGCTTTTGTCTGGATCCCCAATGCTAAGCGCACCAAGTTGGATGCCAAGAGTCAGAAAATTCTGCTAACCGGCTACAAGGATAATCATAAGGCCTACCATCTCAATGACATTGAGACAAATACTGTCTTTTCAGTCGAGATGTGGTTTTTGATGAGGAACGAGGGCCATTTAAGCTCTCCTCCACTTATGGATTCAGATCAGCCACTCAAGGCTCAAGACTTGGGTGTCCATCTTCCATTAGGTGCACCTAATGGGAGGGCTTCAACTATTCCAGCTCCGGCACCTCCACTGGTTCCTTCTCCTGCAGGATCACCTAAACATGCAGCTTTACCACCTGATTTTCCTCAAGATTCATCTGATCTTCTATTTGATGAACCTGATCTTGTTGCACCTCCTGCTTCTGATGTTGGCACTTCTACTCTCCATCCTAAATGGTGGGCTAAGACGATTAGAGATCTTTATGATGATGAGCTCATCAAGGGTAGAACTGCTCGAAAGAAGAGCAAACCTTCTGATTCGGTAAATTTTGCTCTCATGGCCAACATTCACAGTGTGTATGAGCCTCAAACATGCACGGAGGCTAAAGGGATACCTGAGTGGGAACAAGCTATGACAACTGAGCATCACAACTTGCTGAAAAATAACACTTGAGTTCTGTCAGATCTTCCTCCAGGGAAGAAACCCATTGGATGCAAATGGGTCTATAAGGTCAAATACAAGGTTGATTGTACTTTAGATAAGTACAAGACTCGTCTTGTTGCCAAAGGCTTCTCTCAGCATGAAGGAATTGATTACGAAGAGACCTTTGCTCCGACAGCAAAGGTAAGCACCATCAGATTAGTCCTAGACATGGCAGCTCAGTGTGGCTAGAAGGTCCATCAAATGGACGTCAAGAGTGCCTTCCTAAATGGTGAGTTACAGGAAGAGGTCTACATGACGCAGCCTCCTGGATTCAAGGTTGCCGACAAAGAACACCAGGTACTCAAATTGATGAAAGCACTCTATGGCCTAAAGCAGGCTCCTCGGGCATGGTACATGAAAATTGATAAGTACCTGACAGATCAGGGTTTCCAGAGGAGTCCTTTTGACTCAAATTTGTATGTCAAGGCTACCGGCGGTGATATCATCCTTCTGGTTATATATGTTGATGATCTGATAATCACTATCAGTTTGGCATCTTTGATTTAGGGAATCAAACAAAATTTATGCCAGTCTTTTGACATGACCGACCTTGGGCTTCTACACTATTGCCTAGGTGTTGAGGTTTAGCAACACTCTCGTGGCATCTTCATCTCTTAATCCAAATATGCCCAGTATTTGCCAGACAAATTCTAAATGCAAGACTACAAACCTGCATCTACACCGATGGAGAGAGCCTAAAGTTGTCAGCCAAATCTGGTTCTCCACTTGAGAATGAATCTGCATTCAGGCAACTAGCGGGCAGTTTAATCTATCTCACCGCCACTAGACCTGATCTCAGCTATGCAATGAGTTACATTTCCCGCTTCATGACAGCTCCTACTTCAGATCATTGGGTTGCAGCAAAGCACATCCTGCGCTATGTCAAGTGTACTTCAAACTTTGGTATCCTCTATGGACGAACCAAAAACCCTTGACTCATCGGTTACACAAATTCGGATTGGGGAGGCTTTGTTGATGACAAAAAGTCCACTTTCGGGTATGTCTTCAGTTTGGGCACAGGTGCTATCACTTCGACCAGTAAGAAGCAGTAGGTTGTATCTCTTTCCTCGACAAAAGCTGGATATCGAGGAACAGTCAAAGCAGCTTGTGAGGCGGTTTAACTTCAAACGATGCTTTCAGACATCCACATGCCTCAAGCAGGCCCTTCACCCCTCTTCTGCGACAATCAAGGGGTGCTCAAACTCGCCAAAAATCCAATCTTCCATGAGCGAACTAAGCATATTGAGCTTCATTGTCACTTCATCTGCTAGTTGGTTGAAGATGGATCCGTGGATTTGCAGTATGTTCCTACAGCGGACCAGACTGCAGATATTCTCACCAGGTCCCTACTTCTAGATAATTTTGTTAAGTTCAAGGGGCTCCTCGGTGTAGTAGACAGATTGACCATTAAGGGAGGGTGTTATAATAATATCTCCGTATAAATCTTACTATTTTTGTTTAATGGTCAATATTGTAAATCTTGTACATATTAGAATGTTTCTAATTCTTACGATTGTTTCATTATGGAAACATCATCTCTTTGTAAACTATAAATGAACGTCTTGTTCGTTCATTAATTCATCCAATATTTTACCAATATTCTCTGTAATATGGAGTGATTGGTTGTAAGCCACCAAAATGCATTGTGAGAGAGCTTGATCATTCCAAGATTGTATGTATTTGGTTGGGATTGAATGATGTGTACCCATTAGGCCCAAGGAGCAATGTGCCTAGATTGTGAAACTAGGATGCACTTAGTGTTGTTTGGATTGGATCCATTGTGAATGTGTTATGTCGTAGTCCTTCCTCTACATCAAGTTGTCTAAGAGTGGGAGTTTGAGAAACATGTTATCCTCAATTTTAGCTTGGCAAAATCATGGGATAGCCCTATAGAATTTTCCTGTTTTCTAGCATGTCCCTCTAGATACGCATTTCAAGGTCATCGTCGTCCGAAAATTAGGAAATTTTCCACCCTTGTAAAGTCAGGGTTTTTACCCAATATTACAAGTCGTACCATTGCATTGCTCACATGTAACTGGGTTTTGAAAACCCAATTATATGTTGCACTATCTTTGCATTGATAGATTGCAATTAGGTTTCAAAAACCCGATTGCAAGTTGTGCACCAACATATCCTTTGCATCTTCATATGAAATCAGATTTTTGAAACCCGATTGCAAGTTCTTCCCAAGATTGATATCACACATGCAATTGGGGTTTGAAACCCCGATTGCAACTCCTTTCCATTGCAAGTCACAGTGTTGTTCAGGTTCTAAGACCCGAACAAGTCATACATTTGCAAGTTTGAATCACTTGCAATCTGGTTTTCAAAACCCGATTGCAAGATCAAAGCATTACACCCAACACTTGCAATTGAACTTTGAAACCCCGATTGCAAGTAGCTCGCAAGTACCACAAAATACATCACTTGCAATTGCGCTTTAGAAACCTGATGCAAGGTGGAAATCATCCCAATGAATTGCAATCGGGTTTCTGAAACCCGATTGCAAGACACATTTTATATATCCTATTATCGACACACACATGCAATCGGGCTTCTAAAACCCGATTGCAAGCCATCCTTTACACATATGCAGTCAGGTTTTTGAAACCCAATTGCAAGGAAACTTTCCTTTTGCTAACATGCAATCGGGTCTCTAGGACCCGATTACCTACAAGTTCGAGCACTCCTAAAGTTGCAAATCAGGTTCTAAACCCGATTTGCATGATCTTTCCTTCTGCATTTGTATTCCGCATTTTAAAACTCGAATTGCAACTTCTCCTTGACTTAGTCAATTTTGACCCTTTATTTTCGGGTTTTTCCTCCATCTTTACATGGTTCTTGTCATGGATTTGTCCAACTCCGGGAATTCTTCAATCCATTGCTGCAACTCCATTCCAAATACCCATATTCACACATCAAAACCAGATGACTCTAAGGTACGAGCTACCAAGTGATAATATGAAGACTCTATTGGCAAAGAGTGTTGGCAACAAGTCGTGCCTCCGAACACTTACTTTATTTTCAATCATGCATTATGTAATTTTGTTTTGACATATTACATGTGAAAAGAAAAATTGTAATTATATATGATCTCAGCATAAATCAAAGTAAAGTAGGATTGTACTATGGAATAAGTCAAAATTAGTTGCATCTCTCGCACCTTTTGCTTGTAGCCCCTCTATTGTATTTATGAGGGTGCTCATTGTAAATAGGCATCTTTTGGCAATGCGACAGAACTTTGCCAATTTGGAAAGCACTCTAAAACTGGCACTATTGTGTTTCGGTTTGCTCGTGAGGTGGTGGTGACCTATTGAAAGAACGAGTGGAAGTAGTTGTAGAGTTATGGGGTGCAAACGTTAAAGCTAAGCTTGTTTGCACACCGGCACCTAGTCTTATAGAGCGATATGAGTACGAGCGTGGAATTAAATGGCTTATCATAAAAAGTGAAGGTAATTGAAATGGGGATTTTCTATAATGACATTTCAATTCATTAATGAATTAATATTATTATGTTTACAGGAATTCATTGAGAGTTTTATTTTATTGTGAAACTTTATAAAATTCACAAATTATAAAGAGGCAGTTACATCTCCAAGAAGTAGTTACAAGAAACTGAAAGGTCACGGGAGTATTCTATTTATGATGAAGTTTATTAAGAAAGACAAGATTATTTTTGGTTCCTGAAATACAAGAGAGACGGCAGTGTATTTTCTTTTTAAACACAACTTTTTGTGCAGGCATGTGGAGCCTGTGAGTTCTCTGATTTTATCAAGGAAAATAAAGGAGATATTTTGAATCTTTGTCCTCGTTTGTGTTTCCTTTTTTATTGTCATGTTTTTGTGTGATTTGCAATCACTCTTTGATGTTTCACCTGTTATATCAGACTGTGGAGGTGTTCATTATATGACTAGTGAGTCTTCAATTGTTCATATTATCTAAGAGGAATTGTTGTTTATCGCTCTGATAATCCTTTGTGGATTTGGAGTGGGTGACTTGTGTGTTGTTTGACTTCATTCCTTTTATTCTAAATCTCCAAATCGCATTTGTAGCATTTTTATGTGCAAATATTAGCATGCCTTACCTGCTTTTTGGTTAAAAGCATACCCTAGAAAATGAAATTATATTTTACAAGGGAGCCACCCCTCTCAAACCCAGACGAAGATCACCAATGCAATGGTGATCTCTCCAACTATTGGTAGGATTTGTCTTTATTTGGTGGGCAAATGGAGTTAAGATCCAATAAATTTTTATGAAGACAAATCTGTTCACTAATAGATAGCAAATTAAAAAGCAAGGAAAACACAAAGTTTGATGGCTAGGACCCTATCAAATTAATGATATTCTTGGCGTAGCATTGACTTAAACATTATCATCAAAATTCTGAATAGAATTGACTTGAGGGCAAGTCAAGATTTAGAAAGGGGGGATGATGTTGGCAGGAAAGATAAACAATTCAGACAAAGTCTAGCAGATCCTACTGCATCTTGTTGTATCAAGTCCACGAAGCACGAAATTAGGAAGATGGCATCTAGGATAGAGATACTGTCTACAGGTCACGTCCCATCCCTTAGATATAAGTCTATTGAAAGATGTAAATGACAGGAGGTTTGTAGTAGGAGATAGATATGAACTGTATATAGAAGAATATAGAGGAAGATATATGATGTATAAGGAGATATAAGGATGTATATGATGTACTGAAATGATATAAATATTTTGGAGTGGCATACATGATATGTTATCTGATGTTCTTTATGCTCTGTTAGATAGATAGTCTCCTACCCACATCTCACCCAGGTTCCCTTCACATGGCTGAGTCTGGGGTATAAACTACAACACTGAGAAAGTACTTGGGGCTCAAAACTCCGGTCTTTGTTCCCCAGATTTCTTGCTAGCACCTACCAGAAATTAAAACAAAACATTTTTTGGGTGTTGCAAGATTGCTCTTACACCTTTGGATGCCCTTGCATCGATTTCCATAATCCTTTCCAACTAATCAAGCCCCCCAATAGATAAAGAAATGCTTGCATATCTTCTTTCAACTTGACGAATCCAAGTTGATCATCTTGAGGCATACTTTCTGTTCATTTTGATCATACCTTTGACTTCTTTCTTCCTCTTCTAAGTGTATATCTCCTTTTATAAAGGAGCTAACTCACATTTTCTACTCGCATTACTTGTTTTATGATAAACATTAATCAACAAAATAGATCGCACTGCTTGCTGCAAATGCACACAACTCCCTAGCACACTTTTCAGCTAAGAATATCTCGGTATCTATGTGAAGGGATCAAAAGAATCACAATGACCCCTTTAAGGTATATGTACACAATTCAACAAGGACAGTAGAAAGCCCAGAACCTAAAGAATCGAAAGAAATACAAATGTTACTTTTCCTATTAATCACCCTTCAGCAAAACTACCACACTTCTAAAGGTATTGCCACCCAATTGGAAAAACCACAATGACTTATTCGGAACCACCTTGATATTTTCAAAATTACATCCACCATTACACATTTGAAACCACCAAACTGTTGTTTATGGCAGTTGTCATTGATAAATTTGCACCCTGTTTCTTCTCTGTTTCTCAGGGACCTACTTGAACTGAATTTGACTCCAAGGTATCTATAATCTCAAAGTCATCTGCAATCTGTAGCTCCCCTGCGCATATTCCATATATCATTTTCTTGCCAAGAATCCTCGCATCAGGAGTGAGAATATTTAAAATCACATTCTTATGCTTCAGTTTCCATCATATACACATATCGTACATTAATATCCTACAAATTTAACCATTTTCTCCACAAAATAGGTGTTCTACGAAAGTATGAAGGTTAAATTACAAGGGCAATTATACACAAATATCAAAGCCCATATCCAACGATTAAATTAACATCAAATATTTGATGAATCATTTATTATTCTAGAAGAATCCAACATCTAATCTCAATATACAGATGCAGGTGAACCTCCCAAAAGTAATTGTTGAACCATTTATCCTACCCCCTAGCATTTACTTTTAGCCAACACCCAATTAGGTAGAAAAAACCCTATTCTTAAATAAAGATAAGTGAAACTCCTGAACATTCACCATATGCAACGCTGAGGAGATTCCTCCTGAGATTAGTTGTAGTCCCGGATTAGTAGAATTGTCTGGCCATCTGTGATACGTCACTGAAAATTTAATCTTCGGCCAATCTTTGAAGTTGGGTTTCCTCACCAGCGCTGCCTCACTAGCTCAAATTCCGACACAAGAAGTGTAATTTGAATCTCCATATCTAGGGAAGATTATGACCTAAACTTTTGATATCAAAAATTCTAGCACTCATTAATACCTTGCTAGACGGACGGTTGGCTTATCTGGAACCACCAAGCGGCCCTTTATTGAGTTCTCTGAATGGCTGACATCCCGTACGAATTCAGCATCGTTAGCAGAGCTGATGACAACTTCCTCTTCCGAAACACTTGAAGAAGCCTCAGCCATTCCTGATGCACATTCCAATTCTTCACTATCACCTGCAACCTGAGATACAAACCACCGAGTAGTTCAAAAAACAACAACCAATTCTCAGATACTAATCTATTTTGTAGTTTCTAGTCACCCTAAATTTATCTGTTTAATATAAATATATCAAACTAAGCCATCTCTGAGCCAATTTATTCGTATACAAGATATTATCCCTCAAACAATAATTCAAGAATTGTTGCTCTGAAAACATCTAACATTGTTTAGTGGCGGCTTACATCTGGCATTGCATTTATTCTGAGCAAGCAGTTTCGCAATTCCAATCTGGATGTCAAGTTTTGCGGTCTCAATTGGGTTTTGTGCACAACCCATTTGCAGTAAAACACCTACTCCAATCACCAAGAAAAATCTAATTATGGCCATTATATTTGATACACCTTGTGCAATACAATGCTACAAACTTAAAACATAAACTAACCATCCTCGCTATTCAATTGGCAGACAACACTGTACGGCAGTTCTTAAATCAAATATTTAAAATAATAAAGCCTACAGTTAATAGTCACATTCGAATACGACTTCCCTGCTCACATGGATTTCTCTCTTGCCAAATAAATCTCAGATTATAGACTGACCTGGTTTGTCTGAAAATGGAAACGTGATCTCAACGAGAATTTTGAATAAGCTGAAAATTTCGATTTTTGGAAGGCTAATCCTCCTCTGAAGGGTAGCGTTGAGCTAAAAAACATTCTTAAATAATCATAGACAAACGTTTACAGGGGATTTTATAGATTTTGAAAAAAAGTTGTTGTGGAATTCGTGCAACAAAGCCATGAAAACAAACATTTGTTAGGATTTTATAGACTTCGAAAAAAAATTGTTGTCGTATTAATGCGAGGAAAACAGGTAATGGATATCCTATTTAATTTGCAGAAGGGATGGCTTTGATTGTGTGATTTTATTATTTTGTTGATTGATTTTTTTTTAAGAAATTATAATATTAAATATAACAATAATAGAAAATAATTTGGAGTAATTAAAATTTGATATATGATGTTTTAATTCAGCTAAAAACATTATGTAAAAGTGGGTTTGGAGCAACGGTCATGGTGGAGAGGTGAAGCAACCAGGAACCTTACATGAGGCAAGGGTTTTCGAAATATGGTGGTGCACAAGCAAGATGGCCTTTCAGAAAGAGGCGGTATGATGCAAGGTTTCAAAACAAGTCATGGCGTCCATCAACTCAAGCATGGAAGGTTCTTGCAAACCCTAGGGCACGCAGTTTGGAGAATAGTAGTGGGTTTCAATCTCAGCATGACCAAAATCCAAGAAACAACTTGGGTTTTGCGTCGATGCATTATGGACCTTTGATTGACTTCAAAAAGATTGAAAAAAAGTTCTGGAGGCCAAAAAATCAGGCTACGAATCAACTAGAGAATGAGGTATGCAAAAACTAGGAGCACTCTAAGGTGATTCTTTGTTAGTCGATAATAAGGAATGGTCTAAGTCGATGTGTTTCTACAAGGAAAAGGCTTTTTTCATGAAATGGAGTGGGGATTGCCCTGCTTACTCGAGAGTAAGATGGTGGTGTGATACTTTCTGGAATAAAGATTGTACTCTGAAAACCCTTCCAAATGCTTTTTTACCCGGTTATTTGCCCTACAACAAGGACAAAGAATGGATCCTTAATCTTGGGTCTTTCCTCATGGGTGGGAAAGGGTTTTACATCAAAGACTGGGCTCTAAATTTTGACCCAAAAAAGGAAAAAGTTAAGGAGGTGTCGATTTGGATTCGACTTTACAATCTTCGTCATGAATACTTGGACTTAGAAACCCTCAAATGCATAGGTAATAAGTTGGTTGTCTTCGTGAAAGCTGTTGAGGTTTTGGAAAGGGAAGAATATAGCATGTATACCCATATTTGCATTCTTTGGCAGGTGACCCACCCACTTCGAGAAACTGTGGAGATTAAGACAGGGGAAGGTATTTGGAGGCAAACGATGGAAGTTGAAGACATGTTGGAAATGTGCACAAACTATAAAGGAGTTAGACATTCGATGGAAGAATTCCTCATAGATGGTAAAGGGAAAGGTCTGATTCAAAGTGAACTGACTGAGGCCTTAATCAAATTAAGTGAAAAATCTCTAAGGGAGGATTCCTAGGCTCCACCAAAATTCTCTTTACCCATAATGCTTCATTAGGGAGACTTGGCATTGGGGAGGTAGGTCGGACTTTAGATGTTGGCCTACATAAACAAGAAATTGATTCCTTGTTTAAAAATGATGGAAAGAGTTTTGTTTAGGTATCCCTGAAAGACCCTGAAGTAGAAAACCCAGTGGGTATCTCTCCTTTGAGAGGAGAGTTGATGCCAGAGGAAAGCTTGGATTGTGGAATCGTGGAAGTTTAATGCAACGCTTGTCGAGAGCAATCTCACGTGTGAGTAGGGTGTGTCTGCTCTTCAAACAACAAGCAAGCTCACCGAAGGTGTACAGTTTGAGGATTTGCATTTTTCAGGGAAAAAATAGAACTCATTATCCCCTACGCGCAATACCCACCAATCCTCTACCAGGAAAAAGATCTCTGAAAAAATTATGCAAGCACGAGCAAAGAAACTAGGTGATGAGTTAGTATCAATTTCCCCCTTAGGTGGAAAAGTTTATGTGGATAAGGGAAGCTTTTCATATCAGAATAAGGGAAATTGCTTTAACGAGCCTTGTGAGGTTTTGGAGGAAGGTCATGAAGTCTTTGAAAATGCTGGGGAATGTGAAGATGCAGATCCTTAGTATAGGGATATACAAATTTTCCCAATAAAAAATTTGGAAAGCTCATTTGAAGAAGCTAGAGATACTGGTGAAAGCCTTGAGGATATGGAGTCAGACTATGTCTCAATTGATGAATTTCGGGGTGAAGATGAGTTGGGTCTTAATGTTGATTTGGGAATCCTTGAGAAATGAACCCTGGACCAACTAAGCTCAAAGGGATAGATAAAGAATCTTTTAGCAATTTGTCTCACTTATGGAAGTGTTGTCTTATTGATGCAATTGGAGCTTATAGAGGTCTGGGGTTATGTGGGATAATTCTGTTATGGAGATCCAAGTGATCTGAGAAGAAAGATCCTGGCAATGTTTGAGTATTTTTTCAAAACAATTGATAACGACTATCTATGTAATTAATGTGTATGGTTTGAATTGCTTTGCTGGGGAAAAAGCTCTTTGGCAAGATTTATAAGGAACTTTATCCAACATGGGAGAGACCATGTGCTTATTGGGTGGATATTTTAATGCAATACTTTGACCCTCGGACAAAAAGGGTGGTGTAGGCTGGCTTGGACAAAGTGAAAAGGACTTTAGTGCTTTTGTTACAAAAAATGGGTTAATGGAGCTCCTTTTCAAGAACGGTGAATTCACTTGGATAAATAGGAGTGGATTTCTAAATATTGTAGAGAAGTTAGATCTTCTCTTGTTGGTAATTGGGTTGAATCACATTGGAGTTATGAAGCGGAAATTTTACCAATTGATGGCTCATATCATTACCTGATTAGTGTTCGGATACATGAAGAGGTTGCTCCTGACAAGTGCTTGTTCAAATTTGAGGCCATATGGTTTCGAGCAGATGGTTTTAAAGAGATGGTGGAAAATACCCCTTTTAGAATAGATAACAAAGCCTTTATCTTTTTCAAGAAACTACAATTTCTTAAAGAGAAGTTGAAGAGATGGAATAGGGAATCTTTCAAGAACATCTTTGTTGAGAAACTTCATATGGAGAAAGAATTGAACATATTGCATGCTAAAGTGATTGAGGGTGGGATATCTGAAGAAGATTTTAATAAGGAAAAGTCCTTAAATTCACAGTATGCAGAAATTCTTTCAAGGGAAGAGACTTTTTGGTGTCAAAATCGTGGGAAACATGGTTGCAAGAAGGTGACCGCAATACAAATTTTTTTCATAGCTCAGTAAAAGTCAGAAGATCTATAAATAAGATCTTTTCTATTAAGGATGTGAATGGAATTGTTATCCAAGATGCGAAACAAATTAACATGGTGACAATTAAGTATTTTTCAAAAAAAAATCAATGTTGCTCAGGGTGATTTGATTCTAGATCTGGACATCTTGGATGTTATTCCCCCTTGTATCTCGGAGGCCCAACATCTTATGTTGATGAAAGAGGTTTATTTGAAGGAAGTGAAAACAACACTTTTTAACTTGGGGGGTGGGGATGACAAAGCTCCTAGGCTGAATGAATTCCCTGCTTCTTTTTTTTCAAAAGTTATGAGATATTTGTGCTCATGTTCTTTTGGAGGTTGTTGAGGAGTCAATGAAAGGTGGTTTTGTTTTAAAGGATATCAATAACATCTTTATTTCTCTTATTCCAAAATGAGTTGAGGTAAATTCTTTTGAGGATTTTAGGCCAATTTCCTTGAGTAATATTATTTATAAAATGATCTCTAAGGTCATTACCAATATAATGAAATGAGTGCTAGAGTTAGTAATCTCCAGTGAACAGAGTGGCTTTTCCCCAAATAGATCAATTTTAAAGGTGTTATTGTAGCTCATGAAGCAATACATTCTATATGAGTGGAAAACATAGAAAGAGTGATAGTCAAATTAGACATTCAGAAGGTGTATGATGAGGTAAATAGACACTTCTTGTTACAAGTCTTGAGCAAATTTGGTTTTGGTACAAATTGGGTTGCTTAGATTGAGGGTTGTATCAGTACCCCTCGTTTCTCTATTTTGGTTAATTGTAGTCCCCAAGGTTTTTTTGAGTCAAATATGGGTATAATGTAGGGTGTCCACTTTCACACTTTCTTTTTATTATAATGGTTGAAGCCTTAGGAAGATTGATCTCCAAGAAGCGTGGGGATGGTCTGTGGAAAGGAATCAAAGTTGTTGATGGTTTAGATCCTATCTCACACTTGTAATTTGTTAATGATACTTTTTAATGGGAAAAGACACTCTTAGAGAAGCCAGATTGATGAAGGAGACTATTGATAAATACAAAAAAGCTTCAGGACAATGTATCAATTGGAGAAAATCTAAGATTTTCTTTTTCAATACGGCCATAATAAGCAAAGGGAAATTTATAATATTTTAGGTATGATATTGGGAACACTGTTAGGGAAATATTTGGGTATCCCTTTGTTTGGATATGCTTGTAGGTTTGGAGTATGGAAGGACTTGATTGATTGTTGTCTTGGGCATTTGGATGAATGGAAAAGTAAATGGCTGACTTCTGTAGATAGAATTTTGATGTTAAAATCAATTATTTATGTAATACCTATTTTTTCTATGATGTTTCTAAGGATCCCTAAGAAGGTTACTAGATGTATAGGTCAAAAGATGAGAAAATTTCTCTAGAATTGTGCCATTGATTATGATAAAATCCATTATTGTCTTGGGACAAAGTATGTAGAGCTAAGGTCAAAGGTGGAGCTAGTTTGAGAGATTGGCCCAAACTATGAATGAGGCACTAGGTGAAAAACTAGTCTGGAGTATTTATGCTAATCTGGATCAACTTTGGGATAAAATTTTAAAAGAAAAATATTTGGACTCGATTGATGATTATAGGATTTTTATTATTTGAAATCCTCCTCAAGGTTCAACAATATTGAAATTCATTATTAGTTGCAGACCAATGATCACAGACCATATTACTTGGCAGATTTGCAATGGCGGTAAAACTAAGTTTTGGGATGACTCTTGGGAAGGTTACACTGCCTTAAAATAGAATAGTGATTTGTACGACCTCAAACGTTTTTTCACACAAAGATCGGGTGATAAAGTTTGAGACTTATTGAACTTTGACAGGGAGACCTTGGGAAGGAATGGTGTTGGAAGTCTTTTAATAATGAGGGTTTATCTATCCACCAACAAAGCCTTATGAGGGATGTTTTCCAAAAAAAGAAAGTTTGTTATTTCTAGTAAGGAGGACAAAGTAGTGTGGCGTGGTTATTCAAATGGTAGTTGTTTTATTAATATTGGCTATCAACTTTTAGATGGTCAAGCTAGAGAAGATCATTGGGCAAAAAAATTATGTTGGGGCAAAGAGTGTTTACCAAAGGTAGGAGTGTTTGCATGGTTAGCTATTAGAGGAAGGATTCTTACATGGAAAAGGAGGAAGAGAATTGGCTTCATTGGGCCCTTAAGATGTATGATGTGTGAAATGGTAGAAGAAATTATGGATCACCTACTTCTACGATGTGCGGTAGCTTCAGAATGTTGGATAATGTTATTATCACCCCTAGGATGGCAGGGCCCTCTTTACTAAACTCTGAGAAAAGTATTTGAAAGTTGGTCAAGTTTTGGTAAGGCTTCCACACTTTCTAGTGTATGGACAACAACCCCATCTCTAGTCATATGGGAGATATGGAAAGAGTGGAACAAGCATATTTTTTTGGACAAAAAAGAACCCAGCAGAAGGCTACTTAACAAGACTAATTCAGTGATTGAAGAGGTGCTTGGAGTATCAACCTCAAATTCCTTTAATCCCCAAGGTCCTTACACTTTGGAAGAAAATATATTTCAAGAAGTATGGTCGGGAATTAAAATTAGGCCAATTAAGGGGCCCAACTAGGTGAATCCAGATTTTTTCTCTAAGGAGGTGGAATGGGAAAGAACTGTCGAGGGTTGGATTAAAATCAATTTTGATGGAGAAACTAAAGGTAACTATTGTCACAAACGTTTGCACCATTTTTTAGGTGAGTGTGAATGACCTAAACAACTGTGTAAAATATGGAAACAACCTCCCAATTGTGCAACTTGAAATGTGAGGTTGAGTCTCAGGAGAAGATCGACTTCCTTACAATCAAGATGCACGTAAACTACAACTATGTGTGTGTGTTTTGTATGTCACAAACCTTCATAAAACCTTAGTTTAACATACTTTCGAATCAAATAAATAGATCTAACGAGTTAAGAAATTCTAAATGAAAGAAGTCAAGAACATTCTATCGATCTCTAATTACAAGGATTTGAGGTATGCTCTCAGTTGCATTATGATCCTCAAATAATAACCTATAAGACGAGAATATAAAGGTATGATGTATGATGCAAAATTGATGTAAATTGTTATCCTAGATGATGAAAACAACTAAATTAAGATGCAATTATCTATTCTAACAATGATTGAATGAATTCACAAGATGCAAACCAACATTATGCCTTTGCTTCAATTCTCGTGGATGCACAATAGAACATTATACACTTGCTCTACGTGAAGGTGGATGATGTCTGATGCACAAACTAGCATTATGTAGATGCTTTGATGTAAGTTAATGGATGATTTCCACTAAGAATGTTTACTACTTATAGGATTTCCTAAGGAATAGGGGGTAATTTTAGATAACCATAGTAAAAGGATGGTTGAGGTCAAGGGTTAGTGATGTGTCCCCTTTGAGTGGACAAGATTGATCCTTAAGATTGAGTGGTCATGATAGCAAAGCCTTTTGTTGATCCATGTTCTTGTTTTTCCTATTTTCTCAATGGTTGATTGATTTTTCATCATGTATTGGTGGGTGAGGGATATTAAGATTTAATTAATTCAAAAGAATTAATTACTTTAACGAGGATTGATTTATTGAATTGAATTTAATCAAACGATGAAATGTGTAATTAAATGATTAATTCACTTACCTATCTATTTTATTTATTGATTGTAATTAATTCAAAATGGCTTGTATTTGATTGATTTTTTCGTTGACCATTTTTAGGTGTATACAACAACTCTTGAGGAAAAGAGGAAGAAGGAATGCTGAAAGGGAAAGGAGTGATGCACCAGATTGAATTTGGTTACTCTCCTTGCCTATTAATACACATAACATCAATAAAACTTGGCCTACATAGACCTTAATTTATCCTGATGCAGAGCCCAATCACATCACAAACAACTCAAAACCATCCTTCAAATGTGTTCACAAGTTTACAAGCATAAATCAACTCGTTGAATCCTTCACTAGGCCTCCTTGTTCCTAACCGGTTCATCCAAAACTTGATGCAAACCCATAAAATGGTTTGAAAACCTTTGGGTAGGCTTTAGAAAGGTCTAGGAAATCATTTCCATCCAATTCATTCACTGGTTTACTTTCCATAACTACTCCATATGTGGGTTGCTTCACAAAAATCTCTATCCCCTAGTAGCCCTACCTAGAGGTTTTTTAGGCCCTAACTCTCAAATTTTCCAAAAAACTTTCCAAAAAAATGTTATTCAAATACACATTTGGGAGTACTAAAACATATAAATAATTTAGCATGGGTTACTTTGTGAAGTGTCGGTTACAACTTTTTAGGGGGGCAATTAGCCCACTTTTACAAAGGAAGTAGTCTCAAAATATCAAACAAAACACTAGAACCAATGGGGAATAACTTCTCCCATGTCTAAACCACCAAATCCACAATTAGATTCCATTGTGTACGACCACTAAGTGTCCTAACTCTCAAACCCTCTCCTTTAGGCTATGAATATGAGGGTTTTCAAGGATCTCGCACTTCCACATCTATCCACAAACTAAAAAAACTATAATATAGATATCAATGATGCAAAGCTATGGGGAATAACATTCCATCACTTTCTTCAGGTTCAATTAACTTCACCCTCTCTCCGGTGCAACACAATAAATAGTAATTAACTCCTACATTCCAAGCTTAGAAATAAATGCAAAGACATCTCCTTCACAAAAAATGTATACATGAGCAACCTTACTTCAAACTAGATCTAGATATATATACATACATGTATGTGTTAATTTATTATACTTACCAATTTTGACCAATCGTGAAATATGATCATAATTAGTATAAATCAAAGGAATGTCATTAAATTTTTCATCTTTATCTCCATCAACTATATCAGTAACAACAAGTGGCACCACATTCCATGCACCTACATATCCACGTTCCTGATTGATGCATTCTGAATAATTTTCTGCAATGCAGCGATAACAAAAACATGAGTACTCCATAGTGTACAATGTTCAATTGTGATCATTTGTACTCATAACTGAATGCAAATATCATGTCTTCTCTATCCTCATGCAACCATGCATAGTTTTTCTATCAACACATGTTGACACATACATATATTTAACATATAAAAATGGGACAAATTATGAATTTCATTTTTAAAATTTGGATAAAGGATGTAAAATTTAAACAAGAAAATATATACATCACATGTATAATTTAAACATGTGTGTGTACATGTTATCTCCCAAAATAGTCTATGAGGTGATGCTTGACTCACTCTTGATGATGTGCCAACCTCGTTTGGTGTGAAATGTATCTTACACCATTCAACAACATCATGTGCATTTTTTATACGAACTCCCTGATCATTCATTTGATACTTTTTCAAGCACATTTGATGCAAGCTCCAACACGAACATGTTCACCTTTTCCATGTCCGCTCTCAAAGAAAATCTAGACATGTAGTATGTTTTTATTATGATGATAGTTACATAGTGCATAAAATGGTCTAGATGATTTGAATTGTGTCACACATCCATCTAACGAAACATAATGTTTATCAATTTTTATGCCCATTTCTTTCAAATTTGCAAAAAACTTCTTGAAACGGTGTTCTAGATAATGAATAGCATGCTCTTTATCATCACTTATATAAAAGTGATATTCTTTCTTTATGACCCGTTCTTCAAATGTGCTCTGAACACCATCCAAATCTAACTATGCATGTCGATAACACACTTGTACCATAATAGTAATCTACTCTTAAAAAATAGTATTATGGTTGAATGACTTTTTGATGAACAAAGGAATAGTTTTCTGCAAACTCAACAACCGATGGAATAGTTCCAAGTGGAAAATTGTCTCTCAGTGTTTGGAATTGTTGTATTTGTCACTTTGCAAAAAACAATGATGAATGTAGGGTTGAATCAATTTTTTAAATTTCTTCCTAAATGCTCCAATAGTTATCTCATCTTCAACATATTATAACCTTTTAGATTCTTTCCCAAATTTTGTTTCATTCCTTACATATTTGTAACTCTTTTAATTTACCATCTTTGTCACATCAATGTCTTCATTTTTGAAAGGGAAAAGGGTAAAATTAGCACATGTTTAACATATTCCTTTTATGCAATTTATTTGGCCAGTAAAATAGATGAGATGAACTCACTTCGTCTACTAGGAGGATCATTTTCAAAACCATAAGTGTCTTTTACAAAATCTTGGAAAACCTGATAGTGGAGATCAAATTCAATATGATAACAACAACACCAAGTTTCAAACACTTTGTTTGTCCTCACATAATATGGCTTCAATCTTTCAAATATTGTTTGCCCAATATTTATATTAGGATTTGAACTACAAAATGACACATACATTTCATGTTTTGTTGTGTCCAACTAATGTTTTATATGATGTTAATATTCATTAGCTCTAACCCTGTGTTTGATAACATCTCTATTGTTTAATGAAGGGCCGGTATTATCATTCCAAATTGATGTGACCAAATTCCTAATTCCCTCTTCAATCCTATCAGAACGAGGATCTCTACACATAATTGCCCAATTGCCCTCCATGGTGCTATCATCCAAACGCATTCTCCTCTCAACATATCTTGACATTGTTTTCCTACTAAAACCAATATGAGATGAAATTAAAGATATTTGTCTATTTTGGGACATAGTGTTACCTACAATGGATGTCAACATCACTCTTCTTGTAAAGGCCCTATCTTTAGATCGAGATCGCTTCCCTACATAGCTCAAAGCTTTCTTAACATTTTCAATAATGTCACTTTGCATGTTAGAAATTTTTCTCTTTTTTGACATTGTGTCTACACCCAACAATTTTAATGGCTCTTGCAACTTTTTTTGTATAAGTACAATTGAAAGCAATTGGACTTGTTCGAGTATTTCAAGATTATCAAATTCAGCCATTATTTCCCTTGCTATCTTATTCATTGACCTCTTCTTAGAGAGACTTAAGGGTTCAACATTAGAAAGTGATCTCAATTTCTCCACATCTATTGTAAGTAAATGATCTAGGAATCTATAATTAGTTTTTTTATTTACAATTTGAGCTAGATTTACATGTTCATCCATACTAGTATGAGAAAGTGATCCTGACCCTTCTCCAACTTCCATTGCCTGAGCTTTCGTAAGGAGTGATTATGAACCTTCTCTAACATCTATTTCTTCAACTTGGGTTGAACCTCCTTCCCGAGCCTCACCTTCATCTTTTACTTGTTGAAATCGAGCTACATGCACAAAAATGAATCAAATTAGAGAAAATTAAAAACAAAGACATATCAAACTTGGGCATGTAAAATTAGAGATGCATACCTTATTTAGTTTTATAATAATATGCCAATGAAGCTTCATGGTTTTTTTGTTCTCTACTAGGTGACCTTTTTCTTGCCGATTTAGTGTGCCTTCCCTTGTTGTTTTCCATCTATGTTCTTCAAAAAAATGCCTTTGAAATTACCAGATGCAAAAACCTTCCATATATTAATTTGTCTATGCTTCTATTAAAAAATAATGAATTAAATGGTTTTTTTGTGTTTTAAAAGAAAAAAGAAATACCTTGTTCTTGTTCAGGACTTTAGAGAATATTTTTTAAAGAGTATTTATAAAGACAATGCAACATCACTAATAAGATATGATGAGCTTGAGATTACTAGGGTCCCACATAGTTACCAATACTCCTCCAGAAGCCCCAATGACATCACTAATGAAATATGAGGAGCCAGGTGAAATTTTGTCAGCAACAGTAGAGAAGGTCTGAATAATCATTTTGACTTCTTGAAGAAGGACAATATCCACTTTCAAATTCTTAATACATTCTTTCAGCGCAAACTAATTTTGAGCGTTAATGAGTCCCCTCATATTCCATGAAATAAATTTCATTTCTTATGTTTTGGATTGGCATATAGGGTCTTTTTCCTCCCATTAGCAATTTCCCTAGCTATCTCCTCATGTCTTAAGACTGCCACTAAGGGCTGGCCAAGTTTAGACTCCAAACCCATACCAAATTTTTGAGATCTAGTTTTCTTCTTTTGTGTCGTCTATTTTTCTTCTATTGTGCACAAAAGGGTAGCACCAGGGGACAAGTCTATTTTTTTTACATAGGAGCCCCTTGTTTCTTCTAAAATTGCTCATTGGATTCTACCTCATCCCAAACATTTGAGGTTCTTTCCCCTTCCATACTTAGACCAAATAATTGAGTGATATCCTCAATTGCACCATCTTCCTCTAAAGTAGCATCCTCCTGAATCCTAGGAGGAGGAGGAACATTTTCCTTTGATATTTTTAGGGATTCATCTGATTTCCTCGCCGAGGTGGGAGGAAAATCCATCTTCATTTCTTTCACCTTTGAAGTAGAGAGAATTTCCCCATCCTCCAACACACAAGTATCCTTGACTTGTACTTCTTTGACTAACCCTACATTTTTAGCACCATCCACAACCTTAACTAGAGTGCCAACTAGGAAGTTCATTAACTTCAATAACTCTTTTGTAAAAGGGTAACCCCCACTTCTAGAGGATTCACCCTCATGGATTATTATACAAGGAGTAGAGCATTTCTCCTTCAACTTAGGCTCCTCAACCGACTTTACCCCACAATCAGCTATAACATGACCCAATTTGGAACACTTTTGACAGCAAACTACAATATTCTCATAAACAAGAACTTGAGTCCATTTTCCAAGTTTCGACTATAAAGTAATAAAATTAGGGAGAGTACTATTAATTGCTACATTCATACAAAATCTAACAAAGACTATCCTGGACTTGGCTTGAGTTACCACATCAGAAGTAACATACTGCCTAGTCATATTCCCAATCCATTTGAATATTTTCTCAATATCCTAGTACTCCAATAGAAATCCAGGGAGCCTAAACCAAACAAGAGTCGTCCTATGGAGATCCTTTGCAGGGTTAAAGCCTGGCTTCTATCTACATAGAGCCAAACTATGCTTTCCATAAGCCCAAGAGCCTGCAAGTATCTTGACCATATCCTCTTCCAAAGTGAGCCTAAATAGGAAGAGGCCACCCTATATTGCACTTGTCATCACACCGCCTTTCAAGTTCCATCAAGTAGCTACCCACCTCCTTACCATATCAATGGTTGGCCTGGAAGAGAAGAGTCTTCCCACAATGGTAAAATTCATGGAGGAAACAATACGATTTGTTACCACATTTGGGAGTCCAATTTCAGTTGCTTCATCCATCCTTATATACTCTAGTATGGGGTTCTTAACTTCTTGTCTATATGGTCCAAAAAAAGGGTCCCATTCCAGTTGCTCACAGGCCCCCCCTACTAACAGTACCATCTTGAGCTAGAGCAGGCTCAACATTGCCAAGGGTCTCCCTATTAAAAATGTCATCATTACTCAGAGTAGGTTCAACAATCCCAACATGGGGTCCCAACTTCGTTGAATCTTTCAAAGAAGCAAAGACATATGAGGTTGCTCACAGGGGTCCCCCTACTAACATAATCTTTGGGGTGAGCTAGGGTCCTCTCCATGGTCTTCGACCATGTGCAAGAATTTGAAATTTGAAACCAGAGAGTGAGAAGTTGCAGTGGGTAAAAGTGTTATGCCCACTATAAAAGTTTGTTGCGAGTAGGAAGTATTGATATTAACATATTTTTGATAAGTGATATTAACATTATTATATATAATAATGTAATAATATATTATTATATAATCGTACTTAATATTTTATGTCTCATTACGAATGTTTACTAGCATATGTATATTTTTTATGATATATAAAATATGATAAAAGATATCCTTATCGAAGTGTCTATTACATCTTAATACGAAAAATTGATTTAAAAGATAGATGCCTTGAAAAAAATATCTGTCAATATCTTTTATATATATTATTAAATATATATACTAAATTTTAAATTGATTATTTAATAAATAATTATATTTATTTAAAGATCCCTTATAATTACCCAATAAAATACTTGCCAAAGAAAGTTATTTCACACCAAAAACTTCTTTACAACGGCTACAAAATATTTATAAAACACAATACGACCACTCTATATCACATCTTTAATTTTCCTACCAAGAATCTTACTTTTCATGATTTTCTAAAATTAAAGCGCTTACCACTAGGGAAAGCAATATTCTCTACTATGTCTTTTCCGAATAAAGGAACCATTTTAACCAAAAATCTTCTATCCCATTGGGGAAATATAATAATGAAAATGTGAATTAAAACGAGAATAATGGCCCATATGGAATTTTTAGCATCAAACGGCTAAATAGAATATTTTAAAACAATTGGTAATGGTAATTTGTGATATAATATTTGTATGACGGTATGAGTGACATAATATTTTTGAATTTTTTTTAATAATTATATATATTTATTTAGTAAGTGATATTTTTCCATTCACTAAAATAATGTTAATTTAATATTGTTGAATAATCAATTTAATTAGTATCATTTTATAATAAATATTAAAGTTACATACATGTTATGTTAAGTTTTATTATTTAAAATATAATAAGATACATCTTATTAGTTTTATTATTTAAAATATATTAGAATAAAGTATTATAAAAAAAATTTAAATTTTTTTAATGGAGGAGAGGATCTAATAAAGTAAAAATTAAATGCACTTGTAACAATTTAGTTGAAATTATTTATGCATTAAATTATAGATATTTGATCCAAAACATTTCAACCTATTGTATATCAGTTTTTCAATACTTTATATTTATACATTTTTATTGAAATTAAATATAAAAAATAATAAATTTATGACACTCAATTTTACAAATTTCAAAACTTCAATCAACTTAAAGTACATTACAAAATTCATAATTCATAAAACCATCCACCATATAATACTCTAAAATATCTTTAAACCACTCAACATAAAATACTAAAAAATCTTGAACGAACCCATCTTTCATGAGAATGAATGGAACACTTAGCACTCATTGCATCTAGGTGATGCTCACAGAGGTGAAGCACTAGGACTTGGGAGGTCACCCATCCCAGTACTACGCCAGCTCGAACGCGCTTAATTTTGTGATATTGCTATCAGGATTCAACTATGTAGTCCAACTCGAACGCACTTAATTTTTTTAAAGAGCCACCTCCTTGAAACCACCCTCCCTCCAAACAGCAGTATTTAATAATCTGATGCCAACAAACATTTCAACAGGGACCATTATTAATTAAGGTCTGTTTGGTGCATGGAATTAATTTATCCAGAATAGAAATTAATCTAGATCCCATAATATGGAATTGGAATAAAGATTATTTTTCATTTTTTAAATTAATTTGAACAATATATATTTTTAACTTATTAAAAATTTATCTTTAGTAACTGTGGCTCTGGATATTTGTGCCTGCATTCATATATATATATTGTTCCTTTTTACAGAGCAAAGACGGGACAAAGCATGTGAACGCGTAACGGCAGCACCAGTGATGGACGCGGGCACAGCGTTCTTTATACACCCCCAACGCCGGATCGATGGGACTTGTTCGCAGACCCTACAATCTTTCCGACAGGTTCTTAATCCTTACTGTTTATTGTATCACATGATCAGAGAAATTAGGAGCTTTGTAACCTTGGCATGGAGCATCGTGAAATTTGTAGCTTTAGGATTATATTCTTATGGTTGAGTCACCGATTTTTTATTCACAAATTTTGATGAAAGAAACTAAACAACTCTTAACAATCTAATTTAAAAAAATACAAGAATCAACAATTTATATTGTAGTTTTTATTCTGATCTCTGATGTAAGGCTTCGGCCTTCTTCTCTTGGTTTTGAGTAGCAGGAGCTTTTGTCTCTTCTTTTTATGCTGTTGTGCTGGTTTGGGGTTGCTGGTAGTCTGTGCTGGGTGGGTTCTAAAATGCCTATCTCTTTCTTCCCTAGCTAGCAGTTTCGAACCCGAGATCATAGGGAACTACCCACAACCTCAAGTCAATTCTGCTACCGGAGGCGGGCTTCATTTTTACCATTTATTATTTAGAAATCTCATGATAAACCTATTTGAAAGAGCTTGAGGGCTGGTGCCTCCTTGTTTCTAGCTCTACTGTAAAAGGGATGCAATGTCTTGAAGGATTGAGATCAATTATTTATTAGTTTATCAAAATAATGATGAAAATTCAACATTTGTTTTTTAAGAATGTATGATGACCAAAATAATTTGATTTGTAGACAATGAAAACACTAAAAAATGAGTTAAACTTGTTGTTTCACTAAAGAATCTAAGTATGGACCAACCAAAATAATTATCTCAGAATCAATCATTTATTAATTTTAATCAGGTAAACTCTTACTCACCCATAATTAGGATTGTGATCCCAAATATAATGCATAAAACTTTCACACAATCTAATTAAAAAATATGCTTCAACTATTCTATTTAACCAAATTTGGAAGAGCTTTAGGGCTTCAGAAGTGGTACCCCTTATCTCTGTTTCCTATATATATAAAAATTCAAAGACTAACCAGAAAAATAGTTATCTAAGAGTCAATTTTTCATCAGTTTTTTCTCAAACCAAATTATGAATCGAAAAAGGGTTCTGAAAGAATCCAAAAGTTTTTGAAACATACCCATGTTTTTCCTAGTTAAACCCACTTGTTTCATCTTAACAAGTTGAATTTGATGATTAACAGTCATGGAAATGTCCCAAGATTTTGATGGGCTCTAATGAAGATTTACAATTCTATAATGTGGCAAGATACCAGTGAACCCACATCAGCCATTCCATGTAATGATGGATGAAGAGGAATTCTGGAACCATGGAAAAGAAAACAAGGAGAGAGGAAAGAGGAATTCTAGAATCAGGAAAAGAAAACAAGGAAAATTATACTTAGTTGTTTGATCCACAGTTACACTTGAATCTTGAGTTGTTTAGCTCTAAATTCCAAATTCTTGTATTATGATTATCACAAACCAGATTGACTTCAAAGATTACACTAGATTTTGATTTTATGGAATTGTAACAGGATTCAGAACCAACTTAACAAAAAAGCATGTTGACAGTTTTCAAACTTTTCGTGATTGAATGCCTAATACTTTGGATTTTTTAAGATGCAGCCCAAAAATGAAGATGCAGTAGCAAATGTAATTCATATCATTGAGCAAGGCATGGCCGAAGACACATTTGTGAGGAGGTGGGAGGTGATCAAGTGTGGTTCTTTTGGAAAGGCTTTTCTTTCTTTGCAGGGGAGGAAGTTGGGCTTCCTCTGCTTTTGTATCAGCTTTTATAGTTGGCAATAGAGGCTGTGTTAACACTGCAGTGTTTCTCCTCCTGAAGGTTGATGTTAGATAAGAAGAGCTCTGTCTGCTTAAGCTTGGACTGCCCAGAAATCCAATGTTTGGAGAAGTTAAACTGTTATACATGTTCATCGACTGTCTGCAAATAAAAACATTAAAAATCACATAATACCCAACAGAGCAAAACATGACTAAAGATCAAAGCACACAAAAACAAAAACAAAAATAGAAAATACAGACAAATGCCAATAGAAATCATAAACACACATTGCAAATTGTTGTCTTATCAAATCAGTACACCACTTAATATTTCTTCTTGTTTTGTTTTTTTTGATAGATAAGTTGGACTGTGGAGGGTGAAGAAGGTCCAACTTAATGAGCTTGAGAGTTGGTATCTTGAAATGCAAAAATTGATGCATCTTGCTTAGGGCTTACACACATTGGCTTTTGAGCCCGTAGGTAGCTAAACTATTCATCTATTAGATGAAGTGTTAATTTAGGGTAAGATATCATATCAATTTATATATCAATATATATTTATTTTTATTGATTGAATAACTAGTTTAAAAATATTGGTTAGAAACATTGTTCAGGAATTTGAAAGGTAAAAAATATGACAAATTCAAAAAAATCTATAAAAAGACTTGAAGTTTTCAAAACACAGTAAAGTTTTTGTTTCTGATTTGGGTATTGTTGGGTATATTGTTTTAGCTGAGCATATCTTCCATGGCAAAGTATATCTCCACAAGTGCCTTATATATTCTCTCATCTGAAGGAACATTAGGTTGATTTACATTTCAATGTTGTAAACAAGTTGGAAAGTGCATCTGCCTTCTTATTTCCATGTTCCTCCACATTAGTTGTCATGTTGGAAAGTGCATCTTCCTTCTTATTTGCCTCTCTATAGATATGATTAATAGTGTAATTTTCAAAAACATTAAGGATCATTTACAAGTTATCGGCAAATGCTCCAACTTTCTAATTTGTTGTTTCGCCTTTTCTTATTGCATTTACTACAATCACATAATTACCCTCAATTCCCATTTTGTCAATCTCTAGGTCCTTAAATAAAAGTAATCCTTAAATGAGTGCTCAATTTTTTTCTACATTATTGGTTTCCTCTTCTAAGGGAATTGTTGGTCCATCCCCATGTCGGGGGTAACCAATTCGCTTGATCCCACTCATTTTGTGTCCTTGATCCTCCATCCCCTATGAATGGGGGAGCCTTCAACCCATTCCATCTTAGTCTCATCTTGCCATCCCATTATGAAAATTTCCATCTTTATCTCCATCAACTGTATCAGTAACAACAAGTGACACCTACATATCCACGTTCCTGACTGATGCATTCTGAATAATTTTCAGCAATGCAACGAGAACAAAAACATGAGCACTCCATAGTGTACAATGTCCAATTGTGATAATTTGTACTCATAACTGAATGCAAAGATTATGTCTTCTCTATCCTCTTGCAACCATGCATAGTTTTTCTATCAACACCTATTCACACATACATATATTTAACATATAAAATGAGACAAATCATGAATTTCATTTTTAAAATTTGGATAAAGGATGTAAAATTTAAACAAAAATATATATACATCACGTGTATAATTTAAACACATATTGCATGTACATTATATATCCCAAAATACTCTATGCGGTACTGCTTGACTCACTCTTGATGATGTGCCAACCTCGTTTGGTGTGAAATGTGTCTTACACCATTCAACAACATCATGTGCATTTTTTATACGAACTCCCTGATAGTTCATTTGATACTTTCACAAGCATGTTTGATGCAAGCTCCAACACCATCATGTTCACCTTTTCCATGTCCGCTCTCAAAGAAACTCCAAACATGTATATTTTTATTATTATGATATCTACATAGTGCATAAAATGGTCTGGATGATTTGAATTGTGTCGCACATCCATCTGACCAAACATAATAATTATCAATTTTTATGCCCCTTTCTTTCAAATTTGTAAAAAAATTCTTGAAACAGTGTTCTAGATAATGAATAGCATGCTCTTTATCATCACTTATATAAAAGTGATATTCTTTCTTTATGACCTGTTCTTCAAATGTGCTCTGAACACCATCCAAATCTAACTATGCATGTTGATAACACACTTGTACCATAATAGTAATCTACTCAAAAAAATAGTATTATGATTGAATGATCTTTTGATGAACAAAGGAATAGTTTTCTCTTAGCCTATCCATGAGGGATAACCAGCCTATGATGGCAACCACATTTTTTCTCCTATTGATCCATATTCCTCCACATTAGTTGTCATGTTGGAAAGTGCATCTATGTTCTTATTTGTCTCTCAATAGATATGATTAATGATGACATTAATTTGCCATTAGTATACAAACAACACTTTCGGTAAGCCTACACCGAAAGACAGGAAAGAGCAAACCGAAGATCAGATTAAGAGATCACCAAAGATGACTAAGTACAGAGAGAACCGATGACACAAGTTAGTGTGTAAACCAAAAATCACAAAGCAGAAAGATAAAGTGGAACCCGACAGAGGAACCCGAAATGTAAGTTACAGTGCAAACCGACAAGACCTATACAGTGTAACCGACAGAGAAAACTGAAGGACAATCAAGGATGTCTGACAAACAGAACTGAAAGTCAATTGCAGCCCGCAAAAAGTGGATCTGACTTCCACGTCAGATAAAGCAAGTGTATTCTATTTATAGGATATTTAATTATTTTAAATCCATTTCTTTAGGGACAAGAAACATTAATGTAAGTGCTTTAATCAGTTTAACTGGTTTAAAACACATAGACTAGGAGATCTAGGTGTAAGTTGTAAACTTGGTCTTAGACTTAACACTGTTTTTATCATAACTCGATGAAGTCAATCCATTTATAATTAGATGATGCAATCATTCATTAGAATGTGTGTGAGAAGAAAAAGAAAAGAGGAGAACAAAACGAGCACATCTATGGATTGAATTGAGAGTTTCAAGAACCAAAACAAAAAAAGAAGGATTTGGTTAGAAAAACCAAGAACATAGGAAACCGATAATCAGTGATATTAATCAATCACAATCAGGTGATAATCTTTTTCATGTAAACTACATAGGATCTGTATCAGCAATAGGAGATTTCATTTACCAGGTCAATTTGTAATTTTCTATCATTCTAACAAGTGGAGCAAAGTGTAAAAATCCTTTCAAGGAAGGTGGATTTAACAGTCCAACATCAAATCTCTTAACCAAGTGCACACTTAACAGTGTTGCTAAAGCTCTTAATAGAGTAGACTTTAGCAGGTCTCCACCAATACTCCTAATAGGGTAGATCATCAGAAGTGATCAAATTGTAAGCCTTAACCGGCCCCTTCCAATCTGCAGATAGTGAAGTTTTGTGGGTGTCATGCCCACCGCAGTTTTTACTTCCTAACAGGAGTTTTTTGCGATATCATATCTTGTGTTATGTGTTAATTACTTTCATGAATGTTTCTATGAATGATTCACATGTTTATTAATGTTATGAATTGATATAACTCACATCAAGATAGTTTAGATCAAATTGATTGGACATGCAATTGATTACAAAGGTTAATTGATTAAAGGATACAAAAAGTTTTAGAGGTACTGATTCACCCTTCCCCTCTCAGTACTACTTCCCATTAATCCCAACAATTGGTATCAGAGCTAAGTCTCTTCTTGGAAAGCTTAAATGCTTAAGAGAAAAGATCATACAATGGAGAAGTACAAACTTGATAAAAATATTGAGAACAAAAATATTGAAATTCAGATGTTCTATGAACAGTATAAAGAAGCTAGAATCAACATGAGACAATTGCTGGTTACAAAAAAAAGAATATGGCATCTCGCCATAATGAGACAGATTATCAGGAGGAAGAGATACCAGATTTCTTTGGGCCTTCATGATCAAATACAAGCAAAGCATCAGATACATCAAAAGAAAGCATCACAAGCCTAACTGAAATCAATCTACATCTTGCTAGACAAATTAAATCTCTACAAATCGGTCAAGAGACACAGATGGTAAGGATGATTGATGTCATGAACAATGCTAGACAAGCTGAACAAGAAAGAACACTAGCTATCGATGATAGAAGAAAGATCATAGAAAAAATACAAGAAAAGGAGTCTGAAATACAAATACTTACAAAGCATTACCATGAGATAACAAATCAGATTATTCTTATGAGTCACGAGGCAAACATACTAAATGTTGAACTCATTGAAAGAATAGAAGCTATCAGTGAACTAAGGGATGAGAATGAAAAGTTAAAACATGAATTAAGAATACAACAACAACATAATGAAATTATCAAAAAGGCTAAAGAAAGCAATAAAAGAATGGATGATTTTCTTGAGGGACAACAAAGAGTCGACAACAACAACAGTCTAGGCTTTACCAAAAATGGAGAATCATCAATTCAATCCAATCCAAAGAATGTCTATGAAAATCCAAGACCAAGAAAGTTTACATGCAATCACTGTGGAAAGCAAGGCCATACATCAAATGTATGCAAAGGCAAAATGAAAGGTATTCCTATATCTACATCTTCATTCATAGGATTCTGTTATAAATGTAACAATAAAGGTCATAAAGCATATGAATGTAAGTCTGAGATGAAACAACCAAAGAAGGAAACCTACATGGACAAATACTGTCCTACATGCAAAATGAATGGACACACAACTCTTGAATGCCGGAAAAAGAAAAGACAATCATGGAAGCCTAAAGGTCAAGAAACTCTCTATTAACCGAAGAGAATCAGTAATCAGTATGTATGGGACTACAACACTTGGACAAAATGTACAACATGTGGAAGATATTGTCACATTGCTGCAAATTGTATGAGACAATGGACTAGAAAGTCTAGATGCTAGACTAACCCCGAAATGGCATGCTTACACTGTCATAAAGTTGGTCATCTCAAGAAAGACTGCAGAGACTGAATGACAAAGACAAGCACATGTCCCAATGGAAATACCATTGAAGATATCCGGAGGGCTAGAGACAAAATGTGGAGAAAAGCTTCAAGCAATGATGAAGCTGGAACGAGCAATATAAATGGTGACACCCCATCCAATGGATCCGATGACATCACCAACCCCACCTAAGCAGAACAAGTAAGTATGGAACTGCATTACCCCAAGCTATTACATTACATCAGTTCCATAATGTGTTGATGTAATTCCAAATTAGCATAAGAAATATGCATCATGGTTGTACTTGTTAAAATATGTGATAACTATGCTTTCAGGCATATATACATATGTATTTATATATATGTAAGTATATACATGCATACACACACACACACACACATATATATATATATGGTTAATCTTGTTAGCAATAAGATGATCTTCTCCTGTTATTAATAAATCATCAACATAAAGAACTAGAATTACCATTTCACCTTTGGATATTTTGAAGTATATATTAGGGTCAGCTTCATTTTTGGAGTACCCTAACTTTTAGAGATAATTGTCTATGCTTTCATACCAAGCCCTAGGAGCTTGCTTAAGGTCGTAGAGTGCTTTCTTCAATTTATAAACATTACTATTTATGTCATGGGTAGTGAATCCTTCTGGTTGTTCTATGTATACTTCTTCAATAACACCATTTAGAAATGTTGTTTTTACATCCATTTGATGTATCTTCCATCCTTTGGATATTGCAATGGTGATAATGGTTCTCACAGAGGTATGTTGAGCAACCGAAGCAAAGGTTTCTTCGTAGTTAATTCTGGCCTTTTGAGAAAAACCCCTGGCGACAAATCTGGCTTTATGTTTTTCAATACTACCATCTGAAGCATATTTGATTTTGAATAACCATCTTGAAGAGACAACTGATTTCCCTTTAGGTCTTGGTACTACTTCCCAAACATCATTTTTTACAATAGATTGATATTCTTTGATCATTGCATCTTTCCAAGCTTGACATGTTAAAGATTCTTTAACATTAGATGGTTCAGATTTTGTAAGTTCGGCTATAAGTGCAAGATAGCATCTCTAATTTCTTGTTCTCTTACTTTCTCTAAATATTTCATCTGGTTCAATATTATTTTCTTCAATCATTTTTCTTTCCCATAGTGGCCTTTTTCTTATTGTTAGGAATTTCAACATCTTCAAGGTTAGATGAGGGGAGTTAAACATTTTCTATTGTGTTTTCTCTTTGGTTCTTAGTAATATAGTTCCCATCATCTTGAAAGGCATTCTCCCTCTGATTCTTCATTTCATGATTTTCATTATTTTCTATAATGTTCTCCCTCTGATTCTCATTTGATCCTTCTTTTGTAAGTGTAGAGAGTTAAGAGCAATGTCTTCTTCAAATTTGATATCTCTACTAATTTCAATATATTTATATCATGGGAAGTAGACCCTATATCCTTTAGTAGTTTCAATGTAACCAACAAATATTCCTTTCTTTCCAGAGGGTTCTAATTTGGTTATTTTCTCTTTAGGAATATGAACATATAAAGGACATCCGAAGATTCTTAGATGACTTAGATTTGGTTTCTTCCTTGTAAAGGCTTCTTCAAGTGCAATGTTTTCTAGGATTGAGTAAGGACACCTGTTTTGAATGTATATGAAAGTATTAGATACTTCAGCCCAAAATGAGGTATGGAGATTTTGATCATGCATCATGGCTTTGGCAGCTTCAATAATGGTTCTATTTTTCCTTTTTGCTACTCCATTCTGTTGAGGGTTATAAGGTACTGTATACTCCCTCTTAATCCCAATAGAAGTGCAAAATTCTTTAAAGTTTTCTGAGATATATTCACCTCCATTGTCTGATCTTAGAGTTTTTATTATCTTCCCAGTTTGGTTTTCCACTAATGCTTTAAATTATTTGAATTTTAGCAATACTTCATTTGATTCTTTGAGTTTAAGAAATAGATCCAAGTTTTTCTAGAGTAATCGTCAACGAAAATCACATAATATGAAAAACCTCCTAATGAGAGAGTTGACATAGGTCCACATAAATCCGTGTGAATGATTTCTAATACAATTTTGGTTTTACGTTCACCGGAGGGAAATGATCTTTTGATATTTTTTCCTAGAGCACACCCTTTACAAGTTCTAATATGATCTAATTTTAGATTAGGTATTCCTGTAGTGATTTTCTTTATGGAAGGAAGAGTGCTAAATCCAGATGTCCTAACCTTCTGTGCCATAGTTCATTAGAGTTTGATACTTCATGAAATAGAGCTAATTTCTGACTATTACATAACTTGTAGAGGCTTCCATCCCTATACCCTATAGAAATAGCATTTTTAATGTTAGTATTTTAAGGCCATATTAGCACTTTATCTTCTTGGAATGTAACATGATAGCCTTGATCGGCTAGGCATGAAATGGGGACCAAGTTCCTTTTTATGCCTGGCACAAAGAGAACATCTTTCAATTGTACAGTTACCCCTATTTTCAATTTGATTGAGCAAGTCCCAATTCCTTTCGTTGGATAAGTGGAGTTGTCTCCAATTGTAACCTCTTTAGAGGAATGTTCTTCTAGGGTTTCAAATTGATCTCTAAATCCTGTTATGTGTTGTGATGCTCCGCTATCGATTATCCACTTGTTTTTATTTGAATTTACTTCACTTGATAAGGCCAAGAAGAATATGGATATTTCTGCTTCTTTGGCTTCGACTATTGCTTCTTGAATTTTCTTTTTCTCTGGACAGAAACCGTGCATATGTCCAAGTTTGTCACATTTATAACACTCTACCTTGGAGAAATCTCTGGTTTTGTATTTTTTCTATAGTTTCCCTTCTTATGTTTGAACTTCCTTTTGTTTCTTTTGAGATTTTAATGAGTATGTAGAGCTTGGATCTCTCCTCCTTTGTTTGGCCCGAACCCTCTTGATATTAATCGGGATTCCTCTTGAGTGCAGTCATTCTTTAGTTGATCAAACTTAGGTAGAGAAGGGCGTCTCGTTATACATTGAATAAAATATTCCCATGAGATAGGTAATCCTCTAAGAGCTATTAATGTTAACTCCATGTCATCAACATTGTTTCCAATAGTAGATATTTGATCCCTTAATTTGGAAATTCTTAGGAAGTAAGACGTGATGGTTTCCCCTTTGTTCATCTTTAAATTCAGGAGTTTTTGTTTGAGAGTAAGTAATCTACTTGTATTATTGATCTCATATGTCTCTTGAATGGTTTTTAATACTTTAAGCGGTTTTTAACCTTGCTATGGAGGGAAGAATATGGTCTTTAACGACATCGATTATTATTTTCTTTGCTTTGTTGTTACATCTTTTCTATGTTGAGTTATTAGGTTCATCTTCAGGCATCTTTATATCCTCCTCAACATAGGAATCTAACTCGAGTTCTTGAAGCAATGTTAGGATTCGTATCTTCCATGAGAAGAATTTCGTAGCGCCTTCAAGTTTGTCCTCCACTTTAATGCTATTGGCCATTTATTATTTTTCCTCTTATATTCTAATAACCAATTTGATATAATTTAGAATTTTACTTATATTTATTCTTCTCTAGAGAGGCTCTGATACCATGTTAGGAATGAAGATCATTAATAGAGAGAATTCAATATTATTTATTGTGCTATTCATAAGGTATTATCTTGAGTAAATATATATGTATATATATTTACTAAATTATAATTGCAGAGATATATATTTTGTATGTTGCTGAGGAGATGACATGCACGCTGTAATTGATATCTTTCCTCAGCACATACAATTATGTTTATATACATAATATAGGAGTCATGTCTATGTAGATACATGACCGTATGTGGCTTAAGCCACGTAGGGTCATGTCTTGCATATTCATGCCCTTTTGTAACTGTTGTTACGTATATGATAAACGCTGTTATACAGCTCGCAACAATATAGTATTACATATAACTATCATACGATAGTTATCGTAACACATTATATATTATATATGTGTCACGATAACTATCGTATGATAGTTATTGTAATACTTTCATTACTCATGAACCAATATCGACTATGTTGATTTCACTAAACAGTTACGTATAACTATTAAGAATAGCTATTGTAACATATATGGTATTAACCATATCAAAACCCGATTCAATAAAAATAAATAAAAAAATAAAACCCAACTTAACATATATGGTATATGTATGTATATATACATATACTTGAAGGGTGGTGTTAACCATATAACTATCATTATGTGGTTAAGATGGTTTTTTTGTGTTTAAAACAAATAAAAAAAATACCTTGTTCTTGCTAAGGACTTTAGAGAGGATTTTTTAAAGAGTTTTTATAAAGACACAGCAACATCACTAATGAGATATGGTGAGATTGAGATTACTAGGGTCCCACATATTACCAATACTCCTCCAGAAGCCCCACTGGCATCACTAATGAAATATGATGAGCCAAGCTAAATTTTGTCAGCAACAATAGAGAAGGTTTGAATAGTCATTTTGACTTCTTGAAGAAGGACAATTTCCACTTTCAAATTCTTGATAAATTCTTTCAGCGCAAACTAATTTTGAGGGTTATTGAGTCCCCTCATATTCCATGAAATAAATTTCATTTCTTATGTTTTGGATTGGCATATAGGGTCGTTTCCTCCCATTAGCAATTTCCCTAGCTATCTCCTCGTGTCTTAAGACTACCACTAAGGGCTGGCCAAGTTTAGACTCCAAACCCATACCAAATTTTTGATATCTAGTTTTCTTCTTTTGTGTCATCCATTTTTCTTCTATTGTGCACAAAAGGGTAGCACCAGGGGACAAGTCTTTTTTTTTTACATAGGGGTCCCCTATTTCTTCTAAAATTGCTCCTTGGATTCTACCTCATCCCCAACATTTGAGGTTCTTTCCCCTGCCATACTTAGACCAAATAATTGAGTGATATCCTCAATTGCACCATCTTCCTCTAAAGTAGCATCCTCCGGAATCCTAGGAGGAGGAGGAAAATTTTCATTTGTGATTTTTAGGGATTCATCTAATTTCCTCGTTGAGGTGGGAGGAAAATCCATCTTCATTTCTTTCACCTTTGGAGTAGAGAGAATTTCCCAATCCTCCAACACACAAGTATCCTTGACTTGTACTTCTATGATTGACCCTACATTTTCAAAACCATCCACAACCTTAAGTGGGGTGTCAATCGGGGAGTTCATTAACTTCAATAACTCTTTTGTAAAAGGGTAATCCCCACTCCTAGAGGGTTCACCCTCATGGATTTCTATGCAAGGAGTAGAGCATTTCTCCTTCAACTTAGGCTCCTCAACCGACTTTACCCCACAATCAACTATAACATGACCCAATTTGGAACACTTTTGACAGTAAACTACAATATTCTCATAAACAAGAACTTGAGTCCATTTTCCAAGTTTCGACTATAAAGTAATAAAATTAGGGAAAGTACTATTAATTGCTACATTCATACAGAATCTATAAAAGACTAACCTGAGATTGGCTTGAGTTACCACATCAAAACTAACATACTGCCCAACCATATTCCCTATCCATTTGAATCCTAGAACTCCAATAGAAATCCATGGAGCCTAACTCAAACAAGAGTCGTCCTGTGGAGATCCTTTATAGGGTCAAATCTTGGCTTCCATCTACATAGAGCCAAACTATGCTTTCCATTAGCCCAAGAGCCTACAAGTATCTTGACGATATCCTCCTCCAAAGTGAGCCTAAATTGGAAGAGGTCAGCCTACATTGCACTTGTCATCACACCACCCTTCAAGTTCCATCAGGTAGCTACCCACCTCCTTACCATATCAATGGTTGACCTGGAAGAGAAGAGTCTTCCCACAATGATAAAATTCATGGAGGAAACAATACGACCTGTTACCACATTTGGGAGTCTAATTTTAGTTCCTTCATCCATCATTATAAACTCTGGTATGGGGTTCTTAACTTCTTGTCCATGAGGCCCAAAAAAAAGGGTTTCCTGCCAGTTGCTCACAAAGGCCCCCCTACTAACAATACCATCGTGTCCTAGAGTAGGTTCAACATTCCCAAGGGTCTCCCTATTAACAGTGTCATCATTACTCAAAGTAGGCTCAACAGTCCCAACATGGGGTCCCAACTTCATCGAATCTTTCAGAGAAGTAGAGACATCCAAGGTATGCCCCCCCCCCCTCCCCAAGGACGCTACAAAATCTTTGGGGTGAGGCAGGGTCCCCTCCATGATCATCGACCACGTGCAAGAATTTAAACTTTGAAACCAGAGAGTGAGAAGTTGCAAAGGGTAAAAGTGTTATGCCCACTATAAAAGTTTGTTGCAAGTGGGAAGTATTGATATTAACATATTTTTGATAAGTGATATTAACATTGTTATATATAATAATGTAATAATATATTATTATATTATATTATTATATAATCCTAACTAAATGTGCCTAATATTTTTTGTGTCATTATGAATGTTTACTAGCACATGTATATTTTTTGTGATATATAAAATATGACAAAATGTATCCTTATTGAAGTGCTTATTACATATTAATACGAAAAATTGATTTAAAAAATAAATGCCTTGAAAAAAAATATGTCAATATCTTTTATATATTATTAAATATATATATACTAAATTTTAAATCGATTATTTAATAAATAATTATATATATACTAAATTTTAAATCGATTATTTAATAAATAATTCTATTTATTTAAAGATGTTTATAATTACCCAATAAAATACTTAGCAAAAAGATTTATTTCACTCCGAAAACTTCTTTACAACTAATACAAAATATTTATAAAACACAATAGGACCACTCTATATCACATCTTTAATTTTCCTATCCACAAATTTCTCAACATTTTATTAGACTTGATGGTTTAATTAGCACGTCAATGGAATAAATAAGGTCCAAGATACACAAGACAATTGGTTTATCACTTCAACTAGACATACAAGTCACTTCTTTCAAAGCAAGTTGAGAGTTAGATTCAAGAATCTTACTTTTCATGCTTTTCTAAAATTAAAGCAATATTCTCTAGTATGTCTTTTCCGAATAAAGGAACCATTTTAACCAAAAATCTTCGACCCCATTGGGGGAAATATAATAATGAAAATGTGAATTAAAACGAGAATAATGGCCCATATGGAATTTTTAGCATCATACGGTTAAATAGAATATTTTTGAGCTTTTTAGTATAATTATATATTAATTATTTAGTTAGTAATATTTTTTACATTCACTATAATAATGTTAATTTAATATTTTTGAATAATCAATTTAATTAATCTTTTATAATAAATATTAAAGTTACATACATGTTATGTTGAGTTTTATTATCTAAAATATAGTAAGACACATCTTAAGGAGAAGCCTTTTAGTTTTATTATTTAAAATATATTAGAGTAAAGTCTTATGAAAAAACTTTGAGAATTTTTTTTTTATGGAGGAGAGGATCCAATGAAGTAAAAATTAAATGCATTTGTAACAATTTGATTGAAATTCTTTATGCATTAAATTATAGATATTTGATCCAAAACATTTCAATCTATTGTATATCATTTTTTCAACACTTTATATTTATACAGTTCTATTGAAATTAAACATAAAAATTATAAACTTATGACACTCAATTTTACAGATTTCAAAACTTCAATCAACTTAAATTACATTACAAAATTCATAAAACCATCCACCATAAAATACTCTAAAATATCTTTAAACCACTCAACATAAAAACACTTAAAAATCTTGAAACAATGCCCATTAATTTTGATATTGCTATAAGATTCAAGTGTGTAGTTTTTTTAGTCAAACTCATTGACCCATGTTTCATGAGTAGTGGTTCACACAAACAAACCCAACTCTGATGAGAATGAGTGGAACACTCAACACTCATTGCATCTAGGTGATGCTCATAGGGGTGAAGAACTCGGACTTCTTGGGAGGTCACCCATCCCAGTACTACTCCAGCTCGAACGCGCTTAATTTTGTGATATTGTTATCAAGACTCAACTGTGTAGTTTTTTGAGTCAAACTCATTGACCTATATTTCATGAGTAGTAGTTCATAAGAACCCATCTCTGATGAGAATGAGTGGAACACTCAACACACACTGCATCTAGGTGATGCTCACAGAGGTGAAGAACTCGGACTTCCCAGGAGGTCACCCATCCCAGTACTACTCCAACTCGAACGCGCTTAATTTTGTGATATTGTTATCAAGACTCAACTGTGTAGTTTTTTGAGTCAAACTCATTCACCTATGTTTCATGAATAGTAGTTCATAAGAACCCATCTCTGATGAGAATGAGTGGAACGCTCAACACTCATTGCATCTAGGTGATGCTCACAGAGGTGAAACAGTGGGACTCTCAAAAGATCATGCACTTAATTTTTTTAAAGAGCGACCTCCATGAAACCACCCTCCCTCCTTTTTGAGTTTTTCCAAAGATCACATCCACTTGGAATAAACAATATCCAAACAGCAGTATTTAATAATGTGATGCCAACAAATATTTAAAGGAATCAACACCGACCATTATGAAAAAAAGAATGCTCTAGGAAACGTGATGAGTACACATTCGTGGGCATAGATGGTGAATTGAAAAAGGTGGGATAGACGTAGACGTTAACTAATATTCCCCCACCCATACAAAAGGGGGTGCTTTCATATTATGAAAGTACTCATCCTTAGTAATTGTGGCTCTGTATAATTGTGCCTGCATTCATATATAAATATTGTTCCTTTTTACAGAGCAAAGAGGGGACAAAGCATGGGAACGAGTAACAGCAGCAGCAGGGATGGACGCGGGCACAGCGTTCTTTATATACCCTATGACACTGTCCGCCGACCTCGTTCTATGGTTTATTAACATCCATCTTTTAGGCTCTTTTTAAAAAAAATGATTTAACTCATTTTTCTTGTGTTTTTGACTGTATTTGTTGGTGTTCAGGATGTGACTCCACCCCCAACGCCTGAGGAGCGGTGGGAGTCGTTCACAGAAAGGATTCGAAGGGGACCCTACAATCTTTCTGACAGGTTATTAACTCCTTACTGTTTATTGTATCACAGTGATCACATAAATTAGGAGCTTTTTAACCTTGGCACGGAGCATCATGAAATTTGTACAAGAATCAACAATCTAATTCAAAAATTACAAGAATGAACAATCTATAATGTAGAAATCTTATATTATTAATTGTGCTGAATTATTCTATGTATCATGTTTTCTTTAATATCATTTTTTTTGTGGACCAAGTTGTTCAGCTTTTTTAAATCCGGGAGCAGTTTCGAATCGGACACCATAAGGAACTACCCACAACCTCAAGTCAATTCTGCTACCTATGCGACCTTCTTTTTAGCCATTTATTATTTAGAAAATTTTCTATAAACTAATTTGGAAGAGCTTGAGGGCTGGTGCCTCCTTGTCTCTAGTTCTACTAAAAAAGGGGTGGCCCCAGCCACAATAGTTGTCTAGAAGAATCAATTATTTATTAGTTTTTTACTAAATAAATATTTTTATGAGTTGGATCAAACATTGATGTAAAAAACTCTCACTACATCATTACCTAGGAGTGCCATACATCATTACTTAGGAGTGCCATACATCATTAGGAGTGTGATAGAAAATATTTGTGCAAAAAAAATCACATTCTAACCCAACAATAACAGTAATTCAATTATGTTATTTAGAAAATTTTCTATGAGTCCATTTAGAAGAGCTTGAGAGCTAGTGCCTCCTCTATAGTTTCCACTAAAGAATCCATGGAGAACCAAAATAGTTATCTGGAGATTAATTATTTATTAGTTTATCAAAATAATGATGAAGATTCAACATTTATTTTTTAAGGATTGTATGTTGACTAAAATAATTTTATTTATAGATAATGAAAACACTAAACAATGGGTTAAACTTCTTGTTTCTACTAAAGAATCTAGGTATGGGCCAACCAAAATAGTTATCAAAGACTAACGAGAAAAATAGTTAGCTCTAAGAATCATTTTTTTTTTAATGAATATGCCCTTTACTATTAATTAAAAGTTATAAAGTACATATTCACAAAAAAAAGGGGTCAGGAGAAAAAGTCACCTCGGAAGAGTCACACGGCCCAAGACCAGAAATACAAAAAAAAATTACTCATAAAAAAAAAACAAATTTTCATTAGTTTTTTCTCAAAACAAATTTTCATTAGTTTTTTCTCAAAACAAATTATGAATTAAAAAGAGTTATGAAAGAATCCAAAGTTTTTGAAACATACCCATGTTTTTCCTTGTTAAACCCACTTGTTTCAGCTTAAAAATTTGAGTTTGATGATTAACAGTCATGGAAATGTCCCAAGAATTTGATGGGCTCTAATGAAGATTTACAAAATTATATAATGTGGCAGGATACCAGTGAGCCCATATCATCCATTCCATGTAATGATGGACGAAGATGAATTCTGGCACCATGGAAGAACAATGAGTCCAGCCCTGCAACATTTTGTAAGGGCGTCACCATTACGTTTCTCCAACAGATTTAACGACGACTACAGTGGCCGTCAATTGACGCCTGCGGAGGTTGAAACAGCAATCAAAAAAATGAAAAAAGAGGTTTACAAGCCAAATTCTCGAAAATCAAGAAAAGAAAACAAGGAGAAAGAGGAAATGGAGCAAACAGAAACTCCACATACGTGCTCCATTTGTTTGGAGGATTTTTTCGCAAAGCAACAGCTTTTAAGTCTTCCATGTAACCACAGATTTCATCCCGAGTGTGTGATGCCCTGGATTAAACGCCAGGGTCAGTGCCCCGTTTGCAGGTTGGATCTCACTGGAAGGCCCCCCATCACTTCTCCAATTAATGATAATAATATTGTTGCTCAACCCCAAAATTTGAATGGGGATGTAGGAGATGACATGGCTTTGATTATCAGAGCCATGGAAGAGGCCTTTGCTTGGCTTAATCCAGGCCATCGTTAGCCTTATTGTGTAAGTGCTAAAAAATTAGATTATAGGTTAACACTTTGTTCAATCTTAAGATTATCTTGATTTAGGTGTTAGATTGTAAAAACACATTACGGATGATCTTTTGTTCTTAAACTTATGTTGGTTTAGGTGTTTGTTGTGATATTGCTATGGCGATTTAATTGGCAGCGGCTAGTCTCCATGGATGATGATCTTTTGTTCTTAAACTTATGTTGGTTTACATGGGGGATAGTCTCGTCCAATTTAATTATGTAGTTTTTGAGTCAAACTCATTGACCTATGTTTCATAAATAATAGTTGATTTAGATATTTAATTTTTTTTTTATCTTAAAACTACATTGATTTAGGTGTTTGATTGTAAAAATAGAATCCATTCCATGCTCATAGAATCCATCTGCTCCTTAATTTCTTTTCCTTTGTTCTCAGACAACAACCTTGTCGAGCATCCTATCATTTCTTAAAGACCTTTAACAAAGCAACTTGGCAGCTACCTTGGACTCCCCAACCATTAAAGTTGTTGATAGAACTCCAATGATTATGTCTATATTCATTGTATAACAGTAGTCCAAAAACTTGAATTCCACACTCAAGATCCTCCTCACGTCATGAAATATCAACCCATACGAGTAATTCATAATCGCATTAAGCCATTTCACCTTAATTTCCCCATGAAATCCATCTGTCTTTTATCTAGCACAAGCCTAATACGTGAATCCATACTTGCTAAATGCAGGGTCAAAACTTCAGCAATGTGGAGAAAAAGAAAAAAAATGGGTGTTTTTGAAGCTTGTGTAGGAGCCATTTATAGAAATATGTCCCTTTTCTATCTTGGATTTTTTGAGAAGTGAACTCATTAAAGAAATATTCACCCAAGGTGAATTGATATCCTCACCACCCATCAACCTTCATGGTTTAAATGTTGATCATGTGACCTTCTTTAGAAAGGGTCTTTTATATACCATATGTGTTCTTAAGTTCACTTGGCCTCTCTTTCATATATAAATGTCACCATCAACATCACTCTAAATCATGGCTTATTTGTTATAAGTTCTTGTGTTCTTGGAATGGGGTTGTTGGGTGATACAATTTCAAGATTCTAGTGTGGTTGCTTCAATGAGTTGACAGATTCATTGTCAACATACAACTATTTTTATATTTTCTCTTAGCCTATACATGAGGGATAATTGTGCCATGATGGCAGCCACGTTTTTACTCCTATTGATCCATATTCCCCCCCACCATCAAGTTGTCATGTTGGCAAGTGCATCTTCCTCCTTATTTGGCTCTCTATACATATGATTAACAGTGTAATTTTAAAAAACTTAAGGATATCCTTTACTCTATCAAAAAATGCTCCAAGTTTCTAATTTGGTGTTTCACATTTCCTTATTACATTTACTACAATCACATAATCACCCTCAATTTCTACTTTGTCGATCTTCGGGTCCTTGAATAAAAGTAATCCTTAAAAGAGTGCTGAAAATTATGCTACAATATTGGTTACCTCTTCTAGCAGAATTGTCAGTCTTCCCACAACATCCCCATTCCATAATCTAATAATACAACCTCCATAGGATGGGCTTGGGTTTCCTTTGGCAGCCCCATCAAAGTTTAATTTGTACCATCCCCATGTCAGGGGTACCCAATTTTCTTGATCGTGCTCGTTTTGTGTCCTTGATCCTCCATCTCCTATGAACGGGGGAACCTTCAACCTATTCCAATGTAGTCTCATCTTGCTATCCAATTATGAAAATTTCCCTTTCTTCAAATGCATTATTATTTTTATATTTTTAGTTCTACTATAGCGGCTTCAACCTTGTTTAGGAATGTCTCTAAATTTATTTCTTTGTCTTCAAAAATTATTTTCTTTCTTTCCTTCCAAATTTCCAATAGGAGTATGAATGGGTGGGTTATCCAAAGGATTCCTAGTAGACCAATTCCTTTTTTATTTGGTCAACCTTTAAGTAGACTCATAATATCATTAGGTAGTGTTGTCACCTAGCCTAGCTTGGTCCACAACCACATCCAACACTTTTCATAAAATGGGCATCTTAGTATTAGATGATTCACTTGTAGCATCATAAATTATAGCCACTTCCTAAGGTGTACAATTCCATGCTTACTTAGCACCCATTTTAGTGTGTGATCATTCCTCCATGCATCATTGAGCTTTGTTATGCATTTAATTAATAAATATTTAAATTTGAGTCCTCTCTTGATTTAATTTCTATGAGGGCCCTTAAGTATAGGCATGCCCATTTAATTATTGCATCTCATTTATCTCCACTTGCATACATTTATTAAATTATTGGAGTTCATTTGTTAGAATTAAATTAATTGTGTTAATAGGGCATTGTAGCACTATAT